>VYXB01006408.1:1034327-1112581 GCA_013397135.1 Pachyramphus minor | reverse complement strand
TTTTTTTTTTTTTTTTTTTTAATTTGAATGGCGAGGAGGAGGGGAGGCGAAGATGCGCTGCGTGCTTCTCCATGGACTTTATCCTTTGTTAGAGAATTCCACCTTGAAGCAGCAGGCATAAGCACACGGACACGCTCCCTGTCTCCCAGGTCGCAGAGTTGCACCGTGCAAGGCGCAGCGGGGAAAAAGAAATTAAAAAAAATATCACTAGAAAGAGCTGTGATAGAGACACTCAAGAGAAGGGACCGCGAAGTCACGCAGGCACCTGCAGGGGCGTCAGCCTGTCCATGCCGGGCCGGAGCCCGGGTGAGCCCTTGTCCCCCAAACCTGCTGCCCTGGGCATCCCTCGGGATGGTTCTAGGAAAGGGCGCTCGGTTCAATACAACAGTAACCAATACAAGAACAACCGCCTACAAACGGGGGGAAAAATGAGTTATACCTGAGATGACTCCCACCGCGTGCCCCGCGGGGGCACGGGACGGGACGGGACTGGACGCAGGACCCACGCCCCGGACTGTGGGCGCCCGCAGCAGCCCAGCGGGCTGGGCTACCCGGGCACGGCGAGGGGGTCGGTCCACAACAGCTCTCCTGCCCCTGACCGGAGCTGGGGACGCCGTGGTGTCCCTCGGCCTGGGGGATGCCGCTGCGGCCAGCGGGGGCGGAAATGGGCTGCCCCCTCTCTTGAGGAGGAGCCCCCTGCCACACCGTCAGGTGGGGGTCTCCCCTAGCCCCGTGTTCCCGGGGCATGACTGGGACGGGCGGGGGGTGTGTTTCCTTGTCGGGTAGCAGCTACAAGCTAAATGGCTGACTCCAAAAGAGGCTGTTTCAACCCAAATCCCCCTCTTGCTGTTTGATTCATCGCTAACATGACTTGCTGGCCACTCCCCTCTACACACACACATACACACACACACACCCCAGCACCAGCCGTCATATCAAACCCCCAGCAGGCCCCAGACATTGGCTACGATAGGAAAAAAAAAGCCAGGCAAACAAATAGAGAAGAACCGAGGACCATCCCGAGGGTAAAACCATGTCCTATAAAACCCGCGCCATCCCGGTCCGGCAGCTACGGCGGGAAAGGGGAGGGGAGTAGCTGCGAATGTCTCTAAAAACCTGTCGGGCTGCGCTGAAAATACGTGGTTTGAAGAGGAGTCTTGCCCCGTGCCGGGGTGAGGTGTGGGAGAGGGTCACGTTTGGGACCAGTGGCGAGCCGAGCATCCCTCGTCCCCGAGGGGCAGCCTGGCCCTGTCTGCTCGCGCCGATTCCTCCGTACGGGATACCCCCACTCCAAAGCCGCCCTAAACACTACAAATAAATTTTTTTTAAAAGCAAAACCTGATAGACAAGGGTCTTGTCTGGTTAAAAGACAAGGGGATTTCTCTTGAAATAGGTCGTTTGTGCCTTGCCGTGGCCACGACCTTCCACAACCCCCGCCCCCGTTCCGAGATAAGAGTGTGCAGCAATGTGCAATGCAGAAGGACCGCAGGATCCCTCCGTGGCGGACCGGGCCCCCTCCCAAAAGCCGGTACCTCGTCCTGCGACTGGTTCATCCCTCCTGTCCCTTCCGCCGGGACTCAGTCCCCCGCGCTCTCCCACCACCCCGGTCACCTCCCAGAATATTAGGGATTTCGGACAGCTTCAATCCTCTCTCCAGAAATAAATAAATAAATAAATAAAATTTTTCTTTCCTTTTTTTTTTCTTTTTTTTCTATAAGCCCCGGTGCATAGACGTTTTGGGAACGAGCCGAACATCCATTTCACACGAGCCGCTACCGGGGACGGGGCAAAGGCAAACGGCTCTTTGCAAACCTCACACAGACAAGCAGAAGCTGATTTCGGGGAGCCGGTGTGTGTGTCGAGAGGCGGGAGGGGGAAGGTTACCCGAAATATCGAAGGAGGAGCAGAGAGGAGAAAAGCCCTCCACGAGCTTCAAAGCCGTCCCCTCCCAGGGCACCGCAAAGCCACCGCACCGCCACCATCCCCGCGGTGTGCAGCAGTATTTGGGGGTAACTTTCCGAATGACTGCTCATGCTCGCGCCAGCCCGGGAACGGCGTTTCCCAGCGACTCTAGCTGCCTTTTGAAATTTCACCGTCAATAAAATCCTTCCTCATTTGAACCAAATAAACACATAAGAAAGAAAATCCTCCTCCTCCAAACGAATGAACCAACACACAAACAAAAAATGCGAGGACTGAAATTAGGAATAACATCCAAATAAAGCCTTCCCCCTTCTTTCTCTAACAGTACAAAAAATGGCCTTCTGAAGAGTTCAGCCTCATTTAAAATGGAATGGCAATACGAATGGATGGGTTTGCATCATTTAACCACATTTCCCAGAGGTCAGCGTTTCATTGCAATATTTTTTTTCCTTTTCCACATGAGGAAATGTTCAGGGGATTTTGCCTCCCTTTTTAATTCTCTCTCCCTCCTCCTCCCTTCCCCCCCCCCTTCTTTCTTTGGTACCCACAAAATGCTGCAGAGGTTTTATGGAGAGGAGGGTGACCCAGCAAAAGGATCTCTAAATAGCAATGTCGAGCCTTTTTTTTTTTTTAAATTTTATCAGAATTCCTTTGCAGCAAAATATTTTCAAAGGGCTCTTCACACCTAACAGTCTAAATAATAAAAGATACGCTTTAATCCCCCTATCTTTAAAGCCCAGCTTTGGATCATGTTCGGGAATATGCATATTCAATATATAATCTTTAAAATCTGCCTGTATAGGACCAAAGTAGTCATTAACTTGGATATCATTTAATGTCCGTAACTCAAAAAATTTTCAGCAAAGAAATGTTGTATAAAATGACCCCGAGAGCAAACCAACAAAAGCAACCATCGAAACCCCCAAGATATTAAACAAAACCAGCAACGAGCACACAAAAACACATACCGGCATGGAAGGAAATCTGTTCTATTTTAAGTAACAGTATATATAGAAATTTTTTGGACCCCTTCGGTTTTTGCCAGTGCTTCTCCAAGCACAATATTAACGATTGGGCAGATTTTTTAAAAATCCGCGATTTTTAAAAAATATTTTTTATTTGTTTAATCCCCGCATTTGGAAGGAATTTTTTTTTTCTAAAGTTAGTGATGGGTTTTGCTTGATTTTAGCTGCTCTGCAAATGGGAAGACCTTCAAGTTGCCAAAGGGAGCCCTTCGCTTCTCCCCCCGATTTTCTGCAAAAAACAACTTTCCACCTATATCTCTCACAAGTCATTTTATGCCGGTTCTTATTTTTCTGTCCCTCAAGGAGAGGGACAATTTCTTAGCACTGGAGTTACCAAATAGTAAGTGGAAAGGAATGCAGGGGATACCCGAAAACGATACAAATACAACCGTTCGTGGAGACGGAGAGAATAGGAGGGAAAAAAATGAGGAAATGGGGGGGGGGGAAATAAAAAGCAAAGTATGAGTGAGCATGCACCGATTCAGGAAAACGAACAACAAAAGTGATTTCAGAGGAATCAGAAATCTGTTCCTGCGGACTCCCCTGCCTTGACAGCGTGCCGAACGGCGAGGCTGCCACCGCGAAGGGAACGCGGGCAGCCGGAGAGCGCGGAGCGGGGGTCCCGCCGCCCCGCACCGCGGCCCCCCGCGCAGGTTATCCCGACATTCCGCTCCTGCATGCATCAGCCGGGCTTGGGTGCGCACAACTTGACACGGAATTTGGCAGTCCACTTACCTATCTGTACAGCAAGGATCAGAGAAATATAACTGCCGTTCAACTTAAGTCCCATCCTACATTTAGTAAAACCATTTGCGGCTGCAGATCTTTAAATAGTTACTTTGGAGAACGTGGGGGAAAGCTGAAAAATAGACATTGCCAACAAGTTCCGAGCAGCGGAGGACTTTGCAGACAAGGGGGGGAGACAAGAGGAGAAGGAGAGGAAGAGGGAGGCAGCGGGAGAGGGCGAGGAAGGCTGGCTGGGAATGGTTCGCTCCATTAGGAGGGGGCGGAGGAAGTACAGCCTCACGCCCACCACCGGCCCTGACGTGGGGGGATGACACCGGCCGGGTTTTTTCCCCCCTTCTTTTTTTTTTTTTTTAATATAAATGTGCACCTTGGAAGAGAAGCGCCATTTATAGGCATCACAGGCTGGATTTACCCGCTCTCCCCGTGTCCCCCCCGCCCCATTAATCGCCGAGAAACTCCCCGCGTTCCTCCTGCCCCGTGTGGTGGAGACGGGGGCGGCAGCCGGGGCCGTCCCCCCGGGGCGGGAGAGATGCGGGGTCGGGAGGGGGGGACACACGCACACACTCACATACTCACGCACACACACACACACACACACACACGCACACGCAGACGGAGGAGCCACCCCCCCGGGGGTGGGGATAGCACGGCAGAACCCCCTCCGCCCCCGGGGCCGCCTCGTCGGGGCTGGCCGGCCCGGCCCCCTCGCTGCGCGGCGAGGAGGGGGACAGGAAGGTGCGGGGGTCCCCTCCCTCTGCCCGCCCCTCCCCCACCATGACGTCACCCCCCGGCTGAGGTCTGGGGGGTGCGGAGAGGGGGGTTTGGTCTCTCCCGGCCTTATTGCCGGTTCTCAATCCCGGCGGCAGCAGCCCGGCTGTGGCACCGCAGAGGGTGGCGTGGGGAAAGGGCTCATGCGTGGGGCAGCCCTGGGAAGTCGCGGTGGGGGCTGGTCTGCAGCTGGGGCCATCGCACCCAGGCATCACACCCTATCCTCTGGGGACAGGCTACAGGTGTGTGGGGTCAGGAGAGGGAATGGGGCCGACCGAGGCTCTGATGAGCTCTGCGAGGGACAAGGCTTGTGCTGAGGTTTCTCTGTCAGACTGGCACCCTCGAGGGACCTTTCTCAAGGCCATTCCCTCCATCAGCATGAGAGGGACCTCAAGGTGCTGGCATGGGCTTATCCTAGTGTTACATAAGCAGACAAAACCTCATCCTACAGCCTTCTCCTGTGGCTCTCCCACTGTGGAGTTTTTGCCCCCAGCTCAGCACTGACCTTCACCAGCCATCTCTAGCTCTCCAGGAGCCATGTGGGGCTGATTGGACTGAGAACTACTGTTGGCCTCCACTCCTCTCAGTCCCAGGTCCCCCGTTCTCTGCAGTCCCACAGTGTCAACAGTGCTACAGGGCCCTGGACCAGCTGGGCTGCTGGTTGGTCCCTCTCTTTTAAAAACAACACGTGTCAATACTCAGACCTGAATGACAGAGATAGCAGCTGTCAGGCTGGGTCCCCATGATCCCCATGGGCTGCAAATGCCCGAAGCCCACCTGTCAAGGACAGGGATTGCATGGAGTTAAATGACAGTGCAATGGAAATGTAGGGAAAACAGAGGGCAAGAGGAAAAGCTTCCTTGCTGAGAGCTCCATTCACAAAATAGTGCTGGTGAATGCCACTGCCTCTTTAGGTCTGCCTAATGTGTGCAGTGGCAGCCTGCAAGTGCATCCTCTCAAAGCCACCATGAAACTCCAACCACTGTTTCTCCAACTGAAAAGCAGGGATAATGTTGGGTAATCACACTGACCGTCAGCTTGGGCCCACAGATGAAAAATGCTGGCTTGTCTCCTCTGCACCTTCCCATGATTTCTTTTTGTTCCACCTTTTCTTCCTGTTTATAGATATCCACTATGGACAGAGAGAAGAATTAGAGGACAGAGTTGGCTGAAAACTAACCTGAGGAATTCAAAAATAAAAAATGTTCATTTTCAGCCATCTCCCAGAGCCAGCTCAGCACCTGGGCATATGGTAGTGAACAAAGTGCAAGGCACAGGCTGTGGGGCCGTGTGCCCTGGCAGCTTGCCCTTCCATTCACTTCACCATAAAGCTGCAGCCCAGAGTAGGGTTGTCTTTTACACACTCCTGAAGACATTGGCAGTGGCAAGGAGGCTAAGGCTAAGCTTCACACTGTGCACAAAGTCCTCTTTCAAAGTAAGAAAAGTTTTGATTTTAAGCTGAAGCTAAGGCAAAAACACTTTTACCCAACTCTTTGCTGCTGTGGTGATGGGTGATTTTGTAATGCGACAGAGAGACTGAAGCAGATATCAAAATGTGGTGCCCTGTCCTTTTCCCAGGAGGGGTGGGTCAGATAGCCCAAAAGATCTTTTATGTCTCATAATTGGTGTGTTATTAGCATAAAAAAGGAAGAGGGTGAAAGGAGTGTGGGTTGAGGTACATGGATATAAATGCTGGACTTACCAGTTTTTGGCAGCTTGACCATGTGTGGCTGCATTTGCTGTTAAGACGGAGATGGCACATTTGCAGGAGCACCAGGTTGTGGAGGTTGCAGCAAGAGGAATTTCTCATTTCACTCCTCTGCCCTATTGATAACTGTATTGGATTATTTGTACATTAATATCTGCTACATTTTGTCCGCTTCTTTTTTTTTTTTTTCTGAGGGCAGACAAGCTGTAACTTCAGGTTAAAGGTTGGGCTGGCTCCAAGAGGCTTGTGTTGAACATTACACTCTGAAAATCTGCTTTGGAACGAACTTTGGGGCAGTTTCCAATGCACAATGAGGAAGAGTTTAATATCTGGCTTTTGATATGTCCATCACTGCCGAAATGACTGGAGCCTCTGGCAATTTGGCCACAAATCTCATAAGAATGGGCATTTCTGGGGGATTTCTTGCCAAACAACGACAAAAAGAGATCTCACAGCTACAGGCATCAATTACAGAGGAGAAAAGGGCCTGGCCAAATTCCTCTAAGTGTTCTTGACTGTTGGGGCAGTCCAGCTCTGTCTGAAATTCAAGCCTGGCTCCAGCCTTACCACCTTCCCTGCCCCAGGAAGGGGCCCATTGCACTATAGATTCTGAACAAAAGCCAGCGGTTTCAGCCCATCTCAAATAGCAGCACTCTCAGCTCTACTGGGAGCTGGGGAGCAGAACGAAGTGGGGACAGTTGTTTATCAAAATGTCCTTTTTCTTTTTTCCTTTTTTTTCCCCCCCAATGTGGTATTAGAAGGTATTATGTTTTAGAAGGTGCTTGAATATCAGCCCATCTCTAAGAGATATCTGTCTGTATTTAAGGAGAGGAGCATCTGACAGTGCCATGCTCAGCCCCTGTTAGGACAATTTGCTGATCAGCACAATTTTGCCCTTGTTTTTAAGAAAAAGGGCTCCATTCTGGCATCAGCCTCATGCTCTGATTGTTAGGGTTGGCGGCTGTGTCATCCCGTGGCTGTGTGTGATTGCTGCTGTGGCGGAGGCAGACGGACAGAGCCCACGGCTGCTGGCCAGATATAGCTCTGCCAGAGATAGCGACGAGTGCAGTGTGGGCTGCACCGTGTGCCCAAGGGGCTGGGTGAAATTTTGGGTAGGCAGCCCTATGCTGTTGCTGGCGGGCACAGAGCAGTGTGCTGGGCAGCTGATTTAAATCCAGCTCAGCTCCACCGAAATAATCTACCGCAAGGGGACCCACCGCGTTTAGAGGATGTGTTTTCTCGTTTAGCTTTCGGCTGGCTGACTGTCATGGCTGAACCTCAAAAGAGGCAGCCGGCTCAAGGTAACAGAGAGCTGTTTTCCCTGGCAAAGCTGTCTGCATCTCAGCTATTATATTTCTCTTTTTTTTTTGTTTTGTTTTGTTTTAAATAATGCAAAATATCTCTTCAAATAGCTCACACCTTGGGCTTCTTACTTCATGTTTACAGGCTAGTAATAGGGACAAAACCGAATTCTTTGGTGCTGTCAGTCAGAGACTGATTTATTCTAAGCATCGGCTTAGGTTGGAGGGGAGGGTCCAGTGATCACGGTGATATTTAAAAGTCCCTCCCATGGGTGTTGAGAAATGTATTCGCTCTTAGCTCATCCTGCAGTAACACCGCCTCTACCAGGAGGTGACCGTTTGCTTTTTCTCTCCCTCACCGTCAGCAGGAGACCTGGCCCTGATGAAGCTGATAGGAAGCTGGAGCCGGTAACTTGTGTCTCCACACCCTCCTGTCTCTGAATTCTCCCGGGAAGCAGGGACAGACTGACAGCTTTTTACAGTCCTGCAGAGGTGGCTTTCCTTGTTTGTGCTGTGGCTCCCAGTCTTCAGCTGCTACCTTCCCCAGAGGAAGGTGGCTGGCCAGAAAAATACATGCAAATATAAAACCTAGCTGATAAATGAATAGCTATTCAAAGTATGATCCTCCAAGATTATATTTAAGCAGAAAAATGATGAGAACACACTGAAAATGTGACAGGTAGGATTAAAGAAATACCTTTCGATAACAGCCAGACTTCTAAAGCTTTTTTTTGGGTGGTCTTGTTCATTAGACATATGGTTTCATTACTGGCTGGTTGTGTCTGACTTTAGCTAAGCAGAAAAAATTAAGATTATGCATCCAAGACCAGAATTTGTCCCACATCTGTCTAGAAATTAGTGGTCAAATGGCACTTTAATGTTGATCATGAAAATCATTGTCATTTGATATCTGTGAAAAGATATTTTTAAAATAAAACTGATGCTCTCCTTCCAAATACAAAATTGTGAAAGAAAAGATTATGTAGCTGAGTGGATGTAAAAGGGACATTATTGCTTGATACCGAATCTCAAAAAAAAAAAAAAATAGAAAATGCTGGCTAAGGTATTTGACACAGAAAAAATGATCTCATATTAACTTAGAAAAGTATTGGAATAATGTAATCTTCAGACCCAGCTTCTGGGATTTTCAAAGGGAAATACCAGAACACCAGACTTCTCTAGATTCATTTGAAAAACCCATTCTCTCTGTTCATTCTTCAGTACTTTTTTCTTTTAAAAAGCAGACCTCTAAAACCAAGACATCACTTGACCATGATCAGCTTGTGCCAGCCAATCCAGTAAGGAAAGCACTGTCTATTATAGAAAGAGTAGTGTTTGCATTTAACTGCACTCCTCAGGGATGTATTTTTAGGAGGGTGCCAGTGTGCTCATTCAAAGCTGCATCTTATGAGCATGACCCCTTTATCTTGGATAGTGGCACTGGCATTGCTGCTGAGCCCAGGCAAGCTGCGGGGGGTATGCGAGCCTGCGCTGCTCTAGCCAGATGGAGTTCACACCCACAACAATTATGTTTGCGACACATGATTTGCTTAAAGTGCCTGTGGATGTTTCAAAAGAGTAGCGTGGTTTCAGTAAAGCAGTCTCAGAAGGAAGCAGAATCAGTCCTTGGCATCTTTACCACTGACATTTTCCTTCAAGATGCAGAAGCCTAAGGCCAGGCTTAGGTGTTTTTTTTACTTGGATGGAAAGTGTTGTACACTTTTCATCAGAGGCTCGACGGAAGTATATAGATATAGAAAACAGCTGTGAAAAGGCTTGTATTAGTGGATTTCCTGTCATCCAGAATTACTATTGTCATAGAACACAGAACCATAGGACAACACATGTTGGAAGGGACCTCCAGAGATCATCTGGTCCAACCTTACATAGAAAAGGGAATCTAGATTATCTAGCATCCTGTCCAGTCATGTCTTGGAAACCTCCAGTGCTGGAGGTTGTTCTGGTGATTGCTTCATTATGGTGACATCCACACCCTGTAAGGAACTGGAACGTTTGTGATGAGCTGTCTGTATTATGGCAGAGCTGCTGATCACTCTCTGACATCCTTAATAGATACCTTGGGCAGGATACTTGTCATCCTGAGTGCACAATAATAACCTTGAATGCACTCCCATGGCATTCGGCTTCTCTGATTGCAAATACCAGTAAACAAGTTCTGGATCTTGGTTCAGAACCAACCTTTGATACCAGAGTAGCAGGGCAACTGTCAGAACACAAACTGGGTGCATAAACCCTATATCCTCAATATATATCAATAACTAGTATTAAAAGTTGCTGACTTGTGAACATTTCCTGCTTCCATGGACATTGACAGCACAATTTCTATTGACCACAGTGAGATGGGATGTACCTCAGTGGGGTGATATTCTGATTCACGTGTTTCTGCCATTGATTTATAGAGTATCTACTGCCACAGCAGCTATTAACCTTCAGTTACAGTAGGACTTCAATAACTGAAGTACCACTCTGAGTTTTCTTTATAACAGTCAATATGATTTGTTCTAGAAAAAAAATCGTAAACATATATTTAAAGAACAAGCCATATCAGATTTCCAGCTGTCATAGGAAGATACTGCTTCTACATTTCAAATTTTTCTTCATCAGTCCTTAGGCATGAAAACCAAAGTTTCAGGGGAACTTGGGGAGCAGGAAGCCAATGTGTTAATTAATTGTGGGCTGATGAGAATATTGCCAGGACAGATGTTCTGCCACTCACATGGGCATTGCAAGAACTTCGAGTGAGATCTCACTTTCCTAGGAAGGATGAAATCTGAGAGGAACAATGTATACAAAGGTGAAAAGGGCTGTGTGACAAGGAAATGCAGGATGGATCTGTACATGTATCTGCAGTCTGATTTGCAAAGATGCTGAGGGACATGCAACTTCTTCATCTCCCTCCTTTTCCACTATTAGCTTTAGGAACATATTTATGATGCTAAAAACTGGCAAAGGTCAGAGATAAGTCGCATGAGTCTGAGTAGAAAGCTGCTTCTTGATGTGAACTGGGAACTGGTTTCACAAAACCATGACTTGGGCAGAGAAGTATACATTCATTAAAACCCATCCTTCTTCAGAACCTGCATTTGGGCCACATTTGTTTTGTGTGTGCCACAATTGTCACAATTAACTCAAATATCACTTTTATGTGTCAGCTGCCATGCAGGTCATTGCAGCTGGAAAAGCCAAGAGCAGTTACACAGTGGCTGTTCACGAGTACATGGAGCAACCAAACAGCCAGTAGCCTCCTTGAGGATTTGTCTTGCTCCTGAGCATGATCTAGCAGTGCAATGAAAAAGCTGGAAAAGGATGTGGATAGCTGTGAACTAAGACATTCCATGCATCACTTATCCATTGCCATTCGCTTACATGCATGCAGGACCTAAAACCACCTTAGTGAGCATCAAAGACATTTGCCTACTAATATTAAGGAGTAATCTCTTTCTCTGTTCTTTGCCTGTACCATCCCTGATCATTCTCATCTTTGGGTTTTGTATTGAACTGTTTATTTGCTCTGCTAGACCCTAGTAATTTGGGGACTGAACGCCAAGGGGCTGGACAAGCCCCCTCCAGCTGGGGAATAGGCAGTAGCCATTAAAGGCAGAATGGGAAGTGGCAGGCTGCTGTAGTTTGTCTGTCCTGTCACTAGAGTGAGACATGCTCACAAGCATCCTGGTCGCCTCTTTCTGGAGGTGCTGAACAGGCCTGTGGGGTGCTGGTGCTCGTGGTGGCATTGAGGGGGCATCCTGCACCATGAAGATACACCTTGGTATCTTCAGCAGTCTGACCCTTAGGATTAAGAACTCTCCAGATTACCCCATTCTACTGCAAAGACATATTTTTTTTTACAGTTGCGTTAGAATAGAGAAAGTATGGAAGAGGTTGGGAGGGCCCCTAAAAATCCTTTGGCATGACCTCTTGATAGCTGTGATTCCTGGGCTGATCCCATCTACAGTCCAGCAAAGTCCCCAGAATCTTTCTATTGACTTCCAAAAGTCTTTGAGACAGACCATCACACTGCTTAACATGAGCAAGACCAAGCCGCAAGATATGTATTGCAGATATTTCTCGTCGAGGCAGCAAGGAGAACAAACTTTTTGCTGAAGGTTAAAAAGGCAGTGGTAGTTCTGACGTCTAAACAAAATGACTCATTGAGGGAACTGCCCTCTCTCCCCCTCTGTGACATTCCCACCTGAAGACCCACAATTCATGACTGCATTTCAGAGGGTCCCATAAGGACTTTCCCCCCCCACCTCATTTTTTCTTTTTCTTTGAGCAAAGTGTGATGCCCGGCCAGTGAGTGGCTTGTGCAGTCCAGACAGAGAAAACAAGCTGTTAAAAGGTAGTGATTGCAGCACTGATCTCTTGCAGGCTCTGCAGTGTGAGGAGGTGGTTCTGAATCACAATGAACTTAATTGAACAAGAAATGGCATTGATTTTTCCTTTTCAGCCCTCCCCATTGCTCACAGCACAGCACAGTAGAATGGAGATTTTTTTTACTTTTGTCCTATAACTAACATGTATTTATTTTTAAATAGGGTAAAAAAACAAAGGCTTTGAATTGTCATCAGGGAAAAACATTGCTGGTGCAGTATGAGCTTCAGGAGCCCAAGGAAGCAGGTTGTGTAAGAAACTGTAGCTTGGTCTATAGTCCCCTGGCTAGGAAATAACGTTGTTCATGAGACTATCTGATTGTTGGAAGACCTAGAATGACACAAGAGCCAAGCTGCTGAAGGGCTCCTAAAAGGTCACTTCATTTTACTTTTTTTAACTTAGACATATAAGGGTGCATAAACTGTCTTCAATCTGCAGGGAAATAAGGAAGTAAAGCATTCCATACTCCAATTATTAAATCAATGCTATTTTTTGCCCTATTAGTCATGTTAACACATAATTACAAGTTCGAACAGCTAGTGTTTTGCTACATAAACTGTTAAACATATCAGTGAACATATCCAGGGGTTTACTTTTACTTAGAAGTGTATGAGGTGTGTACAAATTTTCCAGAGTCTCTGCTGCTGATTTACCCAAAATGTTAAAAAAAAAAAAAAACCAACAAAAAACTACGAAAATAACTGGGAAATTCACTAGCAAATTCCTGCTCTGGTATCATAATTGGGTTGCCTGCAATTCACAGATTGTTTTGTTCTTGAAGGGAATTCTTCAGCTGAGATTACCAGGCTGAACAGGGGAGGGAAGGGAAATTTAGTTGCACAGCACTAGGTAGAGCAGTACATGCCATATATCACGGTGAGATCAGTTCTACCCTTAATGAACATGTATCCCCAGTAGCAGGTACTGGACAGCAGATCAATTAGATCTTATGTTGGAAATGGGAGGGGAGGACAAACCCCACCACACTTGATTCCAGCTGCATTCAGCTTTAATGCCAGAGCTGATCTCAAGAACTGGCTGCTGCGGAGTCAGCACAACACCTTCCTCTTGCCTGCCTCCTGCCACTTGATATTTTCATTGCTTTCTGAGGAGTGATTAAACAGATAGTGAGCATGTATCGGATTTCATGGAAAAGTCCTGTCATTGACTTCACTAAGAGCAGCATCAGACTCTTCTAGAGTTGATATAATTCATGAAAGTGCTGAACATTGTACAAGAACTGAAGCAGTGTGTCGTGTTGCAATATGATACATATAATGAAGTTATTGGCATCCAAGCACTTTGTCTAATGGGAAAAAATGCAACCAAAAATTGCTGTTACTGAAAGAAGGGGCTACACGGAGCAGCCTAAGAAACGATACTCAAGGAAATGGCAATATTTTGAGTTCACATGCCTGTGAACCTCTCAGGCAAGCCTTCAACAGACCTCTCCTGCTCCTGCTAAGCATCCACAGTCTGAAAACTTACCTTCGACCTTGGCAGAGAAGGCCATGTATTTCACCTCCTCCAAGCTTCCAGCAAAGTAACAAGAAACTGCTTTTCACATAGTAAGGGAACAGGTGGTATTTCTGCCCTCCTGGCAAAGGGAAGTCTCTGAGCAGCTGAGGAGGTTGAAGAAGCCAGCCAAGATCAGAAGCACCAAGGCAATACAGAGTGTTGGGAAGAATCGGGTGGGACTGTGCTTCTCTCCGTGAAAACAAAAACGGAACAATTTGCCACAGCTCATAGCAGTGGTTTTGGCTGGGCATATTTTTTGCCAGCAAGACCTTCATACCAGCAGGTAAAGGCTACTGCAGGCCCACCAGCCCATTCCCACACCTAATGCCCCTGTCTCCCCTTGATGAAGCTGCTGAGATATTCGAGGTTGGGTGTGAGCACCTGGAAAGTGTCTGACATCAGTTGGCACTGAGTGCATTAGAGAATGAAACACCATTCATCTCAAAAGTGGGGCAGCTGTTCAACTACTGCATCTGGGTTTGGATTCTGCCATTTTCCAATAGAAGATCTTGAAACAGGAAAAAAAAGTGTCAGAAAAAACAATAGGAAGCCTAGAGGTCTGATACTCTATAAATCAAATACAGTGAGACTACAAGGTGTAGAGTTTAAAACCTAAAATATTTCATATGTTAAGAATATTCTAGTGATTCCATTGTAAAGATTACACTTATCTTTACATACTAAGCCTCCTTTTTCTGACTATCTGAAAAAGAAGCTACTTTCTACTTGCAGATTTCAAAAAAGTGATATTCAATCACTTTCTCTAGCCAGAGCAGAATTTTTGTGTGTATAAGGTCTGTGGTTAATCTGACAAGGAACCTAGAGAAATGAGTCTTTACGTTGAACTGGAGTTTCTTGTTGGTACAGGATTTTAAGGTGGTGTTTTGTTTTGTTTTTTTATTTTATTTTATTTTAAAACACCCTATCTCAAAACTCAAGGTATGGAAATATAGAATGTGATTATTTAACTTTCTTCTCAGAAAAATTATTCTCCTATAAATATTTTGACAAGGACATTGTTTAATTTGAAGAATTATGCAGTGCAATTTTTTTAACACATCCCTGTGCTTTTAATCTGCTTCATGTCAGCAACAACTTACGCTCTTTTTTAAAGAAAAAGGCTGTCTACCTAATAAGGTGCTGTGCTTTTACAAGAAAAACAGAATGGGAAACCCTCTTCTGTCTATACTAGAAATTTATGAATGAAAAGAAAAACTTAGGAAAATTAGAGAAAACCAGGCAAGCAGCTTAAAACAGAATCAGAAAGTATAATAAGTTGAAAGGAACCCACACCTCTTTGAGGATTTTGGGATGAATCACACCAGGCCCCATAGATTTGTAGGGATCCAACTGATACAGCAGATCCCACACAATTTCAGGGTCCACTGGGAGTTGGTCTTTCTCTCAGTCATGGTCCTCCAGCTCAGGACACCAAGACCCCCTTGGTTCATCATCTGTGTTGAAGACGGAGGCAGAGAAAGCGTTAAACACCTCTGCCTTGTCTCTGTCCCTGTTTGTGAGTTGACCACCCTCATCCTGGAATGGTATGACAATATTTCTATACTGCCTATTGCCATTAATGTATTTGAAAAAGCTCTTTTTATTGTCCCCCACATATCTGGCAGCTTCAACTCCAGTTGAGTTTTGGCTGCATGAAATTTCTCCCTGCAGCACAAGCAGCATCTCTGAATTCTTCCCATGTCACTTGACCTTTGTTCCACTGGGCAAACCTTCCTCTTTTGCCTTATTTCCAAGAGAAGATCCCTACTCAGCCAAGCCAGCTTTGCTCAGCCAAGTCTGCCTCACCTGCTTGACTTCTGCCATTTGGGAATTGCCTGCTCCTGTGCCTTGGGAGGAGGTGTTTAAAAAGTGACTAGCACCGATGGACTCTAGCACCGAGGGGACCTTACCAATTCCCTGATGGGATTCATCCCAAAAGAGCAGGCTGAACTCTGCTCTCCTCATGTCCAGAGTTGGGGTTTTGCTGGCACTTTTCCTCCTGTCAACAGAGATTTTAAACTTTATCCCTTCATGGTCACTGTGGCCAAGACAATCCCCAGTCTCCACTTAGTTGAGGAGATGCTCTCTGTTGACAAGAAGCAGATTAAGGAGGGAATCTTTCTGAGTTGGGTCCCTTAGGACTTGTTTCATAAAGTTGTCATCCATTTTTTTAGGAATCTTCTGCCTCTGGTTGTGCCAGATATGTGGTGCTTCCAAAAACCTTCTAGAAGATCTGTATTTGTGTCTTTCTCTTGCTAATTTCTGCAGTTTATTGATAGTTAAACAGATTGCTAGACGTGCTTGTACGGCTGCTGTTGCTAAATATGGGGGTACAGGTGACGTCCAATGGCTGGGAGTTTTGGTGGTGTGTGTCCAGGGAGGGACTGTGTCAGATGAGAGGTGCAGGGGAGATGCTGGTGGTTTCCGTGTTGCTGATGATGAGATGATGACAGTCAGCAAGGGCTGCTGGGGTGTTTGTCATGATTGCTGTGAGGTTCCAAATCAGATGCAGCCAGCCTCTCCCTCCCACTCTGTGAAGAGACAACAGAGGAAATGTCGTTGTCTCCTCTCTATGGATGACTAAGGAAACTCTTTCTCCCCTCAATCTTGTTAGGAACATTAGATGTGTTTTGGTGCTTCTGGGGCATGGTAGGGAAGGGGAGTTGTCTTGCCTTGTTCCTTAGGACTTATCCCTTAATTTTCATGCTGGACTTCCTAGTTCAAAAATAGAATTAAATTATATATTTTATGTAGCAAGGTATATAGTTTATCTATTACTTTTCAAAAAAATTTAGATGTAAATTTTATTGATTAATATACCTTTTGATAGAAGCTTTTCATGCAGGCATAATGCTGGGTTGCAGGCAGCTGGGCACTATTAGCACCAGCATCACCTTATGGATTGTTTCCTCTCAGTGTCTGCTCAGGTGACCACACTCCCACCAGCTTTGGTGTGACTCAGGTCTGGCACTGAAAGTATATTTGGGCTCAAGAGCTGTAAGTTGTAGGAGCTTTGCTAGCTCTATTCAAGCAGATAAAATGAAAACCTAGCTGGCCTTTCCTTCTTGGTGTTCAGATCAGCATCTCCGGAGTGCTAAATTACTTTCTCTCTTACTGCTTGTTTTGGTAGGTAGGAAAGATTTCTATTTCACATCAGTGAGACTAAAACACAGCATTGTGAAGTGGAAGATAAATCTGAAGTGCTATCAGATTTCTCAAATCCTAGCCCATGTTCTGCTCACTGGGGACACCTCCAGCTCTGCAGCTGGCCTACATTTAACCTTGTATTTCTTGGCTTTGCAGCTCCTGGGCTTAAAAAAACAAATCTCTCTGGATATCATTCTGGTTGTTTCTTTTAGTTTCTTGATTCCCAGTTTCAAACTGTTGGAAGAATGGTTGATGGAGCTGGTTCTTTCTTTCATGTGATCCATTGAGGGAATATGTCTTGTTTTCCCTTGTACAGTAAGAATCCACCATCAAAAAATAATATTTCTGTTTTTCCTCTCTATGTTGTTTGTTTGGTTTTTTTCCCCCTCAGAAATTTACTTCAAAATAGTGGGTTTTGTTTACTTATGCTCCTTTCTTTCTTGTGCTTTTCTTCCAATATTTATGACATTCTCTTCTTTCCTCCTCCTATTTCTTGCTGCTGGTGTTCACAGACCTGTACTTCATCACAATTCACTTTATAAAACATTGCCAGTCCCACCATGTGACTTTTCACTGGCCACGGTGTGTAGTCTCTATTTTGGCTGATGGTCCAGGTTGTTTCAGCTATCTCTCTTCAAGATAGCTAAATCCAGTGTTGCTTTCAGGCCAAGAGGTTCTAACCTCACACCAATCATAGCAGCGTTATTTAAATTGGTAGGGTTGAAAATTGTGACTGTACTTATGATTTATTGATTGGTTTTTAACCTTTACAGGTTTTTAACCTTTACAGGTTTTTAAGGAACCATCTTCAGGTTCATTCACTATATTATTCCTCCTTATGGCAGCATCTGTCTGAGCAGCATCTGTCAGAGGTCCCTCATGTCCTTTCACATGTGAGTTGCCTGGAACTGAACAAGGCATCTGCTAACATTAACAGGGATCCATGTGGTGTCTCTCTCCATATTGGACTATGTAGTGGGCTGGCCATGGTTGGATGCCAGGTACTCACTACAGGCACTGTCTCACTCCCTTCTGCAACTGGACAGAGGAGAGAAAAAATCAGAGAAGGATTCAGGAGCTGAAAAAAGAGCTGGAAGAGGTTCACTTACTGATCACCATTATGGGCAAAACAGACTCGGAGAGGGGTTATTAATTGAATTTATTACTAACAGGGCCAGAGCAAAAGAGTGAGAAGCAAAATAATCTTAAAAACACCTTCTCCTCACCTCTCCTTCTTTCCATGTTCTCCCTCCTCCTCCACCAAGTGGTGTAGGGAGACAGGGAATGGGGGTCGCAGTCAGTTGTTGTTTCTGCCACTGCTCAGGGAGAGGAGTCCTTCCCCTGCTCCTGTGGGGTCCCTCCCAAGGGAGACAGTCCTTTGTGGACCTCTCCAGCGTAAGTCTATCCCTCAGGCAACATTTCCTCCCAAACTGGTGTCCCGTGGGTCACTTCTCCATGGGATGCAGTCCTTCACCAATGAGCTGTACCAACATGGTCCCGTACAGGGGCTACAAGTCCTACCCGGGAAAAACCTACTCCACTGTGGAGGAGGAAAAACCCTGCTCCTCTCTCCGTGGGCTGCAGATCTCCGGCAGAACCCTGCTCTATCTTGGGCCTCCCATGAGGTCACAGCTTCCTTCAGAAATCCACCCACTCCAGCATGGGCTCCTCCATGGGCTGCAGGGGGGTTTTGCACCCCTGTGGTCCTCCATGGGCTGCAGGGGCACAGCTGCTCCACCATGGGCTGCACCACGGGCCGCAGGGACCTCAGCTCCAGCGCCTGGAGCACCTCCTGCCCTTCCTTCTGCACTGACCTTGGTGTTTACACTGTTGTTGCCATGTTCCCACAGTATTCTTCCCTGGCTGGAATTCTTTCTGTGCAATACCTTTCTGTTCTTAAATATGTTACCACAGAGGCGTTACTGTCACTTCTAATTGGCTTGAGCTTGACCAGTGGCAGGAAGCTTGTCCTGGAGTTGGCTGGTATTGGCTCCACGGGACAGGGGAAGCTTCTAGTACCTTCTAACAGAAGCCACCCTTGCAGTCCCCCTTGCTACCAAAACCCAGCCACAGAAACCCACTACAGACTGCATTTGATTAAAAGCTCCCCTGATAGCTCATAAAATCATTTAATCATTGAATATCCCAGGTGCAAGGTCCTGCACTGCGGCTGGGGCAATCCTGAGCACAAAGAGAATGGGCAGAGAATGAATTCAGAGCAACTCTTAGGGGAAGGACTTGGAAGTGTTGGTGGATAAGAAGCTTGACGTGACCCAACAATGCATGCTTGCAGTCTGGAAAACCAACTGCATTCTGGGCTGTATCAAAAGCAGTGTGGACAGCAGGTCAGAGCTGGTGATTCTGCCCCTCTACTCCACTCTTGTGAGACCCCACTTGGAGTACTACATCCAGCTCTGGGGCCCCCAACATAAAGACATGGACCTCCTTGAGTGAGACCAGAGGACAGCTGGGAAGATGATCAGGAGGCTGAAGCACCTCTCCTATGCAGGAAGGCTGAGAGAATTGGGGTTGTTCAGCCTGAAGAAAAGAAGGCTCTGGGGAGACCTTAGAGCATTATTCCAGTACATAAAGGGGGCCTGCAACAGAGCTGGAGAGGGACTTTTTGCAAGGTGATAGGACAAGGGAGAATGACTTCAAACTGAAAGAGAGTAGGTTTAGGTTGGTGCTGTGACCACTTCCCTGGGGAGCCCATTCCAGTGCTCAACCATCCTCTGGTGAAGAACCTTTTCTTTACATCTACCCTAAACCTCCTCTGACACAGCTTCATGCTGTTCCCTTGTGTCCTATCACTGGTCACCAGACAGAAGAGATCAGTGCCTGCCCCTCTGCCTCTCCTCATGAGGAAGTTGCAGACTGCTATGAGGTCTTCCCTCAGTCTCCTCTTCTCCACACTGAACAGACCAAGTGACCTCAGCCGCTCCTCATACAGCTTCCCCTCAAGGCCCTTCACCATCTTTATTGCCCTCTTTTGGACATTCCCTAGTAGCTTTATATCTTATATTGTGGTGCCCAAAATTGCAACAGTACTCAAGGTGAGGCCACACCAATGCAGAGCAGAGTGGGACAATCTCCTCCCTTGACTGTCTGGTGATGCTTTGCCTGATGCCCCCCAGGACACAGTTGGCCCTCCGGGCTGCCAGGGCACTGCTCACTCATATTATACTTGCCATTGACCAGGACTCCCAGGTCCCTTTCCATGGCACTATTTTCCAGCATCTCATTCCCCAGTCTGAACAAATATCCAGGGCTGCCCCATCCCAGATGCAGAATCCGGCACTTTCCTCTTGTTGAATTTCATACGGTTGGTGGTTGCTCAGCCCTCTAATTTGTCGAGGTCTCTATGGTGGGTCCTCTCTGCCTTCAAGGGAGTCAACAGCTTCTCCCAACTTAGTATCATCAGCAAACTTATTATACTTTCAAGTTCTATATGCAAGTCATTTATGAAAATGTTGAGGAGCACTTGCCCTAAATGGAGGGCTGCAAAACCCCACTAGTGATTGGTCACCAGCCTGATGTTAACCCATTCACTAGAAACCTTTACCTGACCTGTCAACCTGTTGTTTGCCCAAGAGAATCTGTTTTTCCACCATAGATCTGGAAGCGTCACACAGAAAGGACAGTAGTGAGAGCAGCAGAATGTTCACTTCATTATAGGAAAGGTCAAACAATTAATGTAATGAGCTCCACAAAGTGTATAAGGGTGCAGATTCTGTCAATGCACACACTTAGAAGTCATCAGTGTAGCAAACTCTAGGAGCAGTTTCACTAACTTAAGAAAATTCTATGATGACACTTGTCACAAGAGGCAAAACCTGCCCCCCCAACAAACCCAAAACAAACATCTCTCCTGTGTATCCTGTTCCAGGTCCTTGACTGTGGAGGACTGCTAGGCACAGAACTATTAGTCTTATTAGCTTGAAATTACGTCTTGAGAAAGTGACTGAACTTGGAAAGCTGGAGAGAAGAATTCCACTGAGGACCCACAGAGCTGGTGGGGGACATAAAACTGTTCATTATTCTTCAGGTCTGGGAAAAATTACAGCAGAAGTAAAGAATTTATTTTGAAATATATTCTGGTTATTTCAGACTCTAAGTGAAATTTGCACCAGCTGAATTGTTAACATACTGTTTTTTCTTAAAGGGAAGAAAATAGTGTAAAGTCATGGCACACATGGGGTGCATTCTTTTTTTGTTTGAAGTGAGATCTAAATTAGTGTGATCTGAATTAGTCTGATAAACTTAGGATAAAACTAGTCTGGACTTTTGTAACTGGGAGACACAACCTATACAGTGCAGCACATGCCATCTCACAGGAGTTGTGATTAAGGATGTGGGTAGTGGCTCATTCCTGTCCCAGAGCTGAGCCCACCAGGAGCTCAGAGAGTTAGGAAGGAAATGCTCTTAATTGATCCTGGGTTTCCATCAAGCTGATTTAATCACTTGAATTGAGAATTGCTCTATCTTTGTCCCTAATTTCTTCAGGATATCTGAATGGCCTCAGGAGATAGAAAAGTAATATTTGCATGGAAGATCATAAAAGAAGAGCTACTTGAGGCTAAATTTTGCCTTTTGATGCATATTTTGATGATAAAGGAGTGTCCTGGGCTAAAGAAAGAATCAGGTTTGCATCTCATGTAAAGGCTTGGGTTTACTGCTGCAAGATTAAACAATCAGCTCTAAATTAGGGGTTTATAGCAAGTGATTGTTGGATTGTTTTTGTAATAATAGCTACCATTAAAGAACTTTCCAGTTTCTTATTGAAGACACAAAAAGGGAGGGGCAAGCGGCTAAAGCACTCGATATATAAGGCAGTAAATTTTATTGTATGAACATCTTTTTCTTTTCTTCTCCCTTACCAATTAGAGGGAAAAATTTAAATGTTATTATATTGTCAGTGAATGTAGGATTGGTCTTACGTTGTCCTACTTTGTGACAGAGGAAGAACTGGGAATTCTTCCTGACCTATGGGAATGGCTATTCATTCTGGTTATTGGTTTAAAGAGACAACATGCTAACCACATAAAAAGTGAAAAAAACCCAGACCAAATCCCATGTCAAAGATTACTGTCTTCTGCACTGATTTTTTTCCTAGCAACCTGTCTGGAGAAACACAGATTCATTGCAGCTGCTTCAGGAACTGGAAAGCTTCTGACTATGTTTCACTGCTATGGGTATTTTTTTTGGATGTTTTTTGGATCACACGTGATAAAAGGTAACTTTGACTTAGCTGGTTATCAGTTAACAAGCACAAAAAGCAACATATAGAAGAAGAGAAAGAAGGCTGTGAATGAAAATTATGTAGGAGGGAGAGAGTTACTGCAGGAATCATTGAGTCATATTCTAGCTGCTGCTGCAGGTGGTGTTGCCAACCTGTTGTAGTAATGTCTTGATGACTGCTGGAAGATGCAGTCAGAGTGGTGATATTTACTTCTTGGAGAAGGCCACACTGTACCTTTCAGTGGTCTTGAAATAAATAATGCTCCTCTAAGAAGTATTGTGGCTTCATCCTGTCGTAATGGGCTACATCCCATACGTAATCAATTCGTACATTAAAAGTTTATGACTCACGTCAAACCCTGATGTTGGCAAGCCCAGGAGTGTATTGTATGATCTGTAATGTCTTTAAAAGAACACTTTACATGGGTGCATTTTGTCATTTTGTCTCCTCTGTGTTTCTTTTGTTTGTTTGTTTTGTTTGGGGGATTTTGTTTATTTGTGTGGGGGGTTATTTTTTTTTTATTTTGTTTTGGTTTTTGTTTGTTTTGGGTTTTTGTTTGTTTCTTCTGTTTGTTTGGTTTGGGTTTTTTTTTAACATTGCCAAGTATCAGACTTGATTTAACTTTGATTACTTTCAGAACTGGGTTCTTCACAAGCATGTATCCATGCACCAAGAGCTCCACTGAGGACAGTGTTAGACACAGGCATGTATTAAGACCCAGACTAAAACCAAAGACACTGCATTGTAAGATGAGTTATGCCTCCGCAGCCTCCTCTTTTCAATCGCATTGCTCTTCTTTTCTCCAAGTAATCCTGATGTCTGCAGGTGATGTCAGTCCTCTATGGCCTGAGGATTCAGCCAATTTGTGTCCAAACAGTGCATGCTCTTTCCTAAAGTTGAGGTCTTAGCCATCACCCTTGAGGATAAAGGTGACTGGGAGATTAGTGAGTTTGCCTTTGAACACAGCAGTATACAGGTATCCCAGAGAGAGAACACAGGCACCCCACAGCAAGCTTTTCAATATATGTTTTGCCACAAAATAGGCTTTGGATGACCTGGATACAAAAGTAATTACCACCTCTGTATGTGCAGCTGCCTTGAGCCTGTGTGGAAGCTCATGCTTCTGGACCAATATGACAACATGAGTCTGAATTTGTGGCTATGAATCAGCTGTCACTGTCAAGAGCAGTTGGGGGCTCTTCCAGCCATGGGTCCAGTAGGCATCATGGTAGTGCTTTGCAGCAGCAGCTTGGCTGATATCTAATCCTCTGTTCCCTCAGGAGCTGCAGAACAACCCACTTTTGGTAACATCCAACTTAGAATTCCTTCATCTAATCTTATGATAAATTTGAAGTTTTAAAGAAAACAATCCATTAAGCAGCTGTCTATAGCCTGTATCCAGAAAGATTCCCATTTAGGAACTAGATTCCTTGTTTATCTTACAGAAAATAGTTTTCCAGTGCTTCAAATATTCAAGGGATCTTGAGAAGGTGAGGAGGAATTTTGCTTGTACACCAGCTGTGGGAGAACATTTGGTATTTCTCTTCCCACTGGTGTGTTTCTGTCTCCAGTTGGGATCTATCAGAGTCACTCCACTTGGCTGCTGTCCTGCTGTCCTTCATGTATAAGCAGCATGACATCCATTTGCACTCTTTTCTCCAGTTCAAATAATCTTGTAATATGATAGAAAGGGCCATTATGGGGACTGAGAAAACATAAAAAGTGGCAAGTCTTGTCCCCTCCTGATTTCCCTGACATTACCTTTCACTCAAGCTGCCAGAAAGCATCATCTGCTTCCCTTGTTACCCTGGCATTTCCTCCGTGTGACGAAGAAAAATCCTCTTCCTCATTACCAGCCACGCGTTGCCTCCTGCTTTGCACCTGTGTCTTGTTTTTCCCAATTATTTTCTTCACTGTAGTTTACAAGTCTTGATTTAGAAAGGAGTGAGCAAATGTAATTCTTCCCAGACACAGTTATTCTCCTCCTTACCAATCCACTGAAATGCCATAATAATGCTCCTTCCTCTTCTCTTGCTCTCTCCTCAGATTCACTTCTTTTCCCAGCCTTTGCCGTTTCACCTCTCCTCCCTCCTTTCCTTCTGGCTGTCACATCTGCTTTGTGGTCAGCAGTGGGATGATCAGCTCTGTTGTGTGGTGCAGGAAGGGCTTGAACCAGAGGCTCTGCTTGGCACCTCTGCTTGGGAGCTTGGGGTGCTGCAGGTAGTGGCCAAGGATGCCAGCCAGCCCCAGACAGCGTTTGGCATTGCATTCGATGTCCCCTTTGGGACCAAATTCTTTGCATTTCAGAAGAAACCAGTGGGTGAGAGCTCACAGATTTGATGATGATGCGGGGTTGGGGTTGGGGGGGCAGAGGCTAGTGCAAATGACCAGCTCTATTTTTAATTCCTAAAACCTGGAGTAGAGAAGCATCACAGAAAATGCCTTTAGATCGCTAGTGAAATACTGTAAATTCAGGATGAATCCCAAGCAATCTCAAATTCCTCCAACTCATTCTGTGTGACTCCTCATAACCTGCTCATGACACACAGCTCTCATGTGACAGTGGCCCATTCCCTGTGAGAATGGCCTATTCCCTGTAACAGTGGCCCATTCCCTGTGACAGCTTGTCTAGGCGCTAATAACTGCAATCAAACTGCCCCAGAGCCAAAGGCAAATGTTTTCTCCAACATATACCAGCACAACTTAAAACAAATAAGCTACCTGTGAGACACATAACTTGGAAGGAGTTGCCATTTCTATCTCAAAATTTCTCTTCATTTGATGAGAATAGCTAGTGACAAATAGGGCTCACCGTGGAGGTTGGAGGAACAGGCACTGGAGTTCAACACTAGTGCAGGTGGTGGGGTCTGACCTCTAGCTTCTACTGAGTGCTCACATTCACCTCCAGTCTTTGGCCTCTAAGTAAAAAAACTGCCTGATGCAGCTGTGACTTAGGCAAGCACTGAATGCAAATGTGCCTTCCTTTCAATTAAGCAGGAAGAAACATTCATTTGACTGCAGATATCCTGACTGTTAAAGCAAGCAGTTTAATTACTGAATCTTGCTGAAATTCAGCTTCACTGAGAAACGAAGTCTAATTCTCTTCCCGTGGGGGGTGACTGCACTTCTGTTCCCTTAAGGAGTGTGATAATTTCTTTCTGTGGTCCTCATGGTTGGTTAAAATCAATTCACTTTATCCTAATTCTATCTACATAAAATCCTGCTGTGCGCCAACTGCAGCCACCCCTTTGAGCCCAAATGACCACTGTGATGACTTTTCTTAGGTGAACTTTACCTCATAAGTGTTGTGTCATTATTTAACATGATCAAAAGCTATTATAATGGGTCTGTATAATTAAAGTAATTAATTTAACTAATTACCTTTTTTTTTATAAGAAAAACAGATATATGTAATAAAGTAGTGCTCTTGTCTTAATCTTCTGTCTTATTCCTCTACAAATTCAGCCTCCCACATGTGGACCTTTTTCTCATTTAGTAAAAATAGAATAAAGCAATTTAACAAGATCTAGAAATTCTCCAGGACAAGTAAAAGGGCTTGGTCTATTTGTCTGCCTAGCTTTCATAATCTGCCAAATATATTGCTGCTTCTGGTCTAAAAGCTGGGGGATGTGCTCTACTAGAAGGTCTGTACTAGATTGTGTTGCTTTCGGCTTAGCACACACTAAAATGTCTCATACACCAAAATTTGGCATTTTGACACTTTACATGAAAGAATAACAGAGGTGGAACTACTATTAAGAAAAAAATATTTACTTGGTTTTCATTATTCACCCCACCTGTTGCCTCAAATGGCTCAAATCAAAATGTTTTGACACCCAAATCCTAACATCAACCTGTGATTGTAAAGTTAGTGCATTTTTTAGCTGTTAAGGAATAGTGTGTTGTCAGTTCCTCACATGTTGTAAATTGGCACATCTTTATTGAAGCCAGTTGTACTCTCTCGACGTCATGCAAAATGAATAGCTGGTCCATTGTATTCAGAGTCTTTATCCAATTATAATTAAAATCAAATAATTCTCTTGCCAGCTTCATAGAGAGCTAGATCAGACTGTGGGAAACAATGTGGAAAACTGTAATTTGAGTGATTTTTAAATACTATACCCAAAGAGGATATTTATGCTAATGTCCTTGGCTAAAATCCAACAAGCAGGGCTGGTGACTTCAAATGACCTTCATCCCCCCACCTTGAGGGTCCCAGAACCAATGAAAAGAACTCTATAAAATAATTAAATTTTAGGTCTGGGGTCACTAATACTAAATGGCTCCAAATGCCAACCAGCTGACCAGAGAGAAAAATTTAATGATCCTAATCTCCGATAGGATAGGAAAAATCCAGTTTAAATGTTTAAAATTTGTCCTTTTATCTTATCAACAAGCGACAACGCATGAAAGCAACTTGCTACATGATTCTAGTTCAGTGAGAAGAGGGAAAAGAAGTGTGACAATGAGTCATCTGGTACAAAGCATCAGAATTCAGTAAATAAAGCCATTTTTTTTTTCAGGCAAACTGCCTTTTATCTGATAAAGTCTGCATGACAGTTGTATATTTCCAAGATTGCCATTCTCTAGAGACAAGAGAGCTTAAGAATACCAGTAACTCATGGGTAACCTTCTTCTCTTGTGTACCTCGAATGCTCCTTTTTTCAGAGCTTCTATCTCAGCAAACCAGTGGAATCACAGGCAGCGCACATACTTATAGGGCTGTTTTTTCCCTCCAAGACTGAGCCCCAGACTCCAACTGAAGTCCTTGGACTGCTCACTTACACATTTACAGTGCCCTCAATCAGTCCTACAAATAAAAACAAGGAACAGGGACTGTTGTTAATAAGAGGCTTTGAATTAGAAACCTTGTGATTTGCTGCTGGCACAGGCAGACCGGCACAACCTTGTCAGCCGCATTAATAAACAGAGCTGACCTGCTGACAGGCTCCACAAGATGATGATATCTTGCAGCTCTTGAGCAAAGATTGTTTCATAAGTCAATGTGGAAGGCTTGTCTATTATTTTTAAATTAATATTTTTATTAGAGAGCTAGAATGAAAAGAGAAGAGGGGAGGGCTGCGACATCAACATTTTGAAATGCTTCCTCCTTTCCTCCTACTCTTAGTCTATGCTGAACTACCATTCAGTGATGGAGCCTTGCAACTCCACTCGTCTTCCAGCAAGAAGTCAAGGAGCACAACATGGCAGTGCTGGATATTGAACGAAATACATTTCATGAAAGTGGGTCCCAGGAACCAGCTGTTTCAACTGAGGATGAAAGATAATATATGGCTGTTGGCAGGCAGGGAACAGTGAACTAAATGACTATGGTCTCACCATAACCATCTTGGCACTCTTCTACACAGGGCTGCTCACTGACACCATTCTGTCAATGTCCTCACCCCTCATGAGCTGTCTGTCCCAAGTACATCCACACTGCACATCCCAAGATACACCTATTGAGAAGGCACCTGCCCTATGCTGCACCACCTCTGGAAAGATCATAGAATTAGAATCATGGAATATCCTGAGTTGGAAGGATCATCAAAGTCCAATTCTTAGCTCCGATCAGAACAGCCCCAAGAATCACACCATGTACCTGAGAGTGTTGTCCAAACACTTCTTGAACACAGACCAGCTTGGTGCTGTGACCACTTCCCCTGGTCCAGTGCCAAACCACCTAAGGTGAAGAAGCTTTACTTAACATCCACCCTAAACTTCCCCTTACAAAGCTTCATGCCATTCCCTTGGGTCCTGTCAGTGGTCACCAGAGAAGAGATCAGTGCCTGCTCCTCTGCTTCCCCTTGTGAGGAAGCTGTAGACTACAATGAGTCTCCCCTCAGTCCCTTCTTCTCCAGGCTGAACAGATTAGGTGTCCTCAGCCACTCCTCATCTGGCTTCCCCTAAAGACCCTTCATCGTCTTTATAGCCCTCCTTTGGACACTGTATTAGCTTAGTATCTTTCTTACATTGTGGCCCCCAAAACTGCACACAGGACTTGAGGTGAGGCCGCCCCAGTGCAGAGTAGAGAGCAGCACAATCACCTTCATGGACCAGCTGTTGATAATAGAGATACTAGATCCCTCTAGTACCAAGCCTGGATGCTGCCTCTCAGCACACCCACTGCTACCACTGCATTAGGACATGGCATCTGGATGGTGAACGCCTGGCATTACGTGGCTGACACCCACTGTGCCTCGACAGCTTTGCACATCCGTCATGCAGACCCTAGCTGAGAGGTGTGAGGGGGCACCAAAGGAACAGGTGGTAGTCAGAGTCAAACCAAGCAGCAGGGGCAATTCTTAATGCAGCAGTGACTGGACCTGGAGGACTCTTTACCAGAGGAAGATGAAGCCCCTTATATGGTTTATATGAATTCATTAAAAAGTGAGGTAAGCATTTGATAACTATTGGAGGTTGCTAAATACACATAGAAACCTCCAGCTCAGGAAGGCCATGGCAAAAAGTAGTTGAATCATGGAGAGGTGTCAGTAGAAAATACCATATACACTTGTCCTGACCATATACAGTCCTTAGGCGTCTGTGGATCACTGTCACTTGTTACCCACTGGAGATAGAATATGGAGACATCTATACCTTTGTTACTACATGCTAGAGCACCCTTCGTCTGCAGAAGCATCTGTCCTAACAGTGGCCCAAGGCTGTCTGGATGTGAAAAGTTGACTTCAGAGGTTCTTGTGGTCTGTACTTTGGGAACTAAGTGTGTGTATTCGTGCTCTCTTCTGGACTCAAGGCAAGGTGAATTTTGCAGAAATCTGCAAAACCATGCACTGACTGCCCAAGTCACATGTTGTGGCTCTTAAAGATGTCTCGAGTGGCTACTATAGCATGCAGGAGGTACGACACACCCCATCTTTGCTGGGACCACCAGTGGGGCATGCTGTCCTCTCCAGTGGTAATCAACACTCCATCGCCCAGTGGGACACCACTGATGGGTGCAGGAAATTTATTCACACACCCTGGCCATACTGATCATGCACAAGATCTCCTTGGGGTATCTCAGCACTGCCTACCTTGATGATAAATTTGACACCAGGTTGGAGGATGCCAGTAGCCTACCTGAGGCCATCCAGGTCCTTCACCCAAACTGTACCAAGTTAGTAGTGAGCCTGAAAACTCACAGGACTGTCATCCCCACAAGGGCCAAGAAGCACATGCTATCTTTGCATACATCAGCAGATGTATAGATCTCTGTCTCTATAACCTTCTATATCACTCTGCAGCAGGAGTGCACCTACGATACTGCCTGCCCTTGAGACGCCTCTTTCTCTTTCCATCACTTCCAACTCCATCCTTTCTAATAGCTTTCCTTTCTCTATCACCTCTCTTTTCGCATGGCAGACTCTTCTGTCCCTGCTCCACCAACATGGCTGTATCTGCCAGCCTCTTGCACTGAAATTCCCTCTCTGTGAGAAAAAATGTTAGCTCTTTTTTGGACTCTTAATTGTCTGAAGCAAGAGGTGTACCTCTAAGCTGTGATGGCCAACTGCCCTCCCCTCCCTCACACTCCCTCAAAAAATGTTCCAGTGTCATCTTGGAGGACACACTTGGGAGTTTGCCATGATCTGGATGTACTTCCCTGCCACATGAAAGTCCATGTTAAGAGGGACAGAATCTGCTTGAATCATCCAAACAATCAAATGTGATCTGACCTTGTATCTCAACCAAGTATCTTGTGTCAGCTCTTAACTGAGCTTTTGGCTTGGTCGAGGACAAATGTGGTAAGGGGAAGGATCAGCCAAGCACCAATGTAACAGAATACAAATTCCTCTCTCACATACCTCCTTCTAGATATGAAGGCCTGTCCAGCAGCCCTAGATAATGTGCTTTCCTACTTACTACCATCTTCTGAGCATCACCTGTGCAAATTTTAGCAGACTCTTCACAGCTTAACCCAAGTAGTAGCCTTGTAAATCTCATGTTCCCCTGTCAGCTACTACCTGACTGCTGTAGAGTGCCTCAGGGTCCCTTGGTTGTGACTGATCACCTGTTGACTGGTGCTGCAGGATCCTTTACATTAAAGACGATGTTGTGGTCTCAATCCTGGTGTGACCATTTAGGTTTGTGCACTGAATGCCTCACCTCTCTCATTCCCCAGAGCTTGAAAACTGTCCTGTGACACCAGGTGACTGGTGATTCACTATGGCTCACCAATCTGACTGGGTTACGGCCTGATGGAGAGTAACAAGGAGGCTCTCCTGCCTGTTTACAACAGTGAAACAGGGAATGGTGGTTTGGGGTGCTCAGCTGGCATTTGCCAGGCAGAGCTCTAGTCCTGCAGTTTTTTGCAGGTGCATCAAGACAAGTTGTTGTTCTGGAAATAGAATGAGGAAGGCTCAAAAGAAATATTTACCTGGCAATATCCCTTTAAACCCATGACTCATTGTCACTAGTGCACTTCTGATTCTCTTTCCATTTATGTGTTAGGGACCAATACCCCAGTTCATGGAAATTTTAGGCAGTTGTTTTTCTGTGCGTTGTTTAAAACTCTGGCTAATGGATGTGTAGGGTAGCACTGACTTTGTTATAAGTAAACGGTGGTCTGGTGAGTAAGTCCATGCACTTCTCCATCTCCTCATCAGAACATGTGAGGCTATGGGTGGGTCTGACAGGGTCAGACTTCATCATCTGAAATGGAGCAATGATGGAGGAAATGCTGCTTCATATCTTCTCAGCGATAGCCTCAGAAAGCAAACCAACCTAAATTTCAGGGCAGTGCTTTAGGGAAAAACCTTTTGAATCAAGGTGCAGGTCTAGTCATATTCCAAGGTCTTACCTCACATTATTGCTTTGATTATTGTAATTATGTCCTTTCTGAACACTTTCAAGCTAGACTCTACCCAATTACAGCTGTTTTAAATACCTTTGTACTCTACATCACGTGGTGACGGAGAAAGGAGGCAGTATATGTAATATATTTAGTTTCCTGTTCTTAGAGTAAGGCTTTTTATGGATAAGATAGTTGGCATTACCAATATTCTTTATTTCCCTGATGGCTATATATAACGCTATCTTTCTGTGCACCATGCCAAAAATGTACTTATATGTGTTTCTGCAGTACAGAGTGTCCAGGATGAACATGCTTCATCTGTTGGTATGTCTGTGATTACTTCATATGTACACATTATCAAGCGCTCTCGTGCTTTGTTGAACCAGATGTAGTTTTAAAATCGAAGCATAGAGTGTGCCTATGAGATCTTGTTTTATCTCTGCTTGAGTACCAGTAAGCTAATTCCGGGTGCTGCAAATTACTATCCTCTACTCTGATCTGTTATTCCTCCTTCCCAAACTGAGACCCTCTGGCCCTTCTGCCCTGATCCTTCCAATCTCCAGCAGCTCTGCCAGCCTCTCTGAATTGGGCCTCTTGGTTGCAAATGCCTGCAAACTCCCAGCTTCCGAGCAGCTGACTTGCCAGGCAGGTCTCCCACCATGGCACAGTTTGAGGTATCGATGGTTCACACTGGGGCAGAGAGAGAAGAAAAAAAGCAGGCCTGTACTGTTTGGCAGACCACTGGGTCAAGCCTGGTGCTTTAACAAGGGAAAGAAAGGGAAAGAGATTATTATCCTCTTTTTTCCCCTCAGTTTGCCCTATGTGCTTTCAAAGAGTGAGGTCAAAAGGTCAAAACTGAATGCCGGTGTTTCCTGTGCATTTATGAACTGTCACCAGGAAAAGGAACCCCAGGTGAGGGTCTGCAGATGCCCCATGCTCCCTGCCAGTCCCACTGCTCAACTGTCAGCAGTTGTGGCCCACCGTGGCTATTTTATGTAATGAATTCCCCCAGCCATCCCAGACTTCAAATTATGTTTGGGAGTATCAGCATCACAGTTTGTGTTGTTATGAGTTAATGTCTTCTGGTCTCTGAGTCACTGCTGATGAATATTCGGATGTTTGGAGCCTCATCTCTTGCATACATGAACATCTTTCAGCAATGTTAATGAGCTTTGCAACCAATCGTTGTTGACTAGAGCATACCCAGAGTAAACCAGACCAAACCAAGTAGGAACAAAGTAGCATGCTGTCATAATCCAAACATCCTGATAGCTGAATTCTGACCTGCTGACCATGACACTTCTAGAGTCAAATACTTCAAAATCACATGTAGCTTTTATTTGTTCTACATAAAGATACTGATTCCTAGTCAAAACCAGAAAAATAAAAAGCCCTACAACATCCAAAAACTATTTCTGTATCATGTCTGAAGAATAGTCACTTAAATAGCATAAATTTAAAGTTTCAGTAATTCAGGAAGGGGGTACATGATACTAAAATATTATAAATCCCCTGAATACATTTCCATATGTCTGGGTTTTTTTCAGAAAGTGACCTCAATTGTGATAAATTTTTATGTCTAAGCTCATACAGACCTACTAGTCTCTATAGCTCCTCTTCTTATAGTAGCAGGCACTGAGATTCTGCATGTAAATCATGTTGCAGACTCATTAGTGTTACTGCTGCTTGGTTGCTAGCTGAGACATCAGTTCTGATTTAGGATATTTTGACACTTAGCAACAAACTAAGCTTTGTGAGCAGGTGGCTGAGCCAAAATAGTAGCAGAGTTCGCAGTTAGCTGAAATAATAACAAGGAATTGCTGGTCAGAATATGCTTTCTTTCTTGATTTATTAAAACAGCCTACAAAAAACTCGTTTGTGAACGAGTCACTCCCACGAGACACCTGCTTCAAAACCACCATGATACAGGTGTGTTGCTTTTGCACACAGAGGAACAGTTGCCGCACTCAGATTGTCTAACCAATAGACCCATTCACCTGTGGTGGCCAAAGCAGTCAACAGTATATGTTTCTTGCTTACCCAGGAGATCTCTAACAGCTCAGTTCTAAGCTCTCTCAACAGCTTCTTGCACCTGCAACTCTAAATCCACCCTCCTCTCCAAATTGACATTACTGTGTTTTCTGCCTGAAGAATTGGAATTTATCTCAGTTGGTCTGTAGGACAGTCTGTCCCAGCTCTACTGTGGCATTTCCCTTTTTCTCACTCCGCTTACGCTGTACAGAGAGGCTAAGGACATCCACTTCTTAGTGGCTGTCCTTGGAGCAAGAACCTCCTCTCACTAGTTTCCAGCCTGGCTGTCAAAGTCGACCATCACCTGCCCAACTTCACAAGCAAAACAGCTTTCCAGGCACTGGAGACAGCATGAAGTTGCCACTTTGCTGAGCAGTGTCCACAGACTTTCCCTTTCTGAGAGGGAAGGAGACCACTGTTCCTCACAGTAAGACTCTCTCAGTGTGCTAGACAGCCAGACTAAAACAGAATAAAAGCCAAAAAAATCTGCTCTTCACCAGCTCTCCACTTTGGATCATGTGTACTTGTGTTCTCCAGTTGCTCTTTATTCCTTTGTGCTGCACGTTTACAGTCTAATGCAGGGGTATGAAACCCATGGCTGATGGTCAGACACCTGAAAATTAATTTCTCATGGTCTGTGGCCACTTGGTTTTTAAAAACATGACCACTGGCTCGCCTGAAGGCCTGAGTTCCTGGGGTGGTCTGCCATCAGTGGCTGAAAGAGCAGCAGAGGTCTTGTCAAGAAGGCGAGTCCCACCCTGGCCTTAAGACTGGAGGAAGGTGCTTGGGGAGGTCCGAGCATCCCTCTGTTCATTGCAACTTGGTGATTTCACTGCAAGGCTCTGAGCAAGTCTCTTCCAGAGCTCTTGTGTTCTGCAAAATGGGGCTAGAAATAGAAATTTGTCTCATGCGCGAGACTTGCCATCTGTTTGGGAACCTTGCTAGCAGGTTCACCAGCTGAAAGTTAAGTGTTGAAGGCTTTGTATGGGAGGATGTGTGTTGGGCAGGTTGGGGTGGTAGCCTTGGAAAGACTCATACAGTGATTGTATAAGCAGCAGAGAGGATTGGGGACACAGCCTTGGTAGAGGCCACAGCCTGTGGGTTTTTCCAGTGTGCTGTGCTGGACATGAAGCTCCATGCTCAGGCTCATAGGCCACATAGTGAGTGGTGGTTACTGAGTAGCACACATCCATTTTTCTGGTCGCTTCATTGTGGGTATCCAACCTGAACCACTTTCAAGGGCAAAACTTAGTTTCAGAAAGCAGGGGAACATTCTTTAGAAAAATAAACCTTCTTGCAGCATCTCAGTTTGAACTTGCAAAAATCGCTAGTCACTTTCTAAAATCCTGACAGTTTACATTTACAGATCCTTATGTATAAAGAACTAAGTTTTTTAACACTTCCAGAAGAAATCAATGAAGATATTGCTGAGAATTGTGATCCCAGTGAGGAAATTATCTGCAGGAGAGGAGGAATTGTTTACAAGCAAGAAGCTTTTCCCAAAAACATACCACTGCCATTATTAGGAAAGCATGAGGAAAAAAGATATATATAAATCAGGACATGAGTGAGTTGTCTGGCTTAGGGGAGAAGGTAAAGGAGAATTGTTTTCTAAGAAGTTATTTTTAAGATGTAAGCAGGTCTTTAAAACACAGGCGAGAATTCTGCATATTATATTCACTAGCAGAGGGAATTCAGCAAATGAGAACCAAACTCAAAGGGCTCCATCCCAGATGATAATTCTCATGCAAAGGGTGTTTAAGAATACCCTCAGGGCCACATGGAGAGATTGGGCAGGGACTTCTGCAGCAAATGCACTGCAGAGAAAGAGGAAGAATGATCAGCAAAGGTCATGGTATAGACTGGAGTTACCAGAAAAAAAGTAACCCTGTAGTAAGAGGTCAGACCCTGCTACTGCTTTTATTGCCATGTGCTAAATTAGATTATTTCTTTGCAGTAGCTCTTGAATAGCCCTTTACACATTCACATCTGAGTAATTCAAAGATGCTTGAATATGAGTGTGCATGTGTATGTGTGTACTGCTTGTGTGTGGAGATCTTGAGGGCACTCTGGTTGATATGCCAAGGTCCAAGCATGGGCCATGGATGCATGGTCCAAGCATTTAACTGGAATGACTTGAAAGACTTTCTAAGATAAAACAAAGGCAGGGAAAGAGTTTTGGTGATGGAGAGATGGCAAGCACTGAACCTTAGGCTTCTGGTGCTTTCACCTTTACATCTCAGTGCCTGATTTCTGAGTTGTTTGGGAAATCAGTAATGTACTTAAGGCTGCTGAGTCAAACAGAGCCAGGCTCAGATCTCAAAGATATTACAAATCTTCCTGTCAAACCTCCAGGGGACCAGGCTAACATTCCAGCTACAGGATATATGATGTACTTTACCACAAAGTTGATGCATTTTCACATCAGCAGCCTCTATATGTGCTAATATTTCAAAAATCAGTGGGCCAGTTTAAAGGGAAAACAATTGGTAATGTTTTAGAATCAATATGAGCTGAAGTGACTGACTCAAAGGCAGTAGAAAACCATCAAGACTGTAGCAATAGAATGAAACAAGATTTTGTGGAGATAGAGCTAATTTTGAATGAAAGGCATCAAAACATGACTGGATGTTCTCCTAAGGTGCCAAAAATTGTATTACTGTGCTGCTCCATATCATTCCGAGCTACTTGGGACCAGCCTTCAGTGTAATGAGACACTTAAAATGACTTACAAATTTGAGAGAGGAAACAGGTAAAAAGCATTTTCAAGGCTGATGCAGTAGTAAAAATGCTGGTCTCTGATAAAATGAGAAAACCTGGTTGGAGTATGGGAATATCGTTTTGCTGTACTTGTCACACAGAAATTCTCAATTCATGTACTTCTCAAGAGAAATTTTTGAGTCAAAGATGACACAGCTATGGTGTGTTCAGTATTTTCACTGGTTTCAAAGTAAATTTATCAAAGACTCAGGGTACAAGCATCCAAACTGGGCTAATTAAAAGTAGATCTCATTGCAATCAAAAAACTTCTTAGTCAATAAGGAGCACAAAGCCAAACTAAGACCTGATGCAAGCCAGTCCAACTCTGACACAACAGGTGCTTTTGGTATTACTTTAACCTGTCTTTACAACAAAACAAAACATAGTTAATATTGATTCTTTTAGAAGTTGGCACATTATCAATGCTCTTGTATGTGTTCTGGTAAGACACATCTCTTCCTGGGAGGGACCATGTGCTTTCACTGAAGACAGCAGGAGCCAAGTACTTTTCACTCAGTACCTTTAAAAACAGCCCTGTACCTGGCTGCAAATCAACCCTCATCAAAAGCAACCATCTGAGACATCTGTTGCTGAACCTGTTACATGTGGAATAACTTTAACTCCTCTATCTACTTTTGTGTTGCATACAGGATTTATAACAATCTGGAGTAATAATACCATGTTTCTCATTTTTTTTAAAAAATCCACAGTCCATGAAAGTCTTCAGGAAAAAACCCCAATATATAGCTTTCTGATCATCACGTGGTTTTTTATTTGAAGCCAAGTAAGAATTAGCCTACACTATAAAAGTTTGTTTATTCTTATTATTTCTCCCCATTTTTTTGTTTTCCTGCAAGTGTGAAGTCTTTGTAAAAACAAAGACAGCAGTAGTTATTCTGAGGATCACTTTCTGGAGTCTGTGGCTCAGCATTGGTCATTGGCTCCGGTCAGGGCTTGCAAGCAGTATGAACGCTTCCCAGTTGTAAAACCAGGACACAAAATAGAGAGCAGACTTGCAAAAGAATGCCTAAAAATCAGCTGCAGAGCTTATTTATCCTGAATCACCTTCCAGCTGTATTTGGTTGGCATCATTGCCTCCCTTGGCCAGTGACTGATCATTAGAAATGTTTCTCCCTTTCTCTGGCTTCAGGAGTGGGTTTAGTTAATTTGTACAGTATGGAGCTATGGTTCCTGTTCAGGTTCTCTGATTTTATTCCCACTATTCTCCTTGATTTTCTGGTTAATTTTTGGAAATCCCCTAAAGTCAATATGTGTCACAGCAAGAGAAGCAACAGCCAGACTTCTGAAGAAAGTTTACTAGCTCCTCTTTGTGTTATTGTTTATCTTTTCTAGTGTACACTAGGAAGACTAGTGCTGCTCCTGGAGCAGATTTCGTTGTCCACGTCCTTTACCAGGAAGCTAATATTGCACTAGTAAATGGACCTACTGTAACCCACCCAGACATCAACAATATACCTCAAAATTGATGAAGTATGGATAACAAAACGGAATAGGAAAAACACTGTCGCCTTTTAATTATTTGGTGTTTCCCCATGTGTATTATATTATTTTCAAGCTTGCAGTCCAGCTTGGAAAAATACTGTTAACTGTGCTTCTGTTGAGTGTTCATAGCATCAGACCCTTTGGGACAGTAGAAGATACAAAGATGGTCACAACATGGCAGAGCCACCCAAGCAGATAAGTGAAATACAACACTTTTCTTCCCCACACTCATTTTTATTCTATGAGGTCTTCTCTCATTCTTTATTCCAATACCATTAAATGCTGCTTTTCATAACTGTATAATTGTTCAAGGTCTGATCAAGTAGCACCTTATTTGACAAATCAACCTGCCTGAGTAAATTGTGGAGTGACAACCTAATCAGCAGGCACAAGTAGGGCTCTCATCAGTTTTTTTGACATGTTGGCAAAACCAGATCAGAAGTAGAAAAGCCAGAAAAAAATCAGAAGCAGAAATTATGTAATCTGTTACAGAAGTTCCCAAACAAAGACCTAATAAGAATCATGAAGACTAGGTAAAGAAAAGCTGTGTAAAATTTTTCTTGTCAAGGAAAGGCATTCACATAGATAAAAGAAGAAGAATAACTCCCCCTTACTTTTCAGCCTAGATTGCCCCATTGAGATGTGATACCATTGGTACTGCTGCATGTGCTTCTCATTAATTGTATAGTGCTGCTCTTGCTCTAAAAGCCAGGATGACCTCTCTTGACAGTTTTTGCTTAGAGGTCGAGTAATATCCTTTCTGTGCTCAATATAGAAGATGTGATAGAATAAATTCATACTGCTTTAACATACTAGATCACTTCTGGCTGCAATGATCCCAAACCAGCGCTTTCCAGGAGAGGGAAATACAACTCTAGAGGAATCTGTGCACCTCCAATGACTGTAGAGCCATTGAAGTTAATCCCCACACCACTATCCAGAAATATGAACCCAATAAGTCCCTGATATCAAAGTTTTTGTCCTGGCAGATGCGTAGCAACTCTCCTGAGTACTGGGAGCCCCAGCTCTGACCAAGGAGAATGATAATTCAGAATGGATAACTTGCCAGGGATTTCCATAAGACTGGAGAAAAAGACAGAGTTTTTCTTCATTCCCCAGTCAAAACATGTAATGTTGAAGCACTTACTACAGCATTTTGAAGAAAGGATGGATTGAACAGCACAGAAGGTAACAGAGATGTTCTTGTTACACAAGCAGGAATGTGAGCCATAAAGTCCCTTTTCTGCTCCAGGAAGAGAGACATTTAACCGCTGTTTCTTTGAGTGGTGACATAAAGGAACCAAGATCTACTTGGTGACAGGAATTACAGATGTCAGAAAGAAAGTAACATGACCAATTCGCCATCTGTCATATCTGTGTTATTCTAGATACAGCCTCTCCTGCTCTGTCCCTCGTTGTTGTCTTTGTTCTCTGGCAATCGATGTCTAATACGTAAAAATCACATGTAGAGATTCTTGACAACAGCCAAACTGCCAGGTATAAGAAACAGACATGTCAATAACAAACTGTTTTTTGAAACTTTAAAAATTGGCTAATCATGGAATGATCTGGGTCTATAGGTTATATAGGGTCTATATGGTGACAGTCAGAAATGGATCTCTAATAAAAAGGCACTGAGAGAGATCTTCTAAGAAGCATTGAGGCCATGCTTCTCTAACAATAGCTGTAAAACTTGTGAGGCAGTTTAGGTAGATGCACTATCACACAGGATGCCCTCAAGGTACTGTGCTCCCGGGTAAGTATGGCACAAGGTGCATAGTAATGGAGTGGCCTCAAGGCCACACTAAAGCGGCAAAATACAGGTGGAGGAAGCGGTGAAAAACACAATGAAGAAAAGACAAGCAGCTGACATCTTTGTCTGCAGTAGTAAGGAGTTGAAGAACTGCAAAGATGAATGCAGTGTCATGATCTGGTTCATTTGATCAGTGTGGTTTTAGAAATTCAGCTAACAAAAAGCCGAACAAAATAAGTACCATTTCCCAGAAAAACTAAAGTCTTACAAGAACATCCTGATGTTATGCAGCTTCTCTAGTAAGACAGCAATAAGACACTTAAGATTTATTCTACTTCCTTATATTTCTGACACACCCCAGTCTGAAGTCTGCTTCTTTTTCCCCTTTCCCTCAAAATGATGGTTTTTCCCATTCACCTAACCTCTCACCTTCAGTTGTAACTAATGCAAGTTAGTTTGCAATTTGATGATGACTGCCCTCATCAATGTGTCTCTGAATGCAAAGGTATTTTTTTTCTTAGGCATCAATAATGTTGATGAGGTCACCAGAGCTTTGGGAATAAGTTTTATTACTTAAAAGCTCTTCCAGAACTAGCTGATTGGAGCACAAAGTATTGTTTTATATTGCAAAAACTGTGGCTACCTAACTTAACCAGTTGCAATGCAGAAAATAATTCATCAGCGTGTTGCAGTGGGGTTTATAATGGCCCTGTGCAAAGCTTAACTTAGTAGGGCAAACGTCTTCCTACAAATTAAAATGTTTAGGCAGCAGAGGCTTTGGAACATCATCTTTATAACAGTCCCTAAATTAGCTCAAGTTGTTTGTTTTATAAACCCAACAAACTTTTAAGCAAACAACAGGGCAAACTTTTACAGCTGCAAAGGGTATTTGGAGCCTGTGTGCATCACTAGTGAAGAACACTGAATTTGGTTAAAAGGAGACCAGTTCCCAAAGCATGCATCTTGGTACAAGCACAGATACAGCTAAATTAGGGTAAAAATACTTCTGGGGATCACAAGGGATCTATATATGGGATCTATATAGTGTACCACACTATATAGAGCACCAGCATCTCCTGATGAGAAGAAATCAGACCTGTGGGAGACTAGAGAATCTTTTCCTTAAAGCTGGACTATCAAGTATTCACATACTTCTGGAGGTGCACTTTGACTGTTGCTTAGAGTGGACAGTCTATTTGTGCCTTCTATAGGAGTGCACACCACAGTAATGGTGCGAGTACTTTTGTACCATTACACCTACACAGGGAAAAACTGAATGCTTTAGTGCTCTCAGATTGCATTGCCCAAGAAGATCTTTGCGATGCAGCTGTCACAGATGTTGAGATCTTGACCATCCCTCACATCTTCTGACTAGGAACATGTTTATGAAACAACAGCTTACAGTGTTTTAGTTCGTGTCACAGAGATCTCAGAGTACACATTTTTCCAGCTCAGTTTTGTCTGAAAGGGAACTGAAGAGTGCATCAGAGGCTCTCCAAGTGCTCATAGCTATTCAGACCAGAGACAAACAAGTCTACTATAAACCCTCCAAAATAGAGTGTAGCTACTGGGTACTCAACACCAGCTGCTTCAATCTACAGATCTGCTCCTGTAAAATTGACTAATGCAAATATAGGTAAAGAACATTAAAACTGAGCTACATCTCATTAAATCTACCCCTTACTCTGTGAGAGTTTTTTCTGTTCAGTTGTCTGAAGTTAACAGCAGAATTTCACTATTATTTTGCAGGTTATTTCCAAACAGAGGAATTTTGTAGTCAGATAAAACAACAACCACTGAGACTCTGAGACATATGTACTTTGAAGAAGAGCAGCATGCAGATAACATTAAAGAGCATCTCAGAACCCTATGAATCTACATAGTGATGAAAAAATTAGTTGGTTTTCAAATGTTAATGCTCTACTTATTATCAGTAAACTATTGTGGAAAGATTATCCATGGTCTTTTCAAGGGCAGTCACAATGGTGGTTGTATGACAGAGTGAGGTATTTCATGAAAAAATGAAAAAGTGCTCAACTTTTACTCTTCAGAACTTGTAAACAGGTCAGGTTTTGAACCTGTTTCAGCCACAGCTGGGTCCAGGTTTAACCTAATGAATCTGGATCCCAAGAGACCAACATTCATCCTGCACAGCAGTGTCTTTTCAAAATACAGATGGTTAAACCAGCTGTATTGACTTGCAGTGACATAATACTGGGAGGTGTTCAGAGGAGAGAAGCAAGCATGGAAGAGTTTCTGTGGCTGAGCTAGGACTTCTAGATCCGAAAAATATGTGATTTGAGGGAAATACAGTACAGAAATCTATGAAATTACAGATCAGATGTTATAGAGTGAAGTTCTTCCTGTTTCTCCCAGTAGCAGAGGTACATGATGTCAAAGGAGGTCAGTGGGAGAATGAGGTTAAAAATAAATATAAGATGTTTCATTATATCTGTTGTTAGCTCACCTGGGAAGCTCCTTGCAAAGCACACGGTAGATGCTAAAATCTAACAAAGCTATCAAAGGTCACAAAAGAAAAAGCCATCAAAGCTACCAAACAGAAAGTCTACATTGCATTTATGCCCAACCAAGATGCTCCTGCAGCATAAGCAAAACACTTGCATCTGCAACACCGCTCATTTCTACTACAGCTTTAACTGGACTAGACATTTCCCATTTCTTCAGTTAGGGGTGTCATGATGCATTTAGATTGCTCAAATTTACAGGACAATGTACTGTGTAATTTAAACTTTAATTTATGAACACAGTAGGAAACACTTCAAACACTGTACAGACTAGCCTAACATGCCAATTCACTGGTTCATCATGTAACTCATGATGTTTCCGACTCGCAATTCTCTAATTCATATCTCACAACTCATGCAGCATTAAGCAAAATAGATACCTAGTTGACAGTGAGAGTGTTCATTCTTTCTCCTTCATCACCTTGTGGGTGTCCCCTGTATCACACCTCTCAGTACAAAAGCCTCAACAGTCTGGCTGCTATTAGATTCCCCTCAAAAGATTTTTGGGTAAGCTGATGTATTTATAATTTACAGCTTGGATGTTTGATCTACACTTTTTCTACAAGTTAGCGGATTCTGAAGAAACTGTTACACAATCAATAGGCCAGGATTATGGCTGTAGGACACAGCAAGCTGCAGGTGATAGCAGCTGCATAATGATTGCTACCCCTTCCTGTCCGTCATGTTCTGCCTGAGTGTAGCCCTAACTTTGACCTAACGGTGCTGTATCAGGCCCTAGTGTCAACTCTGTGTTAGATAAAACCCAAGCAGGAGTTCAGTGAGCAGTAACAAGGAGTCCCTGGATAATAATTCCTATACTAATATTGTGGAGGTCCCATGAACATGACCAAGTTGGAGTTGGGCTGCAGGTGACTTGAGGAAAAGGCCGAGCCCAGCCTGGATCTCCTCATAGTGCACACTCAACTGTGCAGTTGATTGCCTCACAGTGCCAAGTTTTCCATCACCCAATCCAGATTCTGACTTTCCCTTCCCCTTGATTTGCCAGTCTTGCAGATGAAGCTTACTTCTGAGCCTATCTCATCACAGGCTTCCTGTCCAATCTGTGGAGGGATGAACACCTGTTCTGCCAGCACAGATCCAGCCTCAGTGATGGCCAGGAGGTCTGCCTTTTACCACCACTGTCAGTTCTCTACAGTAGGCAAAACAGCCTTGAGGTTCTCCTCTTTTGCAGCTTTCTCTTCCTCCCACCCCTCTCCACCAGGAATCTTCCCTTTGCATCATTTTGGTCGTCTCTTCCCTCTTTAGCTTGCAGTCCTTGTTTTCTTTCTTCAATACTCAACTCAAGCTTTTCAACTTTGCCTTTAAGCGCTGAGTAAATCCCTTTCACCTGCATGTAAAAGCCTCTCAGCTTCTCTCAGTCACTGTCTTGCATTACAGATACTACTTCAATATACATTTCCCTAACATGCATATCTCATCCTTACTTGTTACCAGCTATCATACCAACTCCAATATGCAAGACAATCCCTCTCTTTCCGTCAACACTCACAGTATACTTTTTACTTTCCTCTTTCATAACAGGGCTATTAATTTTGGTTTGAACAAGCTCTGACTGTGTTCCCACACCTTCTGATCTGGTCATCTTCCTCTATTGTGCCATCACTCAAGTTCAGAGCGTAGCACCAGCAACCACAGCCTCCTCCTGGGGAAAAAGAAGGACAAACATGAAAGCAATATGCTGAGGAAAGGGTATAGCAGGAAATACAGCAGCAGAAAATTGAGAGGGGCCAGGTGTGTCACCCATTTGGCAGAGCATTTATTGATCAGTTTCAGTTCAAACCAGTTATCACTGGTAGTACCAGTCACTAGAAGAGCCAGTGCTCAATCACATTCTCTTATTTTGGTCCACAAATCAGATGCTGCCACTGCTTGTGAAAGGTAACAGCTTGGTGATAAGCTACCATCACAGACACTGGGACTTGTTACGCTTTTTAACTGTAAGAGCAATTATCTAATGACCTGGTATCTTCTACTTACTTTGTTTGATTTTTTTACATTGCTTTATCCAATTGCATGGTAAAATATTTGTTGTAGTATGTATTTTCTGTAGCTAGTAGACAGTAATGGCAAATAGTTATTCTGCGTAGAATGAACTATTTATGACCCCCAAATAAAATTCAGCATGAAGGTTCACTAGTATGGTGTGATAACAGGGGCCCTCGCAATGCAGGGGTTGGATGATGCTGGAGGCTGCAGGCTACAAATAGCTCACCACTGGTTAATTACTGGTTGTCAAAAGGTGCAACATTAGCAGTTAAGTAGGACAAATCGTAGATGTAACAAAGGAGAACAAACAGTGTATATCCTACACATGTAAATTGCATCACATCTAGCAAATTTGGATCTACTGTGGAGCTGAATCAATAAAAAAGGAGTAAGATGTGGAGTGTACTAGAAAGCATGTAAAAATGACCTCTGGTGTATCTCAGGGTGAGAAGGAAGAAATTGTCTGTCGTGCTTACTCCAGTGAAGAGGAAGATAAACTCTCCTCACTAACAGCAGACTGCTTGATGGAGGGCCCAAGGGACATTGGTGACTTGCTGTTACACAGGCCCACACCCAGAGTGCATCACAGGGACACTGTAGTGGTGCACAAAAAGGCAGAGAAAGAGGAGTATGCTAGAAAGTTTATGTGTACCAGTTTTACTTGATATAATTTCAACTGTACGTGTCAGTATCATTGTAATAAAAATACAAGAATATGATTCTATCCTAATTATTTCAGCTAATAATAATTCATTGGTTAGACTATTTTTAGCAAGGGCAACAATATATTCTTCCTACCTGTCCTTGTAAGGTGTGCTTCCTTTTGATCATATCAAGATTTTGAATGTCAGAAACTGATGAGTACAGAAGCAACCTGCCCTGCAGCTTGGATGTAACAAGCTGGTAACAAATGAAGTGTGCTTTCAGGAATGCACACAGACTTTTGTTTGTATTTGGCTTCTCTGAGTTGCTGGACTGTAGGATCTGTGGAGGAAAGGGTGTTGGTTTTGGACTGTTTCCTCCCCAGTGCATGTCTGAGATGTGATGGTTGCACTGAGGACACAAGTTCAGCCCACTCAAAAAAGACCCTCAGCTGAAGAGTTGGAAATCAGAAACGTTTTCATGTTCTAAGTTCCTGCAGATCTGAGGGTGCCAATCTGACCTTATTATTGATTGATTATGTCCTATGTGTACATCAAGTGCAATCACAGTGCTCACTGATTCTTCAGTCACGTTTTGCTCATGATTCATGTGACAGCCCATGCACAGGCTGATGAGTGGCTGAAATCTTAGACGCTATCCTTATTTTGTCCTTTGGTTTTGTGAGCTACTCTGTACAGAGTGAGCGGGCTGGTGTTGCCAAAGTCTATTGACATCCCTGTTCTCTATTCCCAGCCATCATTTCTTTTCGTTTCAATGTACCCCTCTATAGACTATAAATAAAAATACTTCCCATCTCTTGGCAAATGTCTTTCAGTGTAATGTCTGTTAGTAAAGTGCCTTGAAATATTTAGCTGGGAGAAGCACACTTTAGAATTGGGATGTAGGTAAGATTTCATTAGGGGCAAACTGGCCTCCTAATGGGCTCTGATCTGTTAAACCATTTTCCAAACAAATCTGGGGATTCTCTTTGCTGGCACTAGTGATGTGCTTTGGAAACTGTCACCTTCTCCAATGCATTAGGTAGTCAGTTGTTGAAATAGAAGAAAAACCAAAGAAAAATAGTTAAACTGAGCCTGTAATTTTTTTTTTCATTTAAATAAATATAGGGTTTTCTCATTAGCAGCAAAAAAGGCACTTTTATTAGCATGGCTCAGAAGTGAATTTTCTAATTTTTACAATTAAAGTGCAGCAGCTGGTTCTATAGTGTTACTAGGTAGAAGAAGTATTTGATCAAAATACAGAACAAAAGACACAAATGCAATCAGACACACTTTATTTTAAATTCTTATTACACTGTATTTATAAAATGTCTGGAATGGAAAGCAGGTTTATATGCAAGAGCAAATGGATAATTTTTTAGAAGATGTAGAAGATAGTAAAACTGCTTAATGACTTAATATAGATTGTCACCTTGCACTTACAACAGTCCCTTGCACCCCAGAGCACTTATATGTGAGGCTTTGCAATTGCAAAGCTTCTAATGTGGTCACATAAGCTGTATAACATGAGAGTGTGCCCAGGCCTGAAGTGAAAGCCCCCAAAAGTCTGATTTTCCTGGATCCAGGGCTACTCCCTGAGTATATGAGGTGTTATGAACTTTTGCTTTGTTCCACGTACTTTAGTAAAAGAACACCCTGTAGTTCTCCCAGCTCCAGGAATTGCTTATATTTAACAGCTGGTCACAGCTTTTATAGGAGGCAATGTGGGAAATATGTGACAACAAGGGAGCTTTTCACTGAGACCACCAAATTACATGGCCATACATGGTACAATAAAGCCCCAATGTTTAAAGAGCAAGAAGTTCCTTTTGACTTCTTTAGAAGTTCAGTTACCTCACCTGTGCTGTTAGTACAGGATACTCTCTTACATACTGTGGCCAGTGGGGAGGAGTTGCACCTTTGTCTCGTGGAAATAAAGATCCCAACAAGAATTTTAGGGAGGATGAGAAGCGAACCCCCACACCCGTCCCTGGTGCCCTAGCACAATGGGGTACATGGCTTAGTATGGAGCAGTACTCTAACAGAAAACTAATGGAAGTTACAGATTCAGAGCAGCTTCTGGGCCAGAAGGTCCTCAAGTAAGGAGCAATGCCTTAGGAGGCCCCACTGCAGCTCATAGAGGAATATGCCATGAGAAAGGCAGGAAGTAGATCCAGCTTGTGGAGTTTCTGACTCTCAGGATACATCTTTATTCTTTTTCGAGTTGAGCTCTCTATTCCTGGGGCTACACTTGTAACAGGACTTCACTCTGAAGTAGCCATGATTCCTGGGAAGTTTCAGGCACTTTTTAATCTAAACTCATGTCCAGATTTTTAGTCTAAACTCACCCCCAGCTCCAGGGCAGGATATTTGTTAGGGTTGTCGGACTGGCAGGAAAAGACTCTCAGGCTCCCCCCTCCACTCCTCTCTTCTTCACCCCATTTACCAGCCTGAACTGCTCTGGGGTGATGAACACCGCCAATACACAGACATGTGAGAAATGGGTTTACAGGGTGGGTTCAGGAGAGGAAAATAAACAGAAAAAGGTGAAGAAGGGAGAACACATCATACAGAAGAGATGTGATACGCCAGGAAATGCAAGTCTGGTGTGATGCATTCTGAACAGGGATTTTCAGCAAGCAAAGAAGAGGAGGAACAGCATATCAACAGCACACAGGGTGGGATGAGGGTATGGAATACAGAAGTGAGTATGTGTGGGTGCCTGCACACGTGAAAGAGTAGGAGAAAAGGCATAGGGAAGCTGCAAGAGGAAACAAGAGGCTGAGAATATTCTGGAGATAACACCTGAGATGTTTCCAGCAAAGTGAGCTCTCCATGAACCAGAACATTATTACATTGTAAGATAAAGCAGACCCTTTAGCTAGAAATACCTGTTCTATTGCAGCCTGAATGATCTACAATGATGTTGTGTAATTCAGTCTAAGAATTTATAATACTGGATAATACTGGGTCCTTTTTTTTCTTTTATTCCTATTTCAGTGAAATATCAGGCCTTAATTAAAACCTGAATGGAGATGAATGGAGCTTTTCAAATTTCCTTGAAACATTAATGCAAAAAACCATAAATACAAGTGAACTAGAGGAATAATATGGGCTAGAATTGCTTTTAGTTACATGTATATTATTTTAAATCATTTATTATCCAGGTGCTTTTTTCATACTCTGTCCAGTCTTGCCAATTAGTTTTCTATATCAATTTCTTTCCAGTGCAAGGATGACCAAAATAACACTAAGCAAATTTACACCTCTTCCTCTGCCATGTCCCTACCATGATATTTTGAGATACAGCTAAATGGGAGAAGGCAGCATCTTGGTTCATGGTTTCTGAATCTGGACATTCAGCTCACCATACACATGCCTCAAAGCATCACAATTCAGGCTTGCAATCAGCTTTCGGAACCCTGGTCGAATTGGGATGCATTTTACTTCCCAGGTCAATGTAGAATTCACTGGGATACTCCTGTAGAAAAAAAAGAAAAGTTACAATATTGTGATCAGTCAGCCAGTGCTCTCAAAACACCATACAACAGAGAAGCTGAAGGTGGAGAGTATAACATGTCCCAAATTTTTTATGTTTCACTCAGTCTCATAAATGTCCTGCAAATTACTCCCTCTATCTTCTATTCCTCTCATAACTGACTTTGTCAAAGCCTTTTCTAGCCTTTCCTCCAGGCTAACTTTAAATTCCCAAAATTAATCCATTTTCTTCTGCCTCCTGCCATTTCCTGCCTCTTCATCACCTTCAGAATGACCTTCTTTATATCTAGCATATATTTTTTCTACTTTATAATTCCATTTTTCCTGTTTATTATAGCCTATAACCTGTTGCTGATTCCTTAAATGGTTAAATAAGCCCTTTTTATGAGTGTCCAGGTCATTCTCATGCAAGCCTGATGCAGTGCTGATGAGATGCAGAACCCCTCTGTCAGCTCTTACTCTGAACCACGCTGCCCCAGTTGTAATATCAACAGATCTCCTCACTGGCCACTTCAGATGACTCCTTCATGTCCATACAAGTAAGTAAAAGTGTTCTTGTGAGTCCTGCTGTTCACAGTTACTCTTGCATTTTACATTTTACGTTATGTATGACTTTTGGTAGCTCATACTATAAAACAACTGTATTCTGCACTTCTTGATTTTCAATTTTTTGCTACAATTAAGATGCATGGACAGCCTCAAATATTGGGGTTCTGTGTGTTCTCAGTGCCTTCACTACGTTCTGTGTGAGGATTTTGAAGGCCGATATTGATTGATTGATTGTGTTTGGGAGGTGTCAGGATACAACTGCTCCAAAAGAACCAATGCAGAAGGTAATGTAGTGGGGAGCTTTTTATTGAAATGAATGTTCTTTTTCTCATCTTTGAATAAGAAGATTATAAATTTAGGCAGTGTTCTCATCTCATACAGCTGTAGCATTCTGCAAACAACTGAACAAAGTGAGAGCAAAGTAAGCCTATACTTCAGTCACTGTTTAAAATTCTCGTCTGATAGGATTTGGTTCTCAGGTTCCACGTCCTGTGTCAGGGTCAGGACAGAAATATCTGCGCAGTTTCAGCACAAGACAAGAAACCTTAATTACCTCTAAATGAGCTAGCCTGGAATCCTCCCACCTGAATATTTGTCTCAATGCAAGTCTGCCCCTGGTGAAACGAGAGGTATTCTAGCTCCTTGGAGGTTAGCTTAGGTAACTCTGCATGGCACTGCACTGCATTTTACATATATGCTCATAGGTACCTTGAGGCATGTACCCAGTTTTAGGAAAAAAGAGCAGGGAAAGGCATATTTTTGACAAGAGCATGTGCAGACTGCTTCCAGAAGGTGTTTTCCCTCTCTCTATCTTCGTTATTAATGAGAGAGACTGTGTTTCTCTTGGCTGGCCTGCCTGCATCCCCCAGATGCCCAGTAAAATGGTAGCATGATAATGCAATGACTTCAATTGCTGCAGAAGGTTAAATACCTTTTAAAATGTAGAGTTTATTGGAAGTATCTGCAAGGGATTATCTGTATGGAAAATGAAGAAGATATTATAAAAATCTGCTGTGTGGACTGCACTTCTTGAGCAGTTGCGGGGGGCCAGATTCTCCAAGGATGAAGGTTTTTGGGCTGCATATTTACAGTGCTTCAGTGAGAGAGGGTAGCACTTCCATCCTTGTTTTATGGTGCTATAATCTCTGTGTATATATATACATATATATATATGTGTGTGTGTGTGTATGTGTGCAGGAAGAAAACATCTGTGCTGGGAAACCAAACCCACCTTTTCCTGTCTCTCTACTGTCCTATTTCTAGAGAGACTTGCTTCTCTCTACGAATGCTAATGCTAGCTGAGCTTTGATGTGTAGAAACACCCAAATTGACTTACCTGCTAGTGTGAAAGCATGCTTGGCTATAATTCTTTTAACACTATCCACCACGGCCTGGTTAGTTCTCATTTGTCATGCAAAGACTATGCCCCGTGTAGGAATTGCTGCTGCCAAAGGCTTTTTCATAAGTCATGCTCCTCATCTGTCTGAGGCTAATAGCTAAATATTAATATCTATATCTATACATAGATTTTATGAATGGTCAAAACCGAAGCCCCCAGGCCACTACATTCCCAGAATAATGTCATATCTGCTGGATCACACGTGCCATGTTTTGTGGAGTCACACAAGTGGTACAGAAAAGCTACCTTAAAAATACAGAGAGGTCAAAAGTCTTATCCCTGCAAAGAATTGGAATAAGCCATATCCCATACGTGACAGCCCCTGATAAACAGGGAAGTGATGGAAGCGTGGAGAAAGCCTAGAATGTGTTTAATTCTCCTTGCAAATGGAGTAAAGCCACCCTGATCTGATTTTTCCAGGGAGAGAACTCAGTGATGAATGGTTCTGCATAATACGCTGAGCCATCACCACACCAGAGCCATTTATCACTTTGAATGCATGGAGACAAATGTGATTATTATTTAAATAAACTACAACTTCCCCCTGCTCTGCCCTCTGTGTGTATCACCTGCATCCTACAGTTATCTGAGAGAAGTTAAAATGACTAAGCTGATCCATTTCCATTTTAAATGATGCTAAGGGCATTACTGAAAAGAGGAAAATGTGGTGACTTAAAGGAAAATGACGTGTGTTCCATGAGTCATTTTTCTTCCTAACTCCTGTGCCTTTGATGCACCTGACAATTTTTGCATCCTTGAAGATGAGAGCAGCCCACATCAGGTTTTGGATCGAGAAGGATGCAGAACAACAAGGGAGGCTGGCATGGCTGGGCAGCAGTGAAGGCTATTGCTGCAACTTGTGTAACTCCCATGGACCATGCTGAGTCATGTTCAGCAGTGCCTGTGACATACCATGTGCACAAAGCAAGCACAGTATGATGTTCTTTCACAGTCATTTTGCTATCAGCTCCACTCTGGAGGCTGGTTTTGATCTTTTTATCCCTGTCCCAGGTGCAGTCAGGCCCAGACCTCCCCTACCAGCTGCAGAGGATGCTGACAATTTATGTAGCTGCTGAATACAGGCAATTTTTCAAATTCATTTTGCACACACCTGGGGAGCATCAGCTCAGATAATGATAGATAACACTGCTTTGGCTGCCCAAGACTAAGCAATGGCTGCAAAATTTTCCAAGGATCTCCATTACATACCCTGGAACTGGCTAATGCTACGCCTTTAACACTCAAATGGAGAGCGGATTTAGGAAACAACTTGCGTAGTATACAGGTACCATGGTGTCAGCATGAGGTGTGACTCTGAGAAAAATGCAGGTGGTTTTCCTTTTCCTCGTGCCTCAGAGCACCCTGTGCTGGGAATGCTCCTCTGTGTCAGGGCAGCCCTGTGCAGTGGTGCTACTGGGGGGGAGCTGTGTGCTCACATACACACCACAGCTATGCCAGCAGGCTTTGTATCCGGTGCACATTTTATGTCTTGACATAAGCTTGAAAAGATCATCTGAGGTACCTGAACATCTTGTATAATCATGATTAACATGAGCAGAGAAAAGCCCTTTTTGAAAAACAGCACAGGACTCGATTTGCACATACTGAGTGAGTGGCAGTAAACACTTCATGTGTAGGATAAATCTTTCTTGCTGTGATAGCGGCTTGTAGGTGCTATTGTCAATTGCTAAAAATAGTGTAATACAGTGAAAAAGTAAACTTCAGCTGCACTAGCAACTATCCACAATCACTACCTTTCCTCTAACCTTCATACTGAACAGAAGAAATGCTGTTTCTCTGGACAACCTGACTTCTTTTGACTATTGAGACCTATAGCTCCGCTGTGCATTGAATTTTAAAGTACAGAGAGAGTGTTTGAACTAAATTACTCAGCACAGCACTAGTTAGATGTCTTGTGAACTTCCTCCTGTGAGTAAGCAGGGGATGAATTACCAGCTAGTTGTGCTTTCTTCCCTACCTGAACTCCTTTTTTATCGTTCTCAGAACACCAGGTCCCTCGAGGCGGAGCGTGACATTCTCCAAGGTTTGTTTCAGAGGATTGGTGAATTCCACAATCACGGACATTTCTTTACCAGCTACCAGCTCACCTTTGGTCTGCGAGACAAGGAAAGGACAATTCTCCACAAACTGATAATAATAAAATGTCCCATAGTGAAATCCGTACAGTTAAAAACGCCGTACTTGCAAGGCAGAAGAGGAAGGGCAAAGGCTCACCCAGCAAAACAGCACGAGGCAAAAAGGACTAGGCAGAAAAAAATTGTTGCATGGGCTCACAGGTACCACTGCACATTTTTCTACCCACTGCAATTTTCCCTAAAGCTACATGGCAGGTCAGGAGGCAGGCCCTCATTTCCATAGAAAACCAGAAGTCTGCATGTTGACATGGGGTCAGTTCAGTCCAGAACTCAGCTCCTCAGTTCTGGAGCTGCGGTTCAACAGAGTGTGAGTCCAGCTGAGAGGGCCTCTCTCCCAGACTCTGTCCCACTCCTCAGGCTCCCCACTGAAGCACTGCAGTTTATGGTCTGCTCAGGCTCCCCACCAGCACTGAAGAGCATGATCTGCTCAGGACATAAGGTCCAGAAGGGAAGGGCAAGTCTTACTATCCTAAATGAGAAACACCAGGCTACATTGCCTGCACCTCTCAAAAGTTTTGCCCCCATCTTCCCTTTGCTTTGCAACCTCTTCTCATGCTCTGAAGTGTTTCTAACCCTGCACGTGTTCTCTACAGAGACATGAGGGCCGGTTTTCTTCCAGACGCCTATGGAAGCAAAAAAGCAACACATTTTGCACTGGAAAATATTAAACTGTGAGGCTAATGAACAGTGATCACATTGACTTCCTTGTGTATTACAGTACATAGCTGAAGGGATCTGTCTGTCCCTTTGGATGAGTGCCGGTAGTACAGCTGCCTGGAAAACATCTCCAAATGAATACGGTTTTAAACACAGGCTACATGCATAGGGATTTGGGGTTTTTTCCCATGGAAATACAGCATTTCTCACAGAATACATGTGCTTGTTTTGCTCAGGCGTGAGTTTTCAACTTGTGGCTGGTAGATCTGCCAGCCAGTTCATGATCCATGAACTGATTTGAAGGGCCTTGAGAAAGGTAACTAAGAGGAACAAGTATCTTGTCAATAAATTTAAAGTGCTCTTTTATAGGAGTATGACAGTTGCAAAAGGCTGCAAAGACTCTGACCTAAGGGATCGCTATGCACCAAATACCGATACACTGACCGGAGTAAAGGAGGGGATACAGCTAAGCTCTCAACAGCACCTGAATTTGCAAATGACATCAGTGGCATCAGTCCATCCATCTAATCCATTAGATTAGAGATCTTACATCCTCTTTGTTTCAATTGACCAGTTAAGAGCACTGTTACCTGGAGGAGATTCAAAATCATCTTGAAGTCCCACACATGCAACTGAGATCATGGTATGTATTTGCTGAGCTTATTTATGTAATCTGGTCTCAAGCTAAATTAGAATGTGGTGTAATTTCCTCAGCTGTTAAGTCTGACAATCTCCTTAGACCAACAGAGAAAGATCAAAGGTGTATTCAAAGATGTGAGGGGAAATATGTTTTTTCATTCTTCTCTCTCACTCTCACAGTAAGAAATCTGGTCTATCAGTCACATTCAATGAGGAAATCTGACAAGAAAACTTGGGAGATAAACTTCCTCAGATTTCTTTAAAATGCAATAAAGCTAATTTTCCTCTATCAATACACATGCACACACACAATTAAAAAAAATCAGCTATTAAAATTTCAGCATATTTTCACACATCACAAAGAAACAGTGCAGAGACAAACTCACTTTTACTAGAAAACATGGTTATTGGACAACAGCCTAGGTTATATATTAAACATCCTTCTTTTGTATCATCAGGGAGGATAAACTATTTGGAAGCTGAAATTTGAAATGCTGTATAAGACGTTCTGTTTAAGTATTAAATTGAAAACATTCTCTACTTCTAAAATTTGGCTATTGAAGACAGTTATTTGAAGTAGCGTTTATCTGTCTTGTTTACCTCCTCTCTAGAATGCTCAGTAGACCAAAAATATTTTGTTTGAAAATACAATTATCTGATTAGAACACTGTGACATTTCTGAAGACGATGAAATGGAATGGATTTTTTTGCAAACTTCACTGTAATTTTGATCTATGTTTTTAAAATACTTTTTCTCCAGGAGGCTTCAGTTGCTATCTACATTATTACAGGGAAACCTGAACATTGGTTCAAATAAATATGTAGAGGGGAAAAGGTATATAACCTTAGATTTCTTTTGAGGTCACTCATTAATGCTTCCTGAACAGGTATTTTGATTTTTCTTTTAGTATTTGAAAAAAGCAGATCCAGTTTCCAACATTCAAAGCAGATGAAGGCTTGGTGCTTTTGAAAACAAGGCAATTTCTTTGGATACTCAGTTATACATTGAGAAGTCTAAGTCTCAGCCTTGTTTTTGCTGTACAACATAGGCTCCTTGTCCTATCACAATCATTATACTTCTACATTTTCATAGGTACCATGCAGAAATGCTTCAGCTTTCAAGAAATGCCACTGACAGTACATTCACAGAGCAGCAGCAGAGCACTGAAATCTGAAAAACATTGTCCCAAATCAATGCTGCCCATCCAAGTTTGGAGAAACTTTCCCACAAGACCTGCAGAAGCTCTCCAAGCAAAATCACCTCAACTGCAGTGTTCTTCATTCTTCATCAAGAGGTCTCTGCTCTATGTTGCTTTAAATATAATAGACTTTTGAAGTAGTTAAAGACTTAAGTGACTTGTGTGAGTTACCTCTCTTAGTCTTTGAGTTTCTCCAGATTTTTCAGATCTTTCCCTCTCCTTCCTCCACTGAGATCATTTCAGCTCTTTACTACCAGTGCTGCTGTCAGCCTCCATCTTCAATGTAGGGATACTCAATACAATATCTAACATACCTATAAACCCTCATATACTCCAAGAAGACAGTGTTTTATAAGGTCCACGTTAGACGGACAGTCTAACGTACGCACACACATACACTCCTCCATCCCAGAAGTCAATGTGACAGCCTTGTAGAGAATAGCCTGTGTGCAACATGGTGGTCACTCACTTCCACCACAACCTTTAGCTACCTTGATCCGCAGTGTGGGAATTTCCAGGATGGTCGCCTTCTGCATGGCCAGAATCTTCCCCGTTTCATTGATCCGTGCAGTCACAAAGAAATGAAAGGAGGCTTGCTCCAGCAGGTCACTCATGTACTCACTAGATTTGATCACAACATCGAAAGAGCTAGCTGAGGGGAGAAACAGGAAAAAAAAAAGACATGTGAAGCAGTCTAATCACTAATTGCTCCTCCCATCATGGTCGGTGCTGGTTATGTAAACGCCTTGGAAAAAAGGTGGCTTATGAAAAGGTGGCTTGGAAAAAAGAATGGCTTTGATTTTTCTCCCCAAAATTAACGTAATTTCTTTACTTCACCATTTCCCCTCTAATTCTTTCCTCTTTCCATTTAGGTTGTGAGCTCCTAGGGGCAAGGGCAGGGATTATACACAGCCTCTGCCCAGTACCCTCAGCATAGGCCCAGGTCAGTGTTGAAAGTTTCTAGGCACTACTGCAAAATGAGTGAGAAGGAGGATTGGCAATATATACCTACTGGGCATAAAGGTCCAAAACAGCTTTTAAATGTCATTCCTGTAAATGTTTGCTTTTTCAATTTATTCCTGTGCTTCTTTTGCCTCTCTTTCTGGAACAGGGATGCCACCAGAGCAGCAACTGGGGGGTGTGAGCCCATGCAGGCTAGATGAGAACCCACTTGCTCTCCAGGGCATTTCTGGATATCTGCCTTTGTTCTACACTGGACTTGTCTGCAAAATTTAGCAAGATCTTCCTGTCAGCAGCATGCCCTCCAGAGATCTTTCACGTGATCCCTGACAATACTTATTGGAAGGAACAAGTCCCCGTAGGCTAGATAGTTGATATGCAGAGAATCATTAATTTTAACTATATTGAACTGCAATTCCCAGGCCAACAATGGTGTGAGAATGTGATGCAGAGAAGCAGACCTGCTAACGAAGTGACCAGGCAGAATATACAGACCTGGGGCTCTTGTCTCTATAAACATTCATTATAACCCTAGTAAACACATCAAGATCTCCCATCTGTTACGTATGATGATTACTGTTGTCTCTTATTTGTACTGTATTTGTGACATGCACTGTAAACACTGAGATAATTGAACTCAGTTGGGTAAATGACATTCACCCCTTTTCACTCTTTTGATCCGCTCACATCAAAACCAGTTCCTTGATTTGGTTTCAAAGTTATTCCCTTGGTGACCACCTGACCTGGATTTACTAGGCCAGCCTTAAATTTACTTGATGTGCTCCTTCTCCCTCCCTCTCCTCTGTATCTTGTGTAAAAGAATTTCCCATAATGCCCTTAACTGTAAGTTATAAATCAGGTAAGGTATTTCTCATCTGAGAAGTAAATAAGTAAACCAATTAGTTATAATTTGAGAGAGATTTACTTTACAGTGGAAGAAAAGACAAACTTTTCTGTTTAAATTTAATCACCACAGGAAAAAAAAGAATAGACTTTCATTTCCTTAGCACTGGTTGTGCTGGTAAGTTGCCAGTACCACTTACTGTACCTGGGAAAGCCAAGGGAAACACAACACTGAGCCTTACAGCCTTTCAAAAAAACCAGGCAAAACTAAATATAACTGAGTAGATGTGAGAGCACCTTTGAAGGCACTGGAAGGTTTAAGCTATTCAAATCCTCAAAGAGATTTTCAACCCACACGATTCCTTTAATCATTATTCTGAAAACCATTTATCCGTTTCCTGTTTGAAAACCTAGTTTGCTTCATTCTTTCAGCAGCCTGTGCTGAAGAATGCCTTTGGCACATCTTTATTGTATTGTAATGTTTCTGTTATATATATATATATAAAACATATATATATGCACACACTCATGCTTCTTGCCATGAACAAAGCCTACAAATCCTGATTGAGTGCCTCAGAAGGTATTCTCCCATTACACCCCTGACAGAATGTTCTCATGCACTTTGAAATAATCATGCTGCCTCCCTTCACACTGCCCATCTGGTCAGACGCTGATTGCACATGTACTCCTTTCTGAGGAAAAGGTGAAAGAATTCATGCTTGAGTTTCATGTATCACCTTCAGAGATGGTGGAATTTGTGAGGGGTTTTGTCCTCTTGCAGGACAAGTGGCCCAGAAGTCAATGACTGTAGCTCAGGTATAAGCTAATTTCCACCTTGAAAGATGGGAATACCTTAAAAAGTGTCTCATTGGCCAGAAACAGTGATGAGGACATATTCTTGGTACATATGGATAAAAATCCATGATCTGTTCTCTCAGGTGTCTCTCTCCAGCCTGTGTTCACTCGCCATCATTCAATTCAGAGTTTGCAGCATGATTTCAAGAAGCTTTTTACAAATCATTTACTTAACTTAGAAAAAATGAATTATGGAGCTCAGTGATGCTTAAACATCTATTAATTTAATGTCTTGCAAAGAGGAGATAGGTGAGCCTCAAAGCACTCCAGAAGCCATATTTTAGATAATAGTATCTTACACAGACCTTTGTTGCAAGAGCAGACATAAATAAGTCCCGGAACTAAGCACAAATCACAGCCAGAAAGTGTAGCAGGTATTTGCACCTCTTCTACAAGATGACTGAATTTTTCCTCGTCAAAGAACTGGCATAAAATTTAGACCAAGACTATTGAAAATTGGTGGTTTTTTACTGTACCTGGTGAAGTCTCCCAAAGTTTTGAAGTATTTCAGATCAAATATTTAGTAACTGGTGTAAACCACAATAAACTCTCACACAGTGTTTTGATAGGCTGTGTTGGAGCAACCCAGCGACCATTTCCCTGCAAATGATCCAGGAGTTGGAAAGAACCAGTGAGCAGCTGTCAGGGCTTTGTTTCAGACTGGAGGAAGATGTTTATTTAACCTTCATCTGTATATCCCTATAAAGTGGACTTCTACTTTATGGAGATTAATTGGCTCCAAATAAAATGTGCAGTTTTAGGTGATGCTCGAAGTGAGGAAGAAAGAGGATATTTTTTCGTGGCATTACAAGAACTCTGGTCCCATGGAAGCTTCTCACTGAGCCAAAACTCTGAGGAAAACTGAGGAAAAAGGGCTCACAGTGTCCCTTGAGCTGGGGTGAGGTTGACAAGACAGATGAGAAAGGTCAGAGGTCAGCTAGGGTTGCTGTGATCCAGCAGCAGACCCAGATCAGGAGGCCCATCCTTCAGACTCCCAAAGTCCTGCCACTCCTGCTGTGCTCAGAAAGATTGCTTTTGCCCAGTAGCAGTGTCAAGAAGGAAAAATCATTGCTCCCGACTGTGTTATATATAAACTCAAGCAGAGGATCCTCTGACTTAGCCTCATAAGAGAACGTTTTCATCACTTCTGCTGATCTGGAGGCACTGACCAAGGACACAAGCCTGTCAGGAGAACAAGTGATTGGCAGTCACTTGTCACTAGAGAAGCTGAGGATCTACAACCAGCCTGCTTGATAGCACTTCGGAGTACAGCATGTCCCTCAATCCCTGCTGTTTTCTGACTGGAGCTGTGACAACTGACAGGAAATAGGTTGGCTATGTCCAAATTAAAAAAAGGAGAAAGTCCTGCTCCCCTATTTTGAGGAGTGCAAAATACTGCCTTCAGCCTCCTGAGCTAGTCTGCCAGGAACCATTTTCTGATGAGAAGTGGGAGGCAGGATCTCCCTACTGCAGTCCAGAGGGCACTAGGAAAAGTAAATGCTGTCCCTGTAAACATAACTCACCTTTGGAATTCTTCCTGCCCAGCTGACAGATGTCCCTTCTCTATAATGGCATATTCTAGTTACATATCAACTTTACAGATAACTGTAAATACAAAATTCTGAACCACCCACTCCTCCAAAGCCAGATATTCACTTGAATCTACTCAGAGCTTGTCAGCTTATACCAGGTAAGATGCAGTATTCACCTTTTTGTCTCTGTATATGATACCCTGTGGAACCAGATGTCTTCCTTCACCTGCTAAGATGCTGCTAGGAGAATAAAGGGATGAAAAACAACACCTTTGCAGCTTAATATCTGTTCTCCTTTGCTTTCTTTTGTATTAAATAAGAAAAATAAACAATTCCCAGACACGAGGCTTGATGTAAAAGAGCATTATGCAGGGAGCAACAGCCTGAAGAAAACAGCCTCGGCCCTGAATGACCATGATATAAGAGCCAGAGCTGGGAGTGGGACCTTCTGATACCAAATAGAATATCCTACCCCTAGCTACTAGACTTACCTCTACCCACGGGTAAAAACACTGGTGACAGTTAATAAGACAGAAAAAAAGCCAGCAGTTTTGAAAACAACCATGCAAGACTTACATGAAGAGGGTTCCAGTTTTGCACTGAAAGAGTGTTTCTTGAATTCACTTCTTGGGACTCCTGTATAAAACACTATGTTGCCTGAAAGGTAGGTATTAGCAGTGTAGGAATTGCGACTTCTGTTCCTGAAAGTTATAGTGACTTTAAAGTCATTGCCAAGGACTGCCTTTTGCACTTGGAAGTCCATGTCAACATCTGTTTGTGGCTGATACGTGGTATCTCGGGTAGTTTGCTTTTTAACTCCATACATCACAGCAGTCTCAAGAGCCAGCCTCTCCTCATCTGAGCCTAAAAATAAATGAAAATCAGATTTAGAAATGAAATGGGAATACTTCATTAGCCCTACTGACCACAAGGGTGCATCTTCCATAGTTTGTAGTAGCTGAAATGACTGGATGAGGACAGTGAACCTTCCTGGGTTAACACATTATTATTAGGAGAACTTCACAGTTTTCAAGTGAGTTGGTATTAAAGCCACATTGGACAAATCTATGTAGAATTCCTACCCACATAGATTTACTTTTTGCAAATATCTAGCCTGAGTAAGAAGTGTCTAAACAGGTATACAGAAAAGAAAACCTTGAATTGTTTTGAATGCTTTGAGATGCTCCTTGACTACAGCTTACTCAGTCCAGCTTACTTTGCCTCTGAGTGGTAAAGTTTGTGCTTTCTTTGTGCCTTGTGATCAAGGCATCTACAGTGTTTGGACTTACAAACAAAGAATTCCTGAGGGCACTTTGGCACCTTTTCATGAAGATCTCTCTGTGCCAGAGGTTTGTAAATCCATCATGCAAGGCCTGACCAAGGTACATGTACATTGGCATGGTCCCACGCCATTTCAGGTTACCTTCTCGGAACTTGTACTCCTCAGTAATCTCCACCATTCCATCACCTCCAACTTCCTTGGTCACAATCAACTGCCCAATGTGGGTTGTGTCAATTTTTTCTATCACTTGGGTTCCATTTTTCTCCATTCTTGAGAAAATAATGTCACTATTCACCTACGAAATTAGATGAAAAAAGATTGAGATACATGGAACTAGAGAGAGGTAGAGAAGTCAGCCTATCTCACCTCAAAACAATGACATGTTGACTTGATGTTCCATTGGTTAAATTCCACATTGAAGTTTCATGTTTAAAAGTAGTCCTGTGCTAAGATGCATTTTACTATCCAGAGCTTCAGAACAACAGAGAGTGTAAAGTTGAGTAGGCTAGAGAGATATAAATCAAATTTGGGGACATTTTTTATACCAAAAAGCTTTAAAATAAAGAGGGGAACTCTTGATAGATAAAATAAATTTATTCTATTCTGTCCTAAGCTATATACAATTCAATTAGAGAGAAACTTGTCCTGCAGCTGCTGCAATTCTGGGAACACCACCTCTGGTGATGCAAGAGGTTAAAACTCCAGACCAGGCTCTCTAGCTTCTTACTGAGATATTTCCCTCTCGGATCTGTGAGTCAAACCACCCATGTGAGTGCTCCATTACCCACAGCAGCCAAAAGGAATGTGGTGAACAAAGATGAGCAGCTAGAGCTAGTAACCCATTTGCTGTCTTGGAAGGAAAAATGACCATAGCCTGAAGTTCCAATTGTGTCAAAGTAGCTTTTTCTGCTTATTACATTGGTGATAAGAGATCAGAGAAATCTCTGTCATTCATTAGAGCCATATCACACCTACTGGCCTGCATGTCAAAATATAATGATGAGATTGTTCTGTGACACAAAGTATACATGAGGTAACTTCACAACCCATAAATGGTGGTGGAGCCATATCTTCTGTCTCACTTTGATCGCACTGATATCACTCATTGCAATAAAAATTTTCATGTATATACCTCAGCATAGACAAAAGGAGCATCAAATTGGAAGCAAACATGACCGTGTTTAATGGCTTGCACTGAGGCTGGACCACATCTGTACATACCTATGGGGAGAAGAGAGATAATATCAGAGAATAAATTAATTAAAAACACATTGAAATGCTATATTTTCTGAAAGAAAAGGGATTCTTGGGGTTTGGCTTACTCTTTTAATAGTTTACAGGAACTCTGACCAAGAAACAAGAAGCTTAATTTCTGTTACTAGCCCTCTAGACAGCACAGACTCAAATCTTGAACAACCTGATGGTTCGATACCTTTAATGGCACCATAAAGTCCACTGTAAGTCTCAAGTGCTTGAAACACACTTTTAGCTGATTTTGATGAAAGCAGATAATTTTGGGAGGACTCAGCTACACCACAGGCTGAGAAAGATCTCACTACAAATTTGCAGAGCATGTATTTTAAGGGCTGGAAAATTAAGGGCTGGGAAGAAATAGCAGTGGCTTTTCACTTTTTCTCTCCTGTCTACTATCTGCTCGGGAAGTTTAGTTAGGGCTGCATAAAATGAAGGAGAACTAATTTGATCAGGATCTTCTATAGGTGCTCTAAAATTTTAGAAGCCATCTTTAGCAACAGGATTACATCTCTTCTGTACCAAGCAGGGCCTTTCTCATGCAGGATTTTGCGCCCACACATCGTGACCAGTGTTATAATAAGGACAGATTTATTTTAGAGCGCAAAACAAATCAGGAGAAGGCTCTGAGCACAGGTGACTGTGGTTAATCTGGTTCAAGATGTTGTCACTGGCCATATGGTGCCACTGGCTCAGCTATTATCAGCTCATGGTTTGCCACGAAGAACCTGAACATCAAAGAGTGAGCTAAGGAGGACTTCAAGAAATATTACCATCACTGGTTTCTTGAGGTGTCCCATCAACAACCTGCCATCCTCCAAAGCCAACAGGAAGATCGGGTCTGGTCATCCAAGCTTCATTCCAGCAATGATAATTCCTTAGGCAGAGATGGGACCAAAACATTAAATTCTTGGAAAGAAGCATACAGACCAAAACAAACCTGTGTATTTATGCCCTGCCATTTCTTCAATAACTAAGTTTGCCAATTCAAGGGTTAAATAGTTGAGTCTTGTAAGAGAACAGGTTTTTAGGTCTAAAAGATTGATACCTATTGCTAAAAATCTGAAATTTACAATCCTTCATTGTAGTTTCTTGACTGCAGGTTGAAGAAGCTTTTTTGATTCTTCTAATGTGTTCTGAATGTAAATGTCTCAGAAAATATGCCAGTGTTTGGAGACTGTTGGGGTAGATGTAGAGCTAAACACAAACCAGAATCCCTTTCCAGCCAGACACTTCCACTTTAATCTGCCTGTAAACTTTGAATCTTCAAGGCAATGAAGCATAGTCTTCTTTATAATTATTAAGACTGAAGCTTGGGCATCTCTTCTGAAGAGATTTCAGGGTCAACTCCATGACGTGCAGTGTGCAGTTTTCATGGCTCAAAACAAACATGCTTATCTGTTCCATGCTGGTTGAGAAGAAGACCATGCATAGCCTTTCTAAGACTATTCTCACTGTCTATTCCTTATAAGGTTTCCCCAGTGTGTCTTGCCAATGAGGGCATTGTCCTAAAACACACAGCTTTTCATAAAAGCCGCCTAGAACCACTGTGGGCCAAGTCTTGCCTTAGGGCCCAGGACAGTATGCTGAAAGGTGAAATTCTGAGAGTAGTTCATCTAGGTGCTCCAGCTTGAAATACTCTCACTTGTCTCAGTGCTCAGGAAAAGAAAAAAAAAGTACCACAGCACCATCACAGATCACAGTCTACCCAGGATGTTTCAAAGATAAGCAGAAAAGAAAGACAGATCTTGTAACTTTCTGCAATAATACTGGAGCTCAAGGGAGAACACAAGCAAGAAGAACCGATAATCTAGGAAAAGGGTCTTGCAGTAAAGCCAGCAAAGGGTTTGAATTTTATTAGGGAAAAAAATAAAAGAAGGAAGGAATAGAGAAAGGGGCAATTTTGCTTGCAAATTATATATATCCTACAGCAGTTCTTAGTAAAATTACATCTGTATAGCTGCTGATATAGCCCCTAGTACACGCAATGATATTAGCAACCAAAATGGGGATTGTTAAACTCTGACCATGTCATTAATAATAGGTGAAAACCAACCATGAAGCAGAGTCAGAAGGATCTGAGGCTTGTCTAACAAGACATTTCAAAGTGGAAATGAAAGCTTGGATCAGGATAAAACTTGTCAGTTAGGAGAGTTAATGAAGCAGCAATACAGAAAAAGGAATTATTCAAGGAAAATGACACACACTCAGAGAATTTTTGATGCTGCTGAGAGTAGGTAATGCTGAATCATGCTCACAGAGCTTTGCTGACAGCTACCAGAGGATGGGATGGCACTTCATGGTAGGTGAGTATTTGAATACTGCTATGCCAACATGCGAGAAAGCCAATCCCTGCCCTGAAGCCTTTACTGGTTCACTTTGAATTAAAGGCAGATGTGTCTTTGGCTTTGTGTTCTGCAAAAGAAGAACCTGAAAAGCAGAAAGGAAGGATGATAAAAGCAAGGGGTTGGGTTTAACAGCATGGAAAATGGTAGATCAACTTCAATTCTGTAACTAGGCAATGCAGTTTTTCTGTATTTTTTTCTGTATTCATCTTAGGGACAGGACCTTTCTTTCTGGTTTCTGTTGGTGTAGTGCTGGACACAACAGGATGGCAATTTCTTTAGGACTGCTGCATGAAAATAACAAATAAACTTTAGGATATCGAATGTGAATGGACAGAAAGACATTGTTTGTAAAACAGTGAACATTAAGGAGAGAAGGGATGAGGGGAACATTTGCCTCTCCAAAATGTAGCAGAAACTTCTTTAGTAGAAGCGAGCATAGTTGAAGAGGTGGCTCCACAACCATAATTTGTTAAACTGATTCTGTAATTCTTGTATTCTACAGCAAGCCTGAGACATTAAAGAAGGCAAGAATGGCAATACAGATCAATGTAGTGACCATTAAATATTTACAGAGATAATTTCGAATAGACTAAACAAAGCAATGGGGAAATTAATAAAAGATGACCGGGTGGGTTTTATGCCTGGAAGACAGTTGAGGAATGGCAGTTTGTACTGTTTATGGGACAGGCACATGCTGGAAACAGCTCCTGTCCTTTTATTAGCTAACAGGTTCAGGCACTGAGGTCAAGAGGGGCACTGATAACACTGTTGAGAAATTAGAGCAAAGGGATCTGGAAGTGAATGGGAAAGCAGAGATCTCAGAAGGGCTTTCTCTACTGGCCTGGGCATAGGTGAGCCCCCATGGGGTGGGGTGACATCAAGCAAGTTTCTGTTGAGGTACTGATGTCGATCTGCTTGGACCTCACGGTAGGAGTGAGTCTTGATTCCCATCCAAGTGAAATATTCCGTAAATGTCTTTATATCATCATTAAGAAAGACAAGGAGAACAAAATAAGGCGACAGAGACAGTACTGATGGGCCCAAATCCGGCCAGCTTTATAAAAATAACTTTTTGCAAAGTCTGTGTTATTTTGTGTATGTGTTTTGTTGGTGATGTTGTTTCCTATCCTCAGGGAGAAGATGATCTTTAATAAAAATAAATAAATGTCAAACTACATTCAGAGGGAGCCCCACAGTGAGATTGATTGGACTAAAAATTCTGGCTCCAAATACCCCTGAAGTCTGAGAGTATTTAAAACCTGAAGACAGATCAGCTTCAGCAGTACAAGGCTGGAGTACAAGCACAATAGAAATGATATATTAATAGAGAAAAAGAGCTTTGCTTCCAGTTTTCAGGAGATTATAAATAAAATTGAGAAATGCATTTAAAAAACCCCCAACATTATAAATACCTTAAGTTTGTCCTCTTAAAAAAAAGAAATAAAATGGACATCAAAAATGAAATCAAGGTTAAGACACAAGCCAATAAAAATCGGCATGTGGGCTACCATGGAGTGTTACAGAGTAATGAAAAGAAAGGACACAGAGGAGAAATGAAAAGAGGTATATATATTAAGTCATGCCCAAAGGGTTATGTGCACCATGTACTAATAAATGCACCAGGTGGATAAAAGGATGAACAAGGTGGTTCAAAAAGTATTCAAGCCAAAGAAAGGCAAATGTGGGATGAGAGGATGAAATGCTAGTGTAAAGGTGCATATGAATTTCAGTGGAGCTAGGATGATCTGACCCTGTCCCAAAAGAATAGAAAAAACCCCAGGATTGAATTAAGAAGTCTTGGGAAACAACTGGGAAAAAGAGATGCAAGGAAGTAAAAGGAAATGTCAAAAGTGGGTGAGAGGTATTACATAGACCAGGTTAGGAGAAGGAAAGAAAAGGAAATGAGACAGAGAAAATTCTGAAGCATAGCAATGATCCATTACTGATTGTGTATGGACTGAGCAGTGAGGCAGCCAGGCACTAGGTCTTGTTTCACATCATTTATAGGCAGAGGAGGTTTCAGAAATCTCTTCCTTTACAGCTCTCTGAGCCATGGAAGGACCAGGCCCATGAGACGTACTGAGGTCCTGCTGTCTCATAGACCAGATGTAAAAGATCCTAACAGGAGGAAACAACACAAATAGCAGGACCACAGCTCTGGATTTCAGGAGAACAGGCTAAGACCTGTTTAAGGACTTGCTTGGAAGAATCCCATGGGAGGCAGTTCTGGGTAGAAGATGGATCCAGGAGAGCTGGTCGTTTTTCAAGGGTCACCTCCTCCAAGCTGAGGAATCATCCATCCTCATGTGCAGAAAATAAACCAAAAGCGGCACAAGTCCACAAGGTGGTCCCAGTTAAACTCAAACATTTAAAAAACAGGTGCTAAGAAAGAGGAGGAAGTGGGGACAAGTGACCAGAAGGAATACAGAGTCACTATTTGAGCATGCAGGGACTGGTTTAGGAAAGCCAAAACACAGATCAAACAGATTATGTCAAGGCACGTGAACAGGAGTAAGAAAGACAAGTACATCAGTATCAAAAGGAAGACTACAGAAAATGTGGGGCTGCTGTTGAACAGGGCAGGTGACCTAGTGACAAAGGATTGAGAGAAGACCAAAATATTCAGTGTCTTCTTTACCTTGGTTTTTACTGTTAAGATTTGCCTTCAGCAATCACAGCCGCTATGATCAGTGTGAAAGTTTGGAGTAAAGAAAACTTACCATCTCTTGATGAGTAATAAGTTAGAACTAGTTAAACACACTGGATACAGACAAGTCTAATACATCTGGAGGAATGGACCCAAAAATGCTGAGGTAGCTGGCCAGTGCCACTGTAAGACAACTCATATCTATGATCTTTGAAAGATTATTGCAATTGGAGGACGTTCCCGAGGACTGGAAGGAAACAAATATCACTTCATTCTTCAAAAAAGGGAAGAAGGAGTACCCAGGGAGCTACAGACTTGAGCCCTGGCAAGGTTATAGAGCAAGTTCTGGAAAACATTTCCAAACATATTAAGGACTAGGTGACTGGCAGTAGTCAGCATGGATTTACAAGCAACCTGTTGTGCCTGACAAACCTGATAGCCTTCACTGATGAAATGAATGACTGAGAGGACAAGGGGAGAAGAGTGCATGGAGATTGGTCTTTTTGACTTTAGCACCTAGAACATCCTCATAGACCACCCATTGAACTATAGACTAGACAAGTGGACAGTAAGATATATTGAAAACTGGCTGAACTGCTGGGATCAGAAGGTTGTGATTAGTGGTGTGAACTCCAGCTGGAGCCTAATCATTAGTTGTGTACCCCAGTGGTCGATACAGGATCCAATACTATTTAACAGCTTCATTAATGACTTGGATTACAAGACCCACTGCATTGTCAGCAAGTTTGTTGATATAGAAAACTGGAAGGAATAGCTGATGTAACAGAGACTGCACACAAGGAGAAGCTAAGACAGATGAGACTGTTCAGTTCTTCAAACTGGGAAGGCTCTACAGGACCTTATCCATGTGTATAAATGCCGGGTTAGGGAGTTGAGGGAAAGAAGATAGAGCCAGACTCTCCTCAGTAGCCCAGTGACAGGACAAGAAGCAATGGGCACATATTAAAACATACAAAATTCTGTCTGAAGACCAGGAAACACTTTTTTACTGAGAATGGTTGAGCCCTGGCATGAGTTTCCCAGAGAAGTTGTGGAGTGTCCATCCTTGGAGCTACTCAAAGCCCAACTGGATACGGCCCTGAGCAACCAGCTCTAGCTATCCCTGCTCTGAGCAGGAGGATTGGATGACTTCCATGGGTCCTTTCCAGTGTCAACTATTCTACGATGCTGTGACATAAGCTTCAGATGCAAATGAACATAATTGCTTTCCTTAGATTTTCTCTTGATTATGGAAATCACATAAAAGAGGTTACGACAACGGTTCAGTCATTTCCTCTGCCACATAATGGGTTTATTACAGTTTTAATATAAAGACTTCCATAGATTAAGTTATTAATGAAACATGCTGATGAGCAGCTTTGCTAATGATTGAAGATGCCATTGACACAAATCAAGTATATTAACATTGAATAGGATGATTATCTCCTGAATATAGGAATATAGAGGTCATATTCACTGCTTCACTCTGAGGAGGAGGGACTTGAACGCCAATAACCCACACAGAGCATATAATCAATAAACGCTACACTTCTCCTGTCAGACAACAGACAGTAAGAACTTCAAGAGCCAGTTAGAGGACTGCCTTCTCCAAAAGAATGTGCAAACTCTATTTATTGGTCCTAGGGAGTTTTCTTCTTATAAATCTGGTGATAGAATTTCAGTATTTTGTATGATACCTTAACTTGTTTCACTTTTTCAGCCGAACTGGATTTTTTTTGGAAGGTACCTATGCAACAACAACTGCATGTACACAATGTAAAACCAGTCTATAAATGTGGAAACTGGGAACAGGCAAAATAAGAAGTATGTTTTTCCATATAGATTGAGGTATACCTTTGAGCCTGGCACCAGAAGGATGAAAGTGCCCATCGTACCCCATTCCATTTTTAGAAACAGCCTGGCCAGTTTGCTTTAGAGCACCAGCCCATTCCAGCGCTCCTCCAGTGAGCTTAAATGTACACTGTATGGCAACATCACTAGCAGGATCCCGTAGGGTTTGTTTACTCAACAATCACTTCATATTAGTCAGCCTACTAAAAATCCATTCATTCTGTTTCACATAAGCTACCAGTGTTCTTCAATGCACAGAGAAATAAATAAAACATAGGCATTGCCATCATGTTTTTTACTACTTATATAATTGACACAATAAAGGCATTTTCCAGGAAGACTCACCAGACAGAGTCTTTTGTAAGTCTAGTGTCCACTTTTCCTTCATCATCCAGAAAGAAGTCCAAGCGTAAATTGGCATTGTTATCATGGGCAGAAGAGTAGTTGGTGATGAGTCTTGCAGGTATCCCCAAGCATCTCAGGACTGTGGCAAAGACAAAAGTGTGATGAGGAGGACAAATATGAAGACTGTGTTCATGGATGACAGGATGAGAGGACAGAAACTATTAATAACTAGAATAAAATGGGAAAACTCAGTCAAGACAACCCAAATAATTCCTCCTATCTGTCTTCACATAGCACTTGGTAAATATTTTATTTGGTCCCAAAATGATGAGCATGCAGGGTATGCTCAATGGTGGTACAATGGTTATAACCTAAGCAGCTAATTACCAATAGTTTTAAAGCATCCTTCCATAGCAACCACAGTGCAGCCTTTCAGGACAAATCTGGTACAGTGGGTCAGCTGCATGACCAAATGCGGTACAAAGAAAAACAAGTTTGGACTTGCAAGAAATACAAAATATATCAGGTCTCTCAGTATGAGCAACTCAGAAGAATTATGAGATTATGCTAAAAAGAAAATTAATAGAGAATATCTGCTTTTGGTTGATTTGGAGCTTTCCTGTTTCACATCTGCTGTCAGGAGGGATCAGGAGAACACAAAGAATAAAGTAGAAAATTATTGCTATCAATGGTGAAAAGCTGCATTATTTGCAACTGAAATGACAGAGCTTTAGAGTCTGAACAAAATGCATTACATAATTCATACTGAATACTAAGTAATAGTATTTGAGAGTCAATAGCCCCTTCCCATAAAGAACCTTGAAAGGAGGACCTAAAAAAAAAAAAGCCCTTGGCCCTAAATCACAATATAATGCTGGTGACTCTTCTCACCATTTGACAAGTGATAGATTTGGGAAATGTGGAAATGCTACAGCAATATCTGTAGTCTGTAGTAGTGCATCAGTAGGTTTTTGTGTTTGTGTGCACCCTGACTGATAAATAGGCATGGAGCACAGCCCCGAGAGGGAAGTGGGGTTGCAGGGTGACACAACAACTCAGCTTCTCCAGATGACATATTTTGTTCCTCAGCCAAAAAATTTCCTTTTTCCAAGTTAGGAGCCAACATGGTTCTGCAGAAAACAGAGGGTATTTGTTGGGTTTTCCCCCCCTTCTTTCTTTTTTTTTTAAGGGGAAAGTTTTTTATTGAAAATCCTATTTAAAAATAGTTCCAATGCTGCAATGTTTAACAGCTCTTCCTGCTACTGCTGGGTTTTGTATATTCATTAGTGTCACTACTGTGACTCCCAATAAAGTGTAACACTGCACATTCATTTCAAGTTCCTGGATGACAAATTACCTGGATGCATCCGATACCATATGTACCTATTGATTAAACTTAATTCAAGTGCCCTCCAAGGCTTCTAGCGCATGAGCCATCAGTGCTCATTGAAAATAATTTGTCTGACAATTTCAAGATTAATGACCATTTCTCGAATGTTTTAGCATTTTTAACGGATGAATATCCAGAGTGTACCTGGATATTAGTAACCTTGGAAAGCTGGACTGGTCACAATAATAAAACATTGCCAGATGAGAGAGACTCAAAATGACCTCAAAACAACCTTGTTAGATGCACATAACTGTTTGGACCTTCACTGTCCTCTCTGTAGTGATCAGCAGCTGGATACACCAGTGGCTATCATCAGGTCAACCGCTGGACAACATTTCTGTTTCATAATGCTCAACAAAGTTTGTACTTCAGCAATCCTTGCAGCAGTACAAAGTGCCAGGTCTCTGACTTGACTAACTTAGTCAGCAAACCAAGTCTAGTTTTGCCCCAGATAAATACGCCTCTCCATTTAACACAGCAGGCTCCGGGCCCTCTGCTGCATCGCCCCAGTTTCACAGTGGCCTGCAGGCAAAACACTGCGTAGTGGTGATTCAGGGCCAGTGCAGGGGGAAGGTGGGAGAACTGGTGTGTGTGTCTGTCTGTGATCTAGAGAAATCCAGATAAGGCAACAGGCAGAGAAGACAAAGTGGGCCATGGCAGCCGCTGTGAGGAATTTCTCCATAGGAACCATTTACACAAGCTTTTTTGAACCCATTGGGCCATGCAGAGGCTGAGGAGCATCAAGTACAGACCATGTAGCCTCGGACAGTGAAGGAAGTAGATATCTCTCAGGTTCTTTGGATGTGGCTGATTGCTTATTATCCCACTGCTCCAGGAATAAAATTAAGTATTTTATGTGGGAAGGACAGCACTTGTCAGCACCTTCCTAAATCAAAACAGGGAAGCCTCTCCAGATACATGAAAGAATCTGGACTCCCACAAAACAGCTGTCATTGTTCCATGCAACATCCTTGTCTCTAAATTGGAGAAACACGGTTTTAATGGATGCACCAATTGGTGGATAAAGAATTGGCTGGATGGTTGCACTCAAGAAGTTGCTGTCAATGGCTCAATGTCCAAGTGGAATCCAGTGATGAGTGTCATTCCTCAGGTGTTAATGTTGTTTAACATCTTTGTCAGTGACCCAGACAGCGGGATTGAGTGCACTGTTGCCAAGTCTGCTGATGACCCCAAGTTGTGTAGTGCAGTTGACACACTGGAGGGAAGGGATGCCGTCCAGAGGGATCTTGACAGTCTTGAGAGGTGGACCTGTGTGAATCTCATGAAGCTCTATGAGGCCAAGTGTAAAGTCCTGCACGTGGGTAGAGGCAATCCCAAGCAAAAATACGGCCTGGGGAGAAGTGACGGAGAGCAGCCCTGAGGAGAAGGACTTGGGGGTGCTCGTTGACAGGAAGCTCAACATAACCAGGCAATGTGTCTCACAGTCCAGAAAGCCAACTGTATCCTGGGCTACATCAAAAGCAATGTGGCCAAGAGGTTGAGAGAGGTGACTCTGCCCCTCTACTCTGCTCTCATGAGATCCTGCCTGGAGTACTGCATCCTCAACATAAGGACATGGACCTGTTGAAACAAGTCCAGAGCAGAGCCATGAAGATGATCAGAGCACTGGAGTACCTATCCTGTGATGACAAAACTGAGAGAGTTGGGCTGTTCTGCCTGGAGAAGGCTCTGGGGAGACCTTATAGCACCTTGCAACACCTAAAGGGGGCTAAGAGAGCTGGAGAGGAACTTTTTACAAGGTCATGTAGTGACAGGACAACAGGGAATGGCTTTAAACTAAGAGAGGTAGGGTTTAAATTGGATATTAGAAAGAAACTCTTCACTATGAGGGTGGTGAGGCACTGGAACAGGCTGCCCAGGGAAGTTGTGGACGCCTCATCCCTGAAAGTGTTCAAGGCCAGGTTGGATGGGACTTTGAGCAACTTGGTCTAGTGGAAGGTGTCCCTGATAATAGCAGGGGAGTTGGAACTAGATGATCTTTAAGGTCCCTTACAACCCAGACCGTTCTATGATTCTATGAGAAGCAGAGAAATCCCCCACTGCAGCTGTGAGAAGCATGTGCCAGCAGAAGGCTAGGTGGTCAGAAGACAACTTTATTTCTGGGGTTCTTACTCCTTTGAATAGTTTTTGGAGTACCTCAGGTAACCACCATGAGTTATAAAAGTCAGTTAACCAGACAGGAGGAAAATTATGTACCAAATGAAACACATATGGAACAGGCAAAAATAAAGTGAAACCACAGAGATGCTCAAAGCTGCCTGGGGGTGAAGAACCACTCTTTCAACTTATCATTCATTATTCAATTTTCACATTTCCTGTGGAAGATGGGTGATTAATAGCCTTCATTTTTTTATAAAAGTATAATGTGAAGAGCAGTATAATGCGATTCTTTGAGAAAGCAATATGTAACAGTATTAAGGTACATGAAAAAAAAGGGAAAGGTTTCACCGAGAAATTTTCTGTAATTTCCTTTTCACATTTTAAAGACAAGGACCAAATCTTGGACTTTCGGCTGTGGTTGAAAGTACTTGATGCAAAACAGGCTCCAAACCTGCAGAAATACACATTGTGTCTCCCTGCAACACACTGATCTGGTCTTCCCCACAGTCTAATGCTTAAACGCATATGCTCTAAGTGCTTCTCAGGAAGATCATCTCAGCCTAAGACACTTAATTCTAGTCTCTATTCAGCTTCTTCTATTGGCCAGTACCATAGGCATAGGATCGGCTTAACTGGCTCTATGCTGACACTTGACATAAGCATAACTTCTAATGTCTGGTCCCTATTATCTGTATAAAGCACATTTGATACAGTCTGAGAGTCTTTATTGACTGCTAATATGCTGCAGTGTGTTCCTATGTATTAGCAGATGATGTTGTTAGAAAGTGCTAGATAGTAAAAAAATGGGACCAATCCAGTGCTGCTTTCCTCACTGGGTTTTATGACCTGCAACACTCTGCAGCAACACTAGAACTCTAGTTTGACCAACTGTGTTCAGATTTAACCTTGTAAGGCTAGACAATTCATAAACTAGGCCAGCATTTTCATCATTTTTCTGGCTCATAAAGTCTGCAGAAAATGTTAGTGCTCAGTAGGGAGGTGCAGGGACAGTTCACCTCAATTTTTATATGAACAATCCTCAGTAGGTGAGATTTGGCCTTTCTGCAGCAGAAACACAATTGCATATCTCATATTGGACAGTAATTTAATGTTTTAGGTCCAGACGACCAGCACCATGTTCATCTAAGCTTTCCTGACAGAAATGTGGACCATGTCAAAACTTATTCACAAACTTACCCTTGTGAGTCACTGAATACATTTTACGGAACCCAGAAATAGTTAACAGATTTGTGTGTAAGTGTAGCTGAAGTACACACCAAAGTTTTATTTGGAGACCATTTATTTTAGTCATGTGTTTTTAAGCGTCTGTACTATTTACTCCTGAACAATACAGAGACGGGAAATACTTTAGTTTGTTTTGCCTAAGAACTCTGTAAGCAAGAACTGCATGGCAGCATGGACCTTTTCTCACTGGTACATACATGTGTTGAAGACACCGGCAAAGACCCAGCACTGGCCGTATCGCACAGGTTGCTTAGAACTGTAATACTCCAAGAGAATGTCCACACTTCCTGTCCAGGCTGAAGGTGCAACACCATAATCATATGAATTGTTCCAGGATCCAGCAATCACACCATTATCATCCCTGGAGTTGATCTAAAGTCAAAAAAAAGGAGTGTTATGGATGTCAGAGACTGAATACTAAAAAGCTCCTTCACTCAGCAGACAGATAAGATGGGAGAGACTGAACATAGCCAGTTTAAGTTAGAATGAAGATAAAATAAAATAAATAAAAATATTTCATTATGAAGGTAGGAGATAAATAGAACAATAATGGTAAGGACCATGGATTCTCCATCACTGAACAATTTTCAATGAAGGTCAGACACTTAAAAATAATGCCAAAATTAAATCACCACACTGACTATTCATGTTGCCTGTTTAGTAAGTTTTATTAACATTAAACATGCTTACTGCTATGTATTTTAAATAAACACAATGATAAGCAAGCCTCAGAAATATTAAGCTGCATTCTTTCCTAACATCATTTTGTTTTCTGTCCCTATCAGTCCAGATTTCAATAAAATCATTCCTGATTTACAGCACATTGAGAAAAAAAGCTGTTATTCTTAGAGTAGGAACTAATTTTTTTGGTCCAGCACACATGAAAAAAAAGAAGGAATTTACTGTGTAAGTTTTCCGCTGGTAAGATTATACAAAGCAGAGAGTTTTGCTGACTAATGGCTATACTGATAGGCATTAACGAGCAATACATCTCCAAGCTGCAATTTGAACCAAACCAGTTGAGGCTGTGCAAAAAGCTCATTCACTCTGTACCTTTTAATTATGCAAATGTGGAACAGCTACACACCAGCCATATAAATCACAATTCTCATTTGAAAGCTTTTGGCTGCGTTAACTACTGACTTATAATTAGAAAATCGACTTCCTGTGAACTCTAGGACTGAATAAAGGTAAGTATTCAGAGTCATAACCAAAGGATTAAGAGGTTGTGCCCATCTCACTGGTGTGGGAAACATGCCAAGAAAAGAAGTCTTGAAGGACAGGGCAACATGTTGATCTTCTGATTCTCCTCTGGCTGTAAAGGTTGGAAGAAGAGAAGGTGTTGCTTTGCAACACCAGGAAGACCCAGAGGGAATCCAGCATGGGAGAATGTCCTCAGACTAGCTCAACTCTACCACATTTCACCTTGAGCAAGAATGAGGGTAAGGATCACAGGCTGAACTTCAGCACCTCTTGACCTCTTTTTACTCAGGTCCAGATTTCAGATGACCAAACCCCCTACCCAGCTATGGCCTAACTCTGCAGTATGGACCTAAAGTACATAGGCTCCTGGATTTCCAACAGTGAACTTATCTACCTATCTAAAATGACTGAGTGGCTCAAAACTTAAGTAATATCCAAGCCCTCTTTGGGTTCTTAAACTTTGTGCTATTCTGTCTCGAGGGCCTCCATGGTCCCTACATGAGGGACCTTTGACATCTACTAGCCCAGAGATGAGGGAACCACATTCAATTCTTACCTCTATCCGGAGGTCTGAAATCATATTTCTAGTGTCTGGGGTGAAATAACTAACTAAAATGTTACAAGAGAAAGAGAAGTGGAGGTGTTCTCAATACTTCTTGCTGATGCTATTGTATTTAACGTGATGCTATGGAAGATTGAGAGGCTGGAGATCCCCCTTCAATGTCATCTAAGACAAAGAGCTCATTTTCTTAAAGCCTGTACAAATGCTATAACAAATGGGTTAAAGAATCATCTATCTCCAGCAGCCATGTTTTGTGGATAGTCTATTTTAGTAGCTGGCTTGAGAGAACATCTAATTAACTAGCTCAGTGACTAGAGTATTATTCTGGGAAGCAGAAAGCATCAGTTCAGACCTCGAATAAGACAAAGGAGAGGATTCAGCCTTTGTCTTCCATATCCTGGCTGAGCCTAGCATCTTGAATATTAGGGATGGGACTGCTTTTGCACCCACAGCGTGATTTCTGATGCCTAGCAACTGGAAAGAATGGAAGTTTGGAAAGTTATCTGTCTTCTCCTTGATTAATTTAGGTACTTCTGTTCTGAATGTGGCGTGTTTTGTGGATCCCATGTTTAAGAGGGCAATTCTCACAGTGTTTTCTTCTGAGGCCAAAGTAGCACACATATATGTTTGTTCTCAGCCTGATTAGGTCATTTGGGGCTTAAATTAGACACAACACCACCCACTGTTGCAGTGTTATAAGACCCCATTGAGGTTAGCACTGGAGTTGGCATGAAGTCTCTCAGTTCCCCATCCAAAATTACACCCATCAGGCCACCTTATTGTCCACAGCAGAAATAGCTTTCTCAATTATATCATCTACTGGAAAATGAGCACAGTGTCACAAGAAATACTTACAGCTGGCGTGCAAGGTCTAAAAGTGGCTTTCCCACACTGAGGCACCATTCTCAGGAAAAGGAGATGAGCCAACATAAGTTGCTTCAACTTTAGTGGAGTAAAATACAATGCCAGACCCAGGAATGGACAATTGTCAGAATGGACAACTGATCTGCTATATGTTGGAGTGAGCATGAGGGCCAGTTAAGTCAGACTGGCTTTGAGCTATGAGTCACTTCTGACACATATTATGCATCCATTACATACCACTGCAGAGGCAACACGGCAGATTTTGATTGGGTTTCCACGCCCAGAGAGCTCCAGTTCTGCCTTATCCATCAGGAACAAGCAAGCATCCAGAATGTTTTCTTCAAACTAGATAAAGGAATATAACATGGGAAACAGAGGTAAAATTCTGGAAAGCACAGGCAAGGCTATTTTTCCCTGTTGTTGTAGTAGCTAATCAGCTTCAAAATTATCTGGTAAAGTCGAAGTTCTGTGTTTAACAATACAAGTTTTCTTCTGGAATAATCGCCCATGTGTGGCAGAAAAAAAACGTGAGAGGTTGTAAGGGAAGAGAGGGTAACTTTCAATTCAACCTCAGTCCAGTTTCCAGAAGGTTGAAATGACAACACAGCCTTTTTGACAGGACATAAAATTTTAAGTGCTAACAAGTATATAATAGGATGATATTATAATAAGAACTACAAGAAACTAGTCTACTTGTGAAGGACTTCATGTCCTTCACAGATTCCAGACCTGTTAATTTCAGGACTTCTCTGCCACAGCCAGTGCATTGCTGAGAAGTTGAACAATAAGTGGTTTACCAGTGTTAATTTGAAGACACTTACATTTTAAAGTTATTTTTAAAATCTGTTTAAAATTGACAAGACAAAAGCTGATTATATAGATTAATCCTGATCTACAAAACTTAGACTTCAAAAACACCAAGTGACCTAAAGTAGTCTTCTTCAAAAATAGAGTGAAAAGGTACTCCTTTTTTTCAATCCAGCATGAACAAGCACAAGAATGAATTGAGGGCAGAGGTGCCTAAATAGACCAGAAACCATTTGTCACAGGACTTGCCCTGCAATGTATTTCATTTTCCTTGGGAGAAACTGCATAGCAAAGGAAAATACCTCTGTCCCCTGGTAAATGGTAGGAGACAGGGAAATGCACATTAATAAAACAACCATCCTCTAGATACACAAACTTATATTAACATTCAAGGCTGTGACAGGAACTCCATGGAGCTTGTCCTCTTGCCATGTTAGATTTTATGTTCTATGCTTGCATCCTGAAAGATATGATTCATACTAATATGATTTTTGCTCTCATGATACTACTAGACCTGGATAGATTTTATAACTGTCTCCTGCCTGGCTTAGGGCTCCTTGGCAGATGAGGCCGACCTGAGTTTTACCCCCTGACGAAAGCGAGCAAGAGCCCAGACCAAGCTGCTACTTTGGCAGCCTGGGGAAAGGCAGAGGAGAATGAAGAGTGAGGTCAGAGAGCTGAAAAGGAAGCTCCAAGGAATAAAGACTGCTGCTGATACTTCAGGGAAGATGGGAGGGATACTGGTGACATTCTAGGCAGCAGCTGAACTCTGGCATAAGCCAAGAAAGAGAAAGCACCATCGTGTTTCACCACCTTCAGCCATTTCCCGGCCAAAGGAAGTCTTTTTCTTTGCCTCTGCCTTGAGCCTACCTGGGTCTGATTGCTCAAGGTACCACTGCTGTATGGATCATTTTCAGCAAATGTCCCCCAAGGCAGCACATTTCTCTCATCATCACCCACACTAGCACTGAAGCAGGTGTTCTTTCTCTGAAGCAGGCATTCACTAGTGAGTAAAGCCTTATAGTCTAAGCAAAACTGAATTCATGGTGTTTGCGAATAGGGAAAGAAGGACTAGTGTTTCTCAGAGATCTACTCCTAATCATTCCTGGGAAACTGATTAATTGCACGGTAGACTTTCCAGTCCACTCCACTGGATGTGATGTAAATAATCTTGGTTGAATGACTGTGTTTTGGAGACCCTCCTTCCCAAGGGAACAACAGATAATGTATACTCTGGACCCTCCTAACCATTTTTCCTGCTTCAAGCTCACTTTTCTTCAGGTCTGGCCCAATGATCTATTACTTCCACCAGGATCAAAATCTGCTTTCTGCACTTCAAGTCATCAGACCTGAGTTAAATCAATAAGAAGTTTACCCTGCAAATTAAACCTTTCTCATGTACAGTTTATGAGACACTGTCAATCTTGCCAGCATACACAGAAAGGATGAAGAGGAAATAAATTGCTGTTGGGGTTGCTGCCTTCCACCTTAGCATTTGCAAAACAACATGAGTACTCGAAGAAAGAGGACAAGCTGCAAAGTCTAGCTGCCTTACACTGTTGTAGTAGCTTAGGATGCAGAATAGCCTTAAGACTAAAGCCAGTTTTGCCCTTTTTGTTTCAAAACATTAAATCAAACTAAATCAGTTTTGTGCTCTCACTCATGGCATGAAAGTGCTATCTAGAGGGGAGTGGAATAGAAATATACCAGTTGTAGGGCTGAACACCTCTGAAATGTCAGAGAAACCAGAGCAGCAGCAGGAAGACAAGAGAGGGGAGTGAACCTGGGCCACACAAGCTGAAATGAAAGTAAATCGATGTCAGAACCAAAGAACTTTGGCAGAGCCACTTGGGAAAGACTGCAGATGGACAACAAGGCATGAGAAAACACACAGGTAAAGGGATTCTGTCTGCACACAGAAGTGCCTTGTGTTACAGAGCAATACACTTAGTCATGCTGGCCTCCTTCATGCTAATCTGTTTCTAATAGATGACCTTCTATTTAAATCAAAGTAAGAGGGATTATATCACCTTCTGCACTAGTTGAGTTAGGGCTGTGTTTCTCACAGTCAGTTGCAGGCAGATGTGATCTCATGTTGCCTGTGGTCTGACCTGGACAAATACGTGTGCCATAGAAGTACATGGGCACAGTGGGTTTCAAAGCTAAAGCAGATCAATATGTGAACATGAGAGAAGTCACAATGGAAACAGAACTCTACACCCACCTGCATCATGTTATTCTTCTCACCAAAAAAAAAAAAAAAAAAAAA
>VYXB01006408.1:879803-1034299 GCA_013397135.1 Pachyramphus minor | reverse complement strand
AAAAAAAAAAAAAAAATCAACATTAAGTGATCAGTATAGCAATCCAACTTCTGAAGTTTTTCAGCTAGAGAATTCCTGCATGTCTAGATTTCTTCGAAAGCCATATTTCCCCTGAATCCTCCATAGAATTTTCTGAGTGACTGACTATTTACAGTTTCTTAGAAGAGATCACGATCATATTACAAGGAACACCTTCGTCCTCATTCATTACAGCCATGTTTCAACTGTTCTGTTGTTTTTTCTGCCTCGGTCCATTTTTCTTGCCCTTCCTCCTTTCGTGTTGATGCTGCTCATTGCAGAAAGCAGGTGGGAGAATCATCTCCCACTAGTAACCCAGTTTTGAACTGTATGTTCCTTTTTAATCTACAAGCTGAGTTAAAGCTTCCAGCTGTCATTGTTCAAAGCAATTTTTTTCTCTAAGACCATTACCATGCACAGGTCTATCTGTATATTTATATACGACCATATACCTTTCACATTAATGTGGCCTTATGCACTTTACTTACATGTAAAGGGTTATATATCACAAATATAAAAAGCATACTTGTATGATATATCCATAATATAGGCCTTGCTGCTAGTACTTTTACGCACTCACAGCAATGTTCTTATGCTTAACATCTAGGATTGCCAAAAATGAGGGAGATACGTGTTTATAATGGTTGGAAATCAGCAGAGTAAGGTCAGGAACATCATGATCTTCATTTCACTGAAAGTAAGGTGACCAGAAGAATATTTCTCAGTTGCTTTGCAGATTGATGTCTGTTATACCCATACAAAATGATCTAATTGAAGCTATTGGCTTGTGCTTGGGGAGATGCATCTGCCACATTTAGCTTTTATACGGGCAAACAATAGCAAAAGAGGCACCACAGCACAGGGTGGAAATCAGGTCCTTTAATTTCAGCCAACACAGAGATGAAAGTACATAACAAAGGACTATGTAACAGACCTAACCTCCCAGACAGAACTACTCCTAGCAAAACCAAATAAATAATGCAGTTTCTCAAGAGAGGCCAGTGTTTGTGTCAGGAAGATGCCAGATTTGCAGAATATAAGCACCTTGGGCCAAGTTACCATAGGCCATAAATTTAGCTTCTTAGGACATAAATCCAGTGTCTGGTTTAAGCAGCACTTTCCTCCTCCAGCCACTCATTCCCCTCTCTCCCTCCCTCTTACATCTGTCAAGGCGCGATTCCCAAATCTAGGAACAGAGAGAGACCAAGAAATAACCCAAGGAAAAAAAGTCAACCAGATGTTTATTCAGCTAGATCAGCTCTCCAGTCTGAGTGACTGCACCGCTGCACAAGTGCTTGCAGGGGGAAGGAAGGGCCAGGAGGGGGCATTTTTGGTCAACTTAATACATGCCCAGCTTTGGCCTCAGGATCTGGTTCCACATCTCTTATAACAGAGGCACCATCAACTTATGGAACTTCTTCCCCACTCCTTGTTTAAGGGTTGTTTTTATCTCAGTCAGGAAGACAGACTCTGCAACCAACAGCACTGACACAACTAAAGGAATGGTGCAAAGGTAGGAACTCCCTGGGGCTGTGCTGCTGCAGGAAAAAAAGATGAAATTGCACCCTTAAATAAGGAAACAAGAGAGATGTGAGTTCAAAGAGCTCTCCAGGGCAAGTATACTGGCAATCCATCCAGCTCAAGCTTTGAGACTGTATTTAGCTGAGGGAAAGAAAGCAAGGGGTAAGGTCCCTTGTGCAAGGTTGTGCAAAGCAGGTGCCACAAAAACTCAGTGGATCCATCACGTCAGTGTTAAGGAATATTAAGGTCAATATTTTCTTAATTGTTCTTTTTGGAAAATCCAGGATGTGAGATGAGCTGAGTTTACCATGTCCAATATCAGTCCACTGGAGCCTCTCTGAGTGACAGTTAGGGTTATCTTTGCTCTCATTTTGATTCTGCTTGGTAATGCCTTTTTCCCATTCTTGCACAATAACTTAATTCTTTCATCCCATATGGATTTTCAGTCTGGTTAGTTCTTACATGAAAGTTGAGGTAAAATAGGTAAGTCCGAGACAAGGAGTAGTTGTTTTTGAACCAAAAGAGGGTTGATTTAAACTAGATATAAGGAGACAATTTCTCACAACGAGGGTGGTAAAATGCTGGAACAAGTTGCCTAGAGAAGCTGTGGATGCCAAATCCCTGGAAGTGTTCCAGGCCAGGTAGGACAGGACTCTGAGCATCTGATCTAGTGGAAGGTGTCCCTGTCTGTGGCAGTACAGTGGAACTAGATGACCTTTAAAATCCTGTCCAAGCCAAATTGTTCTATGATTCTAAGCTATTGAAGGCACACCAATACCCCATACCAGCCTAGTAGGAGGTGTTTCCCTCAGACTGCAAGAGGCCATTGCACACTGATGTTGTCAAGTCCAGACAGCAGAGGTTCCTAATTTGTCATATGAATCCTATAACTAGCTCCTCCAAGAAGATCAAAATTATTTCCACCAAGCTGCTAAAATTAAAAAAAAAAAAATCAAAAAGCAATACAACCTATTGCTGAAAAATAATAATAAAAAATTAATGAAAAACCCAAGCAATCTACTTTTCACAAATCTATTTGATCCTGAAGCAGCAATAATGCAGCAGCAGAAATACTGCTGCGCTGTGGAAACCTCGGCTAATGATTATAGCTTTCAACAGTCAGCCTCTTAGTATCTGAAATAAGCCCCTTAAACAAGGTTTTTAAATATCAGCACTAATAACATTGTTTTTCTGGATTAGGTATATACCTACTTCATACAATTTTAAAATTATAACCCTTATCTTTCTGAAGTAGAGACCAATAATGCACTCCTGAGCCCACAGTCTCAACCACTGTCTGGTGTCAATTAAACTCACTTCCTGTCCTAGTGGGAGCAGCCAGAGAAGGTCTAAATAGCTTACCTGACCATAACTCCAGCTTCTTGATTTTACATCTTCGACGTTTCCATGGAAAACAATACCAACATCATTCAGGACATATTCTTCCCTTTCTTTCTCATCGTCCAGATACACGGCATCCTCTGCATCAGTTTACCAAAAATAAATGTTAGCACAGGTGCTTAAATTTCACATAGGACAGATAAAACATCTTAGTATATAATACAGTCATCTTTGACAAAAAGTACTCCTGTTCTATCAAACAAAACATTACTTGCTTCAAGAGAGTACAAGAATAAGGAGGTAGTGACCCTAGTTAGCAATATGATACACAACTTAAAAGCATGCAAGATGGAAAAATGCTGACAACTTCTGCCTGTTTTCTAAGGATCTGTAAACTATGGTTAAAATGTCACATCTTATCAAGAATTTTATGATTACTAGTACATTTAATTTAAGACTACTACTACAACTAATTTAAGAGTTGGAGCTCCATGATGCAATTCTGCATCTGTACAAACAGATCAAAGAACAATTTCAAACCTATTAATGTTAATGGAAAACAGCTGAAGTCCACAGTTCTAAAGAAAAATCTGTAGTGCACTGAAAAAAAACAGAATAAAGTTTTTATAGCTTATCAACAGAAGGGTTTCGTTGATTTTTCTGTACATTAGTTATTGACTGGAGCATCTCTCCCCCATAGAGGTTGACTGACCAGCTAAAATGAGGAGAAATTCAAGTGTCCAAGGGAAAACTGGACAGTAATTGAAAAAGGTCTTTATCAAAACATATACAAAGGGTATATCCTAGATTGGATTTATATCAAAAGTCAAGAGCATATGCATGGATCCTCAACCTGCAAACATGATTCAAACACATAAATGACTCATTATGAACATTCATAATAAACCCTGATTGATATGAAGCTATTCAGACATTCATAGGTAAGTATCATGCACGTCATGATTCTGTGATGCTATTCTGAAGATTTCTTTCCTGTGCCAATGCTTGTATTTTGAGACTAAGAGATACAGCTTAACATTTAATAGCGTGGGAATTAATTAATTTGAGGAAAACAATAATGTGGTACCAGATAGCAAATTAAAGGGAAGCAATAACTTCTGACAGTTTGATATGAGCAAGTACAAAACTACCACTCGCTACTGCCATAGCAGACTTCTTCAGAATCCCACTACAAAATACCAGAGGATCATTTAACTTTTAAAAGCCTATTGATTTGTTGTATTTTGTTGAAATGCAAATCAGGTTTGTACTTCCTTGTAAACATCATTCTCAAAAGCATCTTCATTTACCCATAAAACTGCAATTTGGCTGAAAATAACCTAAAATCTAAGCCCTCAAAAAAAATCAATGACAAATCAAACTCATATTGGCTTCAGCTAGGTGAAGGGCTTTGCCAATCTACACACCTGACCCTGCTGGAAGTTTTGTTTTCTCTGAAGGTGTATTTATATTTCTATGTCTATACATACATAAGGAAGTATGCACAGATATGTAACACGAAGATCTCTACACTGGTGGGCAAAGAGTGATAGAGAAGCAGGTATTAAATAAAAGAAGCCTTTAGTGCATTTGAGGAGATCACAGCTTGCTATATGCTTTTGACAGTTGCTGTACAGGCTCTGACCGACTCCGAGCAAGCAGAGGAATAGCAGGTTTTATGGAGCTTTGCCTGAGGCAGGCAGGCTTGAGACACACTTATATTTGGCAGGGTGGTGGTATTCACCTGGTTTCTAAAGGCTAGGCCTTTAAGAAGTTTCTTTATGGGTTTGTCACTACCCAAGGCCTAGTCAATCTGCACCCAGGTACCCAATGGATGATCAAGGGTATATTGTATTCAGAGACTATGAGGTGAAAGAGAGTGTTAAAACTGGACAGCTGCAGTTATTTATGCAACCATTGCCTTTTTCGTAGTCCAACAAGTTCTGCATAACATCCCACTAAAAAATATTGCAGATGTTATAGATCATGTAGGCTCTGTTTCACTAGGCTGGATCTGCCCGATTTGTTCATTGAATGATTATTTGCATTCTCTCACTGAGCTTTGGATTTTATTAAAACTCATCCATACAAATAGCACAGAGAATGCATTTAAAGAATGAGAACTCACACCTTCTTCTGTGCAGTTACACATTCAGTGGAGTGTGTGCATATGCCTTCTTGACAGCTGTTGTTTTCTTTAGGGGATTAAAAATATCAACATTGATCTCATTGGTATCAATTGAGATGCTTATGTTATTTTGAGACTGCATGATCTTTGTTAAATCAGATGAAAATTGATTAACTTCTCTGTCGATTATTTTAAATATTTGTGTTTTTGATAAGGTAAAAAGGTCTTCTGTATTTCACAGAGATGCCAGCTGCTTTGATTTTTGACAGCTTTCACTACCCCTGAGACTGTTTAGAAGAAAATATGAGGCATTTGTGACTACTTTGATGCTAGGCATGCTCTACATAGTACAACTCCTAATTATTTTGTGCAAGTGGAGGCTCACATCTGACTAACAGAAGAATTCCACGGAAATGTGCTAGGTTTGTTTGTTGTTCTTCTTTATCAGTTTAAGAGTTTTTTTACTCACTTCTTTTATCCTGGGAATTTACTAAGACACTAGCAATGCAACAAAGAAGCAAATTAGCTTCTATGCTTCTTTATTTGAACTTGGTTAAGGTGAAAATACATTTCACGTGAAGACAGCACTGCAGGCTAGGAATCCTACTAAACACTGGCTCCCTGTAAAAGACATGAGGAGTGCAGAGCAATCCTTTCAATTTGGGAAGGTGAATGAACATGAGAGGACTCTACCCAGTATGGGGGGACATCAATCCCAGCACAGCAACCCTCTGGAGTTGGAAAAGCCATTTCTTCATGCAGACAGTGACGGCTGAGCACAGCAGCACCAGCAGACGGGTAGAGGTGGAGGCAGCAGCCTTGCCCTGAACTCCCAGCCTCCCTTCAACATGCTCCTGTAGGAATCCAGGAATGCAAGTCTGGTTCTCATTGGAAACACAAAACTACCAGGGATCATGCTGGGAAGAGGACAGTGCTGTGGCAAACCCAGAGCTGCAAGAGCTAAATACAGTTATCTGTATTTATATACAAAAAACACTCTATGCAGGATCAAGATTAGTTTGCTGCCTTGGATGGTGCTTGCCTACATTAATGTAGCAAAAGGATGAAGCTCTGTGTGAATTTTGCCGCTGTGGAATCTATGACACAAGAGATCAAATTTAAGATTTAGCTATAACTGCAAGAAAATATTAGGCCAAATTTGGATGACCAGTAACATGTAAGAGGAGTCCAGAGTCAACGACATGTTACTAATTCTTAAACTGTATTAGGACCTTTAAGCACAAGAAACGTGCAACTGACTCTATAATAAAATTGCAATATATTTAATTGCTTAAATACAATACACTTTGCATGAGGCTTGGGTGAGGGACCCACAGGGACTGCAACTTACTCAGCTACACTTTACATTTCCACCTGTGAGAGACCCACAGGAGTCAACACAAGGTCTTTTCCTGATAAGCACTAAATGTTCCCCAGAAGAAAGTTGCTGGGACTCAGTATCTCCTTGGAAAGAGCTTGCAGTATCCTGATCAAAGGAGTTCTTCTCTGCTTTCATGTTGTCTGATATTGCCAAGAGTTTAGTTAAACTCGAAGAAGTTATTCTTAACTACTTGCCATTTGTATCTTCTGTTCTCCAACTGAAGAGGGCTCTGCATGCCCAAAAGCACATCTGTTTTATCCAACTATGTCAGCTGGCTGAAGAAAGAATGCTGCCTTTCCTCACAGATTTTACCTTGCTTATGAAAATTTCACCTGAAGTTTGGGGCCATTGTATTTACTTTTTCAGGATCAGACCCTGCATCTTTAAAGTATTCCTGGTGATGAGTCTTAAATGTAGTTAAGGAGATTAAAATACATAAAAGCATCTGATGATTTTGGAAGCAAAGTACTCTGTAGCTTGACTTGGTATTCAAACTTATTCTGAAACAGGAGGAAAAAAAACAACAGCCCTGTCTGGGACGATATGTCAAAACGGAACTACAGTGAGAAAAGAAGTAATAAGAAAGGGCACAAATGCCTCTGTCTTAAAGAAGAGCTTATACTGACATATTGATGTTTCTCCAAAATGATGAGTCGGAAAGCTGCACTAGGCAGTTGAGCCTGTACTCTGCTCCCTGCTATAACAATCCCCATTCATTTCTGGCATCAGTCTTCTCTCTTTTTAATGAGGCTTTTCACTCAGACTTTTCTGCTTGGCTATTAACCCAGCAAACAAGTCTAGAAGATTTTCAAACTATTGTTTTCTCTGCACTTTAACTGCCTGAATTTTTTTACCCTTTTGTCATTACACTGAAAAATCTTTTCCAGCCAGGGGATAAAGCATGAAGAAACAGTCCTTGATTTTCTAACACAAGGAAAGGGGAAAAAGGCAGACATAGGAGCTAATTAGCCCAAACTACTTAGGAGTAAAAGTAGGAACAAGAAATGAGAATAAATCCACATTGAAATGAAACTGCAGGAAATGAAAACTACAACAGTCAGCAAGGGATAGCACCTGAAGCCATTGAGACACACCTTAAAATGCAAGCTGCAAATGAAAATGTGGTCTCTGACTTGCCTGCCCTGGATCTGGGGTCACACAGAATGTTTGTGCTGCCCAGAGACTCTGTTTTGCTTTCCTAAAGCATAGTTTTTCCATTGGCCTTGGAAATGCCTGCTGCTGGAGGCAACTGCTGCATGTCTTGCTCCCTTTGGGTTTGCTCTCTTGTTGTAGTTTTAATCTTGCTGGCTTTCGGCCCCACTCAGCTCAGTGTGAAGGAGGGAGGGCATAGGAGAGCAAAGTGCCTGTGTGTCGTGGACAGAGGTGGATCACTCAGCACACAGAGCTGGTGGGGAAGGAGATGTGAAGTAGGGATTGATTTTCCTTTTTTTTTTCCCTCTGACTAACACCTCAAATCAGCCCGTGCTGTCTCAGTCACACCACAGTGGGGTAGCCAACCCCCACACACCACATCTTTTCTCCATATAAGGCTGCATGTAGCCCTAGCTGGCTGGCTGTGAATCATGAGGCAAACTGAGGCAATTTAAGAAGCTTTTTCTTTGGGGTTTACCCCTTTCCAAAGAGGTACTGAACCACTGCAGGGTCGCTGTATGGGCTGACAAACTGACTGTTACAACATCCAGGACTACAACCAAGTGATGCTCTACCTTGAGGTGGAAAATTGCATCTCCCTGGTTGAAGCTGTGAGAGGCTGATGATACCAACACAAACCTTGAGCAGTTTTGTCTGCTCACAGTGGATCGTAATTTGGCATTGATTCCTCTCTTTCTGTTGCACACTCTCCCTCCTCCCCCAGAACAAACTGATAGCGTGCTGCTCCAAGGCACCTTACCTCTACACTGCCTTCAGGAGTATCTCACTGTGTCACGGACACTGGGTCCTGCCCTTCCCTCCTGTTCCCAATTAACTAACTCCTCTTTATTCAGCATTAACATATATGTTCTTAAATAATGCATAAGCTAATCATTGCTTATATTCCCTTGGACTAGGGGCAAGTAATGAATCCAGCACAAATCATTCAATGTAATGACAGTAGTGCAGTTGAATAATGGACTCTATTAATAATCCTAAACTTACTTGTCACTTGGTAGGATGGCCCTTGTTTGGTATGGGATTATTTGATGCAAATTTTCTGGTAAAAAAATTGAAAGATGAAGGAAGGGTGGCAGAAGAATATTACAGTTAGCTGGTGACCTAAATATATTGCAATATATATGATTTGGAGCCTTACAGGTGTCAGAGGCTGAGACACAGTGCTACAGCCTGGAAGAAGGCTGAGTCAAACCTCTCTGGTCCTTCTTGCCTTCTCCTTAAAGCCACACATGGAATTCATTGGGTAAAATACAATCCTGTCAGCACAAGACCTGATGTTTTCCCCATGATCCTGCGAGATTTCAAAGAAATAAATTGTTCTTCAACCCACTGTACTATAAAAAATGGCTCATTTGCAAAATGTTCTGTTTCTCACAGAGGCCATTGTTGCTAATTAGTCACCAGGAAAGGGGAAGTTATAAGGGCAAATGTCATGTAGCAGCAGGAAGGTACTACCAGTGATGCCACAGCAAGCTGACTCCACCCAACCTGTGCAGAAGCAGCGGCTTCCATTGAATTCCTGCCATTTGGCTGCAGATGTTCAGTCCTAAGGGTAGCAATCTATGATGTAAGTCAACAAAGTACGGGAGGCTGCCACATCCTGCCCTACACCAAATCCTCAAAAAAAGACATGCCCATATTGACTTGTCAGTTTAAAGCACACAGAGGAAGGCAGGAGGCTCACGCTGTTGTCTATTTAAGCCAGAGTGAAGCCTTGTGGTATGTTTACTATGAGAAATTGGGGCCCTAACTGCTGAACAGAGGCTTGGCCTCATAAAACTGCAGAGTGCAGATACAGCACAGGCACTGGTCTCCAGCACGGAGCCCTGCTTTCACAGGGCTATTCTCCAGCCTGAAAGACTTGACTCTTGGCAGAGTTTATGTAAAGTTTCCAGACCCAAACTGGCGTGTCTCCAAACTCCTTAGTACCAAACTGTCCTTCCTGGACCACTCCCTCACAAAACCTGATGAGCTCAGCAGCAGAAAACGTGAACCTTTAGTAAGGTACTTACGCTGGCACCAGGGATTGAACAGGATGTACGTGTCGGTTGCTGGGTTTCTGCGCGTCCGAAGGATAGCAAAGGGAGTCCAGACAGCAACATACAGGCGGAACTTCCCAATGATGCAGGTGGCAGAGGACATGATGGACAGGCGAATGGAGTTGTTCTCCCTGTGAGTAATCTTGGCTCCCCACTCGCCCGGTTTCAGCACATTACCTACTATGATTGGGATGTAGGTGCCTTTGTTTTGCTGTGGGTAGCGACCTGGAGAGAGAAGTGAAGAGGTTTGCCTTGTTTTAAGAGTTTTTCTAAACTTCCTAGCAGCCCTTTGTCCCTTTGTCCTTATTTTCAGTGGAGTTGGCAAGTTTGTGTGGGCAGAAATCACCTACCTCCCTCATTGCCTAACACAGCACTTGGTCACTTGGCAGTCAAGCCACACAAACACATACACCACCTCCCCACAGGCAGCCTGTGGAGACACACCCACCCATCTCACTCCAGCAAGCTTCAATCTTGCTGGTTCAAGCACTGTCAGGAGTGTAGCCCTGGCAGCATGAGCCAGGGCTATCCCAGGCTTTTCTTACTCACTGTTGTTTGTACTAGTGCACCAAATGCCCTCCAGCAGCTTGGTGTCAGCTAGACTGTTGTTAAGTTTAGGAGTTTAGGTAAGAGCCCCTTCCCCAGTTCAGATGCACCCACCACCCTTGTCACTAGCATGCAAGTGCCCCCTGCAGCACAGACATACTCTCTGGGGCTCTTTAGCAGAGCAGAACCTTATTCTTCTCACAGCACTACTGTGCGGACAAGCAGGACTTCTTTCATGAAGTCCACACAAATAGAGGAAACACAAGTGAGTTCACCTGCAGACAGCCAGGACCGAGTTCCCCCCAACCACCTACTCCTCATGGACATAGTGGGAATCAACTCTGGATGCCCGGAATATAAATCACCACATCCATGCTGAATTGCCAAACTTTCTCTGCTAGAAGTGGGTCCCAAAGTATGACAGACCTTCAAAGTAACACATATGATAGTCTACTTCACAATAAGACAACACACACCCCAGAGAAGCCTATTTTACTCTGCCAACTATAAAAAGCAGCTAGACAGATAGGCTACATGTAAACATGTTGCCAGTATTCAAAATTGTGTAAGGCTCCACCCTTTGAGACTGAGGTAGAGCCAAACTGTATCTGGAAGCCAACCAACAGCATAGACAGAAGAGACACTTGTGAGAAGGCTGAGTTCTTTATCTCATTCTCAAATCTATTCTTCATTTCATATTTTAGGCTGAAAGTAAGACTCTCTCATTCAAAAATAGGGTAATGAAAAGCAACGATGGCAGATAGAGGGACAGACTTCTATATTTTTCATTCCTACTATTTAAGAACTTCAAAATTAAACTTACAAGGGCGTTGATTTTCTTGCTTGCTTATTTTTATACTGCTGATGTAGAGATAATCCCAGATCTGAACACTGCTACATTTGGAAAAGGACAACTCCAGCTTTGAATCTCAAGCTTGCAAGCTGCCACGACATTTGTGTTTCTGAGAAATCTGGGGCTACTGTGCTTCATCCAAGAGATTATTCAGAGCACATGAATTTCCATTTTGCAGATATTCAGTGCACATAAATTGCCCTGCTGGCCAGGGATGCTGTAACACATGAAACTCATTCAGATCAGTGAGGGATGCAATGGAAGGAAAAGACCTACAGGAGAATAAAAGACTAGAATAAGAGAGCAAAATCAATAGAATACACTAGAAGATAGAGCACTGGACACTTCAAACAGAAGCCATCAAAGGAAAGCCAGTCTAGAGAGAAGAGTCTACAGAGGTAACAGAGATAAGAGTCTTGTGCCTGCTAACAATTGCGATCTGAGAGCTGGACACATTCTTGTTCTCTGTAGTGCAACCGAGTATGACCCATCTTGCCTCTACAGTTGATATTTTGCTTCTGGTTTTGACATTATCTTTTTTGAAAAAAAGCAGTCCAGGCAAACAAAGCAGCAGAGCAAATCCAGTAGTGGAGCTGATATCCTTGAAAACCTTTAACAAGTGCTACTTTTAAAAATACCTCCCTTACCTCCTTCAGAAGGGTGGGAGGGGGAAGAGATGACTATTTTAACATGGTTAGGAACTGACATTGTTATCTTCACTGGAAGCTGCATGTCAGTGTAGCAGCCTACTGGGGACAGAAGAAGCCATGCTATGGTGGTGGCTTTGCACCACCATGTCCATGTACACCACATGTACATGGGGAGGCTGCAGAATCACTCCCCATTAAATCTGCTTATAGGAACCAGATAGGATCTCAAGAGGCCATGAAACCTTTTCAAGACATCCTTATGGAAGCACTGTCACTGGCACCTCTAAGCAGGTTCAGCAAAGTATTGAGCCTCTGGTATTCTCACTTTTTCTGAAACCTCAACATGCGAAACACCATTTTCACTTCCAATTAAAGGGAAAAAAGACTCTTGCAAGCAAAGCCACAAGACACCCTCATATACCTGTTGCTTGATAAGGAAGTACCTATAGTTGCTGCTGAGGAGCATACAAGGTCCTTTCAGCCCAGAGCCTCATACAGCTGCTCCCACATGGCCTCCCCTCACTGTACTCTCCCACTCACCCATGAGGAGAGGGTTCTCTGGGGTATTGCTTGCATCCCTATAGGCATAGCAGAGATACCAGGGAAGGGATAGCCTAGAAGTTAGGATACTTTGCAGATATTGTAAATAGTAAATACAAGAGCACACGGTTTGCTTCTGACAGATGATCAGAATTGGGTGCTTGCTAATGGTTGCATAAATCCTGAAGTCACAAGGAAGCTTGGAAAGATGGGCAAAGCCTTCAAGAGCACAGTCAGCAATTTCCGTTTGAAGAGAGGACAGGTTCCTTTCTAAAAAAAAACCAGAATGCAAATGGAAGAATAAGGGTTGCAACTAGAAGAGTAAGGGAATTGTTACTTCTGATATGAGCTTACAGAGCTGAATTGTAAACACACATCTAGACATCTGACAACATCAGCCACACTAGTCTCATATACACACATCTGCTGTCTTGACACTAGAGTGCTGTAAAGCTGAGTAACTTTGGCATTACATGCTAAGGTTGCTGGCAAAATAATCCTTATGTTGGTTCAGGACTATATTTATCAACTTTGTAGGCAAGTCCTCTCAGGATGGCTTGGCCATTTGACTTTTATCTACATCTTGAACACACATTTCTGGCTGCAGTGGAAAAGTAGACCCAACTTTGGCTCATAGTTGGGATATCTGTAATGTTGGCCCTTTGTCTGAAGGAATAACATGCAGTGGTGATTTCATTCCCTGGTTTAGTCCCTAGGGAGGAAGATTCGATGTTATCCAAAAGCTCACTACCAAAAACCTGTGAATGCCTGACAGACTACTCTCTGCAGGGTCTCTGGTGCTAATCCAACCCACAGAGAGGTTGGAGGGTGTTTGGGTGCATGTCAGGTCCAGGAGCCTTGTAGACAAGATAAACTCTTTTTATGCTGACAGGAGGGTGCTGACATTCTGCCAACAGCATCAGCTGGCTCAGGATTTCTCCGGCTCTGGTTTGCTCCAGGAGTTGGCAGCCTGAACTGTGTTCCACAGCCAGCTCTTTGTGGTTGCCTCACTCCCCAGTGCTCATGTTTGCTTTGGGTGTAGGAGGCCCTGGCCCTCACATGAGGACATTTCACAACCAATTGCTCTGTGACAGACAAAGTCGTTGTGTGACATCACACTGTTGGGATGCCCCTGTCTGCTCGCTCTAACAGCACATGGAAATGGGAAAATCTAGCCTGAGAACTCAGAAAGCCTGGAGATTACTGTGCTGGTTGAATTTTTTATAGGCTCCTTTTGCAGCTTAGAAGATATCATGTTGATATGGGAGCTGCTGACTGTCCTGTCTTCAAAGCAGAAGAGGACAGGAGAGAACTCACAGAGAGACCTTTCTTGGGCCTACAACTCTCTGCATTTCAGTGCTAGGTACTGAGCCACAACACTGTCAGAAGATATTATTGTTACAGAAGCCTCCCTTGTACAGAAGGTTTAACAGCACAACCAAATCTATTTCCCCTGATGCAAGTGCACAGGTCTGCAACTCTTTTGATACTTCTTTCTTACCCTTTCTTATCCCACCTTGGTTTCTGTAGCTATCCAAGCTGGTCTCCTAAAGCTCCTTCTCACTTCAGGTGCAGCTCAGCTCAGCTCTACACTTCCTGGGGCTTCCAGGCACCCAGAAAAAGAGGAGCAAAATAGCTGCTGTCACCATTAAAGGAGCTTACAAAATAAACACATGAGTAAAGGTCTACATGGCAAAAGAGATGATGAACGAAGCCTGTGTGGATTTGGGCATGTATGGCATATCCCCTACCACACACAGACACTTTACAGAGGCAAAGAACAAAATGCAGTGATTGTTAAACTTGCTAAAGTCTATTTATGAAGCAGCAAAATAATGTGCTGTCTAAAACACAGAGCTGTGGTCACACACATGCATTCAAAATGAGCTATTTTCAACATATGCCTTAGCTCCCTAGCATGTCAGCTCTGTGCCCATCAGGCATGGAGGCAAGCTGTGTTAAATTCTGGATAAAATTGCCACACCAGACAGGGATTTACATCAATAGAGAGATGGTGAGATAGGCACAGCAACTTCAGCCGTCAAAACACAAGCACTCCTCCCTGATGGAAGTGGGATACCTCAGAAGAGAGGAAGATGAACAAAGCTATTTCTCAGTAGTCTTTTTAGGAATCCTCCTTAGAAGATTAGCTTTTCAAGGAGTCAAGGAATCTGTCTCCCTTTGCATCATATATTGCACACAATAACTAACAATTTTCCTGTAGGTTCATTTGTTTTGTTTCTATATACTCTTTCATATAAAGGGTAAAGAATATATTTCAGTGCCAGCTCTGGAATTTATAATAATTATGGCAGGTTAATATCTAAGTTTGAGTTGGAAGCCAAAAGTACAATAGTTGTGTAGCAGAGGTACAAGCAGCCTGGAGATGGGTGCTAGTATATGGGAACCACTACAGGAAACAAAAAGTAAAATAAAGAGAAAAAAAACAGGAGAGGTACTCTAACAAAATTCCAAACAATCAGAACAAACAAGCAGAAGAAAGTATCTTTTTGTAAAAAACAATAGTGTCTAAGTCACTGTTTTAACATCCCATCTGGGTTCCTCCCACTCTCTAATTCTATTGCCTTCAGAAGTGCTATATAAAAACTTGGACATGTAGGAAACCCAAATATCTTGAAATAAGTTTTGCTCACAACTCCAGTTAGAAATCCTTAACATCTGGTCATTCTGTCCCAGGAATGGATATTTCTAGTATTTTACAGTTGTAGAACAGACATTGGAGTCACGCACCTTAGCTATTAAAACAATTAAAAAATACAGCTAGATACTATATGCCACTTGGTGCTGCTGCAGCAGTGCAAAAGGGAGCATAATAAAGATAAAGATTGCTTGGCATGAAATACTGCATTCATAGAGCACTGAGAGACTCCCTCCTCTCCGCTCCTCTGGGGCCTGACTGGGAATTCCAGAGAGGAGGAAAAAAATATCCCAATGCCTTTGTTCATAAAGTGTTTAGGTTTGTTGCTTGCTAAGAGCTGGCAAATAGATCTCTTATCTGCCTAGAGTGAATCTCTAGGAAATGTGCTCCACTGGTAATAAATTATTTTTTTCTCCCACAAAAGGGAACTTCAAGTTTACACCATCAGGTGTTTCTGTATCTCCGTTCAATTTTTTGAAGTTCTTTATGAAATTGAGATCTGGTGATTCATTAAACTCTCAGCGTTAAGCACCAGCACCAACACAGTTTGACTCCTGCACCAGTTAGTTGCTCCTGTGTGGCGCTAAGAGGGTTCCCAAAAAAGTCAGGATCCAAAGTTTTCCAAAGAGTAACTTTTACCCAGAAGCAGAATTCAGCTTGACATCCCATCCCAGGTGCTGGGGATCATCTCACGTTCCCAGCCCCTCCACTACCACATGCCCTGTGACAGAGCTGCTGAGGAGGATAGGTGACAGCAGGGGTAGTAATGCTTTCCACTGAGGCAGAATTACTGCCTAACAAAATCATTAAAACCTCAATAACCCTGGAATAACCCTTGGCCCAACTCTGCCGTGAAAACAGGGAAAGGGTGTGAACACTGTAGGACAGTATGAAGAGTTCCATTGATTCTGGTGTATTTTGAGTTTGATTCCTGGTTAGTCAGGTGAACTCAGCTATCCCTCTAACCATAAGTGGGAATTTGGTGTCACCTAAATAAGCCATGCTCCAGGGTCAATTCTAATGTCTTTGTGCTCTTCGCTGCTTTTATGTGTTTAAAACTATCCTTCTAGAGCAGGCCTGGAAAGAGTTTGAAACAAGGAGTAGTAAGTCTCTCATCTCAGGCCAAAAGCCAGTGATTTATAGAAGCCTGATGAGAGCATATGGATGGGTGTGTGGGTGTCCACACATGCACACATATAGAAAGGTGATAGTAGCCTGGGGGACTGGAACTTATGATCGTTACAGAAGTATGACAAAGAATAAAATGTCTATAATAATATTAAGAGCTAGACCAATATATATAGATTTATGAAGCCATTTAAGGAAAATCCAAATAGACAACAATTTATGAGGATGTGGGGAAACAGATCATTAGAGTGAGGATGCACTGTATAAAGTCATCAGCCCCTCAAAGATTTACAGCCACGTACTGGAAACTACTACTAAAGGCAAGAATGAAGGCTGTATAAACCCATGTAATAATACGCCTGCTTTTCAAAGAAATCCCTACCAGTGCAGCAGTGCTGATGGAAACTCTGCAGCACTCATGACAAACTGACTGTCCCAGGTGTGGGAGTCATGCTCAGCCAGGCTAAGCCTGCATTGGGAAAGCTAAGAGGAGCACAAAGTATTCCCATCACCACAAAGACAGTAGTCAGGAGAGACCAAGGTGGGTGAAGGGGTCCATGAGCTCCTCTGGGCTCCCTGGAATTCCAAGTAAACTGAAATTGTTCCCACTGGGGGGAACTAAGCACAGCAACTACACTTCTCTTGTGGCTCTTTCATCTCAACCCCAGACCAATAAAATTAGTATCACCCAAGTGGTGATGCTCACCTTTCCTCTTGTAAAAGCCAGGAAGTGGGCAGCAAGGAAGAAAATTTGTGATGATGGAGCATACCATAGGTACGGCTGCAGGGCTGTGGTCCAGCACAAGAAGTGGAATAACATCCAATTACTCTTTATAAGTGGATATTTTTCCATGTGGATTTTTTGGCACATTTATTGTTTTCCATACTTTGGCAGGCAAGTATGGTCCTAATTTAATGAAGGATTATGTGCAAAAATGATTTATAATAATTCACATGTTAGCATTTCAGTCAATTGCACCAATGATGACTCTACAGAAAACAGTCTGTTAAAGGAAGAGCAACTTTAGTCATAAGGAACCACCACAGAAGAATATCTATAAAAGTGACTTTCAAGAGATTGGGGTGAATTATTCATATATTTACATACATATATATATATTTGCTTATATAATTTAACCCAAGAATTCTAACCTCTGTGTTTCAGTGGACTGTGGATTAAAAAAGATTGTTATTAAAGGTTGTTTTATGAGTGTTTCAGACCTAGTTTCACATGACACAAGAAGCATTTGTCCCAGGTACCCTCGATTCATAATCAATTAGAAGAATTAAGCAGTCTCTTCTTGCTTTGCTTGATTCATTAATCATCTTTTCATTGATGCAAAAGAAGCAAAAATAGGAACAAAAAAAAAAAGGAAGGAAAAGTAAATTTTAGGGAATAATGGAAATAGAATAGTTCTGCGCACACACAGAGAATCAATTCATTACCATTGTCACATTTTTCAGGAGAAAAATTAGTATTTAATGGATAAAAATTCTGTGATGGATTCATGTCAATGTTAGAAAATTTCCCAGAGCTGGGAACTAATAATTTCTGAGTAGCTTCATACAGCAGTGTTGTATGAACAACCCCCACTGTAGGAAAAATCCTGCAGAAATGGACTTTGGATTTTCCCAGATCTAACTGAACTCCCAAGGCCAACCATCCCCACAGAGTATCTTTGCACCTTATGAGAACAGAACCTTGAACCACTCATAATGTTCTGCAGTTCTGGACAGTCTGGTCTACATTTCCTGGGGTAACATCCTCATCCTTGGAGATACTGAAAACCTGTCCCTAGGGCAAGGCCCAAAGACACTGGATCAAGCTGGACCTGCTTTGAGCAAGGGCTAGAGATGAGACCTCTAGAGGCCCCTCCAATGTAGGTTATTCTATTCTACAGTTCTGCTGCACCATTTGAAATCTGCTGCTCAGACACACAGAGAGCTCCTTGGAAAGGTCATTTTGCAACAACTTGGCAATATTTCTGTGTGTCCATCACTGCAATCTCTTCAAACCAGCACTTTCCTAGGAGGTATACTCCTTTCAGCACAAAAACCTTCTCTGAGCTCAAGCTGCCTCTGTTGTGCAGCTGTTGTCTGAGCCGCTCCCTAGGGGTAGCTTCTGCCTGACAATACCAAAGTACAGGATTCACCTCCCCTGCCTTTAGTGTTCTTGAAGTCAGAGCCTAGTCTATGGGAGAGAGTCAATAGAGGAAACAAAAAAAAATTTCAGAAGAGAATTCATCCCATTTTAAGACAGCAGGATTAAACTCCACTTGGAGGTGCCTGCCTCTCTCCCCTGCTCATGGACAGCCTGGGCAAAAGCTTTTGGACTGGGCTGTAGTGTTCAGGTTGCTGGCAGTAGGAGTGGTGAAGGCTTGCTCTTCAGGAAGACAAACAGAAAAAAAATGGATGAAAATGGCCACATCTTCTCGTGACAAAAGGTTTGAGAGCACAGCACTAAGACCTTCAGCATTCAGTGCCCTTTACTAAGTATGAGAAATCTCTTCTCCTCAGCATTAAACATTGGACTTGCCGCTAAAAGGAGAAGTAGCAAGAGTCAAGCATATAATCTCTAAATTTTCCTTCCTCATTGTGGACTGTTTTTGTTTTGATTTCTGTTGCTAGCTTCTGAGAACAAATATACCGCGTTTTCACCACATGTTCACAGAGAGAAACATTTGTGGAGCACTGAGTGTTGATCAGTTCCTAGAAGAAGAGCCGGAACATCTCCCAGTTGAATCCTTTTGAGCTAATGTCCTTGTAGCAAGAGGGCAGTGGTACTCACAGAAGTGAACACTTAAAAAGTAGGGGAGGGCAGTAGCATTGTACACTATCCTGTGTAAGTAGCCCTTTCCTGCAGCCAGTTGTCAGCCACCACACACAGACACTGGTCCCATTTCATGGGAAGGACAGTAACTGTGAAGAACAGTGAGGGGAATTCCACCACAGACTCAGGGCTGACCCAAAGGAATCATTCAGAGCTGAGTTTGTTGCAAAGTCTCCCCTGGCTCAGGCCCTACCGTGTCTGAGGATGAGGGGACTTTTATCCACGCTTAGAGATTCAAGGTACAAACAGTGGATAAATGTATTATAAAAGAGCATCAGAAAAATAAATGAATGTTTTCTCTTAAGTGGACTGTGCAGTGTCAAAATAAGTGTTAATTTTCTTCTTCCAATATAGAATATCTGATTAAAACAAACGCAAACTGCACGAAGTGCAATAAAAAACAAATCTTCCATTTTCCACTTCTTCTTGATACAGCTGTTTGTTTTAAACATATAAAGAGTAAGGGAACAGTCTTGAATTTAATTAAATCCCAAAAGAACTAATGATATTTATGCATATTAAATTTTAAAGGCACTTGTGGCTGTTCAGCCAATCATTCACTGGACTGTCATAACATGCCTCCCAACCCTAATTTAAATTAGAAAGAAGAGACCCATGAAAAAAAAATGTGCAGACAGTAACATTTTCACTGCACATATGTTTAAGAGATAAACGCCCATCTAGCTTTAAAGAGCAACAAATCTAATAAATGGCCACATCATCATAATTCAACAACGGAAAAGAATCAACGTTACAAATTTCAGAGCTGCTTCTCACAGGAAAGTAAATTAAAACATCAATTATAATCTACGTTAAAGAGTTTATAAGGAAAACATTGATGTCTCAACACAGAAACTATCAGATCACTCTAGGTGAAGCTGGGGGTTTCCCAGAGTTGTGTTGTAGGGACCAGCATTTGGTGGGGCCATCTCTGGAGCATAGAAGGAAGCCCCCCCTTTTCTCTTGTTTTCCCCCTTCTCTAGAAAGGTCATGCCCTTCTCTAGTCCTGGACCTTCAATGAGTCAACAGGTGCATTAGGATATGGGTATCTGATGAAGACCTGCCAGTGAGCAGAAAAAGCTTTCTCACTCTTTTTGCAACAAATGAAGAAAGTTTCTGATATCATCCTGAGTAAGTCTCTCGGCACTGGTGAGGCTGCAGCTCAAATCCTATGTTCAGTTTTCGGCCCCTCACTGCAACAAAGGCATTGAGTTGCTGGGGTGCGTCCAGAGAAGAACAACGGAGCTTGTGAAGGGGCTGGAGCACAAGTCTGATAGGGAGTGGCTGATCGAGCTGATGTTATTTAGCCTGGAGAAAAGGAGGCTCAGCAGGGAGCTGAGCTTATCACTCTCTACAACTATCCAAAAGGTGGGGTGGTGGTTAGTCTCTTCTTCCAGGTAACAAGAAATAGGACAAGAGTAAATGATCTCAAGTTGTACCATGGGAGATTTAGATTTGATATTAGGGAAAATATCTTCACTGAAAGGGTTGTCAGGCATTGGAATAGGCTGCCCAGGAAAGTGATGGAATCACCACCCCTAGAAGAAATCAAAACACGTGTGTATGTGGATCTTGGGAACACATTTTAGTGGTGAACTTGGCAATGCTGGGTTTATGGTCGGACTGAATGATCTTAGAGGTCTTTTACAACCTTAGTGATTCGATGATTCTGTGACTCTGATTCCGGTCCAAAGCTGAAATCTCTGAACCTTCTCTCTTGTTACCAAGCTGGTTGTAAATGCAGGCTGCAAAGTTGCAAGATTCTTTCACCCTGTACATTTTCCCTTCTTTTTGTAATCAATATTTTGTTATCCCAGTTCATACCTTTCCCACCTCAAACATCAGAATCCTCCTCCCTGCATCTCCTAAATACTAATAAAAGATGTGTCCTGTTCCACTTACCTTTCAACATCTCTATACGACATTAACCATATACAGCTTCTTACTAAACAGAAACCCCCAAATACTGCTTCTTCTTCTCTTACATGAAATTCTGCTGACTTTTTCAAGAAAGGATTCAGACTCTGTTTAGAAAAACACTTCCTTGCCTATGGTTAAGCATGTTTTTATGGTTTATCAATCATAACAGGAAAAGACCCAGCCATTAAGTACTGCTGTGTTCCTGTTTACAATAGACTCTCCAACCTTCCTTTGCTGATAAGACACAACCTTTGCCAGGCACTTACCCATTAAAAATTCCAGCCAGAATTGGTCTGTCTCTGGCCTGTAAGGTCGGTTGAAGTCAATCTGGATTTGGAAAGGCTGTCCTCGACGGACTATTAGCTTGGGGTTGTAGTACTTATCAGTGTGGTGCTGCTGCTTGTTGATCTCATGGGGGTCCTTGAACATATAAATGTCCACAACACGCAGGTAATCTGCAGAGACATGTAAATGAGCAGAGGGGGAAGGACTCAGTATGTTAGAAAGTCAATATTGGTATCAAAATCATTACAGACCATGTCCTCCTCGTCTCTGAGGAAGGAACACCATGTAACAAGAGCATGCTGGATCTGTTTGGGGCCTGTATCCCCCTGGCTGAGCAGAGACTTATGAACTGACACTTCTCGGTCCACCTGCCATTTTCAAAGAGGCTACAAGTCTTCTAGTGAACAGCAAAAGCAATCACAGTAAGAACTGGTTGATAGGCATGGAAAGATGAGTTTCCCCAAGGAGAGTTTGGCTCCATCTGTCCTTTGGAATCACCTTTCTGCAAGTCTGGACCTTGCTATCACAAGTTTACCAGTGTAATCAGTAGGCCTTTGACAGTTGCAGCTTCTTGTCTCCCTTCTTGCAGCCCTCCATTTTTAAAATGCAAATTCACAGGGATTTGTGACACTTCAATACATTAATGTCTGCAAAATGCTACCAGTATTGAGTGCTGAGGAGCCTGAAAGGCAGTTAATGACCTTGCATTCAGCTGAGAGCTTGGATTGCCTGTATTAAATAAGGTTTGGGTGTATTGTATGTGTCTAGACTCAGCTTCTCAGTACACCTCCACTGCTATTAGTGTCTTCTTAAGAAAACTATATATACCATTTTAGTATATAATTACAGCATAGAGTTACAGGCAAGCAGCAGTAGGTATCTGTAACATGCACGGGCAAAGCTTCACTCCCTTCAAATTAGGGCTGTCTAAAGGGTTATAGCCTAACACTGCCAGGATTAGTTTACTCAACTAATGACCAGTGTAGGGTGGCACTGGGATAGCCAAAGGCACTTGCAGTCACCATAAGCTACATGACTGTATCATACCATGAATCTTCACAGTGGGAATCCTCTCACATAACAAGAAACTACATGAAAATAAACTGAACATTGTTCTTTTGCCTACATGTTTGGGCATGTAATCATGAAATCTCTGCCAGGAGAAGGACCATTACTACTCACCACCAAGAGAGAGACAGAAGAGTAAAGCTAAATTTGCAGGTCTCAGCTTGTCCTTCCAGGTGCTGACAGTTAGAAATTGGCTAATTTCTGAATTTTATACTGACAGTGACAGAGCTGAACTCATGCCTGGCAAAAAGAGGTGCACATTTACAACAGCTGGTGGAGCTGTGTATGCTTTCGATGGTGGCTAATTTGGCCTGCTACTAAGTACACTGTGAACAGGAATGATGTGATCAGTGAATGAGACAGATATTCAAGTCACTGAGGGCTGATTGCAGCCCCTTTCACAGAAGCCCAGACAACAGTATTCATGTTGCCTTTCTTTTAAGGCAGCGAGACACTGCAGAACAGCCAGCTGAAGACAAATGGCAGAGCCCTGCAGGCAGCACCTTCCCTGGACACTGTTCTTTTCCTGAGAAAAAGGAAAAGACACCCCAGCCAAGACACCCAGGCTGGGCTCTGGGCAGCAACTAATGGAAGACGGGGTAAGGGCAATAAGAGTAGGTTCTGCTCCTGCTGGCATTGTCACTGTCAGCTCCCTAGCCCCCAGATGTCTGAGGGCATAGCAAGATAAGGAATCTTTCATGGAAAATCCCTGAATAGCTGAACCCCAAACCATCTACCTTCTGCTAACCCTAATCTGCTGAAAGGCTGGAATACCCTGTTAAATCATGAGTCAGGATTAAAGTCCCATGACAATGTCATTATTATTCTCTTTTCAATTCATGAGGCTTCAATTCATGTAACTTCTGTAAAACCCCTCTAGCTTTCGCACTGGATGAAGCTACAGAAATGCCTGTGTGAAACATTAAATGTATTTTGCTCAGAAATCATTCTCATTGCCCCCCATAAAGTAGGGTATGTCTTCGCCTCCCTTCCTGCAAAACTTACCAATGCTCATCACAAAAATGTTGACAAAGTTCACAATTAAATTACATCTCCTAGTCCCTTCCAGGCTGAAAGCACTGCATGTAAAAGCTGTGTATCTTGGGGTTCTGTGAGGGGTGAAGCTATCAATAAAAATTTGGCTCAGCTTCTCCCTCCTTCCAAGGAGGCATAAAAATGGAGTTGAGGGTTTATTGTGTTTTCATCTCATGTTCTGAAACAAAAGGCAACAGTAACCCTACCCTTCCCTCTTACGTTTGCCCCTTCAAGGAACTGTCCCTTCAAGGAACTGCAAAGCTAAGCCACTCTGGGTTGTTAGTTCAGCATTTGCTTTATTTTATCTCAGGACTTTACATGCCTTCTGTCAGAAGACAGCTATACACATCTGCAGAAAACACTTTTCATTTTCAGTCTCAGTGTTAAAATATATGTTGAGCTTGCCAGCTGAAGATAACCTGTGACTGAGCCTATGCTAATTACAGTAAGGGAAATCATGGATGACAAAACATGAGCAGGGTGATGGGATATGCTAACAACATCCCCAGGGTGTGATCCAAAGGAAGTCTCCAGGCGATGCTCATCTGTCTGTGAGGGACAAGTGGTCATTGAGGCCTACTTTGAAGTCAGGTCCATTTGAGGGTTTGCCTGTAGCCTGATCTACTGTTCAGTGGAAGCAGGATTGTTTCACAAGAGGCATCAATGTGATGCTTTCTTAAAGCTTTTGTAATGTTAAGTTTGCGTGGTAATAAATGAACATAAGCTTGAGCTGTTTTTCAAATAATAAGAATAGCCTTCAAAAATCAGGTTTCCTTGAAGGACCAGAGAGGAAGGTCCTTGAAAAAAATAAATTAAAAAAAAAAAAGTGTGCATTTCCAAAGGAGGTGCCCATCATGCTGCTAACAGGGAAAGCACGACTGCCCGGCGAGTCACCGGACTTCTCAAAGGAGGGTGCGTGGGGAGCTTGCAGACCGTGGGGCCGCAGGGCTGTGTCCTCCCACCGAGCGCCCTCATAGCACATTGCAGTGAGATGAGCTGGCTAGGACGAGCCAGGGGGAGGACACGGCACAAGCGTGTTCGCGGCGACTCAGGCTTCTTGCTGAAGAAGCGTTCGGGGGCTGCTCGTCCGCCTCATCGAGCATCTCCTCCCGCATGCAAGCCGGCTCCGACAGCAGGCAGCCCACTGACCGGGCTGGGGAAGCAGCCGTCCCCGGCAGCCTCCGTGCTCGCTCCGGCTGTGATTCAGCGGAGTAGAAGTGGGTGTCAGCAGAGAGCTAGGCAAGCACAGGGTTTTACCTCATCCTAGAGTGGTAGTTAAAATAGGTCAAATGAATCACACCCTAAAAATGCCTGTTTATCTCTGTTGGCTGTCAGGGGAAACGAGGGTGACTAGCTCAGCTGTAGACTCCTACACTGCACAGATCAAGGGCAGAATTCAGTTAAATTTAGGCATCTAAATGATGTGAGCTTGGTATGTAACCTCTTATTATGGCCAGTTGGTGGCTAGTTGCTGCAGCCAGTGTAGCTGGGAAGAGTACAGATCACCCTGGAACTGACATTCACTGAGTCTCTGGACTGTCTGTGCCCTCACCTCCGCTCACTGGATGGCTCTATATTGACTACAATCCCTGAAGGTGACACAGGTGAAGACACAAATGTTTAGATGTCTAGAGCAGGGGTCCAAAGGCTAGAAAACACCTCACTTGTAATAAAAGAGATAAAAGCATTTACATGCTTTTTTAAGTGCGTTACAGCAATGAAACCTGGGAACTGCTACAGAAAAATTTTGACAACCCAGAAGTATAGAGGTGTGCAGGAGAAGGGGAAGGAGGTATCACAATCCTCTCCAAGGATGTGCCCACAGCTCTGGAGCCCTGTTACGCTCTGCCTCACTTTATCCCCCAAACACAACACTGACAGTGCTCTGGGCCAAGCTCCTGAATGTAAGGCTGAGTTCCAAGGTCATCTGATAGGTGACTTAAGCATCCTACCCCAAGCAGTATGTCCAGGGACCACACTTATATCAGCTGGTATCACAGGCTTAGGTCACAGCTGACGTGCACCAAAATAGGAATGCTACTGTAGTCCCTTCCCATCAGGTCCCTCCTTGCATGTTGTTGCTACAAGTATTGAAGAGAACTGCACATCAAAGTTGATTCGGCTGTACAACAGTTTGCCTGTTATGCACAGATTTATTTTTCATCTGTACCAGTCCCACAGTCAGATTTACCCAATGGCCACACAAACTCTCACTTTGGACAAGGGATGTTTTTCTCAACAGCAGGATCACTTTAAGCACATGCTGGGTTCCTGCCTGAACTCACTTGACTCAACATTCGTGAGTTTCCATTGCATTTTTGAAAAGCAAGAGGCTGCCGCCCACCAGCACCATGCTTCATTCAAAGCCTGATGTGAAACACATCAAAAAGCAAAAGCAACTTTTCTCCAGATACTGGTGGGTTTTAGCTACAGGCTGCGTTCATTCTAAGGTGTCCCACACTTATACTTCTTCAGCTTCTTTGAGCATATTTGGTTTGAAAAGATGTCTGACCAGGACCTGTACTGCATTACATTTGATAATTTAAACACACAGACTTGCCCCAGAGCTATGGGGTTGTTGAATAGGTTGAAGCAAAATTTCTGCAGTCTTAACATGACCACTGGTTTTCCAAGGCATTAAAAAAAAAATGCTTTTTAAAGAAATGTGTGTTTATTAAAAGAGGAAGGAGGGGAGGAGGGAGAGGAATGTGTGGTTAAGGCACATGATTAGGATTACAGAAATAATGCTTTTCAACTTGTCACTTAAAATCTCTTTGCCTGCTTCCCAATGTATAAAATGCAGTAATTAATGCTTGTCCACATTTATTAAGCACTCTTTCAACCCTGGATCAGGAGTCCCTGCTCAGCATTAAGTATTATTACATCTGGCTACTCTGAGTTGCAACATCCAACAAGTTCTGCTGTTCATTTCGAATAGGCAAACGATGTAACATCATTTCATTACTGATTCATTCAGGGGTTTATCCTGGTTTCTTTTAAGCCAAATCTTACCTATTTTTTCTTTCTGGTTTATTCCAAAGAGTTGGCCACCGGCATACCTGAAGCCAGCAAGTCCTAAAGTGGTTCTGTGATTGTGATCAGACTGGGAAACCCCATTCTTGCCTTTTTTTCAATCCCACAGTTCCAGCAGAAAACTGATCACTCAGCTTCTCCACTCCTCACATTTTCTACCCATAACCTGTGGTAACATTCTCATGCACACAGGTGTTTTTAGTAAGTTTTTCATGAGCAGCAAGAAAAGCTATCTGAGATGGAAACATGTAAGGAAAAAAGCGGTTTGGATTTAGTTCACAGGCCTGAGCTAAAGTGAGTTTGGAAGATATAAAAATAGACTTATGGCTTAATTGTACACTGTACCTTTAGGATTAAATCCTCTAGGTATCAACCCAAAAGGATCCACCTCAGGGACTTCATTTTCTTCATCATTGGAGTTGTTTGGTGGGAGGGTTCTTCTCCCATCCAAAGGAGGTTTCTTCTCCTCTCTGGTGCTTGTTGTTTCAGACATCCTGTTTTAAAAAATGTTGTAATACCATGAAAGAAAGAAAGAGTGCAAGGAAAAAGCAAATGTGAACCAACAGGGCACATGTAAGATGGGAGAAACCAAAAGCAGCGTGGGGTGCCAGTGAGCTACACATTTTTAGACTCACATAAATAAAACCTAAGAGGCAAGAAACATTGGTCTAATGATGCAGTACAACTCTCTAAAGACTGTAAGGCATTTTGTGTTTGTCAAAACACATGAATAAGAGAAGAAGGGCAGGCAGGAGAAGAAGAGGGAAGTTTAACACAGAGAATTTGTCTTGCAGAAACAGGACACTAAAAACATTACGAAGTTTCAGGTAAAAGAAATGGAAAATCATTCAGTCTCCCGCCCTCCATAACAGCATTATTGAATCCAAAACAGCAAATTATGTTTCCAGAAAGTGCATCACACACTACCTTTTTCCTAATAAAAATGACATTATAAGTTATACTGCAATCAAGCCAAATACTACAGCCTACAACAGTCTGTAGATGATTAGTGGAGAATTGTATTTTTGTCCCTATGCAGACAAACAACTTATATCTAAAGGGCTAACTCCTCACCCAGACAATCCACTTTTGAGAAAAAGAGAGGTGGGTGGGAGGGAAGAGAGGAAGGGTAAAGGGAAAAAAGGGAAAAGAAAAAAGCACTTATCCACTTATTTCTCTCCCACTAACATCCTTAAGGGAAATCTTAGATGTAGGCTGATCAGAGACTTTTCTTTGAGCTACTCAAAACTGCTTTCACATCTATTTCAGTGTAAGGATGTAGCAATGAAAAAGCCATGCCACCCTTCTAAGAAAATATTAATGACTGAGAAGACAACTTCTTCCTCAAGCCCCTGAAAACAGCAATTTAAAACATAGCAATTATTTAATAGTAGTAAGCTCTTAAAGGAATGGGGGTTTTTAGTTAGCAAGGGTACCTTATTTTCAGATAGTCTTTTTTTTTTCTTCTCCCTTGCAGAATTTCTGCAGTGCAATAGAATCAGGGGAAAAGTTTGGGGCTTTTAAGTAACCTCTGTATATCCTCCTCCTTCCTGTTGCAATAGGACAGTGCTGAAAGGGTTGCCAAGCCCTCCCCACTCCACCTCCAAGGATCTGCCACCACTGCTGGCATGCATTTTCTTCCTCTCTCCCTTTCCCTGCCTGTCTTACCCCAGTTCTGCTCAGCAGGAGCATTTCAGGGTGCTTGGGTTAAACAAAAAGCTTGGGCACTGAAGTTTCAGTACTTTGTGAGACAAAAGTAGGGCTGCTCATGGCACAAGGGCATATGAAGGGAGAGATTGGGGGGGATTTTCTGAGGGACACAGTCCAAAAAACTGTGCTTACCATGTTGCCAGTCTCTAATGGGGTCTCTTTCTCAGGGTACCTGAGATGCAACTTCAGGTACTGGATTTCAGAGTACTCTCAGGCAGACACAGCGATGGTTCCCCTTGCAGAAGATTGCAGGACACATGGACATGGAGAGATCACTGGTGGCCCAGTGGAGAGCAGCTTTCTCTAGAAACCCTGTGCCATCCAGGACAGTGAAAGTATTTTGCACCAAACAGCTATGTTTGGGGGAAATTACCTTTGGTTCTTGCCCATGATAAAATGTGCATCATTTAGCAACCAGGGTCTGGGACAGTTCCTGGTGGAAGCATTTTAGCTTCTTGTCAATTTTCTTCAGTTCCACCAAGCTTTAGGGTAACTGGAAACTCTGACACCTCCTCTGTGAGCTCCAGGCCAGTGGAGCTACATGGAGAAAAAACAATGCTGAGGGAAGAATTTGGGCCTACTGTTCTGCCAGCCACCGTTGTTTGGCAGCAGAGGTAGAAACCACCATGGTGGTATAGGTCATACATGGGCAGTGAAGAGGCCCTCTTACCTACATGGGAACCTCCAAGGTCACTTAGTTTCCTTGGTTGCAGAGTAGATGAAGGAGCAGGAGACACAGTGAAGAGGACTCTACTGTCTTTCAGGCAGCTATGACTTCCAGCCCCATAGCATCAGTGAAGCCTCAAAACTCTGTTGGCTGAACACACCTAAAATCAAGCCAGGGGGATGAAAAGGAGAGAATCGGGTCACATTCCTGTAATGGGAAGCAGCAAGTAAATCATTTGGAAGACAGGACCCCCACCCTGCCTCCCTGGGTGTTTCCCAGCCACAGCAAGGTAGCTTCACATAAGTCAGGATACCTGCAGAGCTTGAAGCAGAGATCCCAGCTGGGAACCTGGAAGCAGCACGGCTGCACCAGCATGGCCTTGTAGCTGGGCTAAGGAGCCTGCTAGGGCTGATTGCCAAGGTGTAGCACCAGGCTGCAGCAGTTGTGGGGGCAGCCTCAGAATCTGCACACAAGTGTTGCATTGCATTTTCTCATGGCTGAGGGGTAAGAGGTGACTACCAAAGGTTGTTCAGAGCGTAGCACAACCCTGGCTGAGGGACTCCCCTTCCCCTATCCTGCTCCCCCGGGAGCACAAGCACCCTGCGGGTACAGATCTGGTCCCATCACAGGCATCCTGAGCTTCAATTTCCATTGACTCACTTTTACACAGATGGGCCCTGCAGTAACCATCTGAAGGGCAAATGGCATCCTTGGCACCTGGGAACACAATGAGCTTTCTGGGGAGGAGGCTTGTTGCCAATTTTCTTTCCTTTTATTTTTTCCCATTCCATCCACATTTCTGTGTTGCGTGTTGTGCTTTGTGCCTCTCTCTCCCACTTCCAGCCAGCACTTCGGTTCCCAAAATTACAGCTGCTGCGATGATGTTACAAAAACTGATATAAATATTGCCTCCGTGCCATGCCTGCTGGAGGCCTGCAACACAAATAAGGAACACCGTCTCCCAAGGAAGTCATGTGCTTCCCCAAGTGGCTGTGCTGCTGTCAGAGCCAGGAGGAAAACTTTCTGTCAGAGCAAGGACTGGAGCACGCGGAGGCAGCAAAACAGATCCCACTACGCTGCAGAGCCAGCGGTTGCAGGTGTCTCTCCACACCAAAGCACATCTCCCTGGGGCTTTTGGCAGAAGCGATGATCATGCAGAAAGTGAGGAGGCCAAAATTTTTGGTGGCAGCGGCAGCAGTGGGCTTTGCATCCAGGGAGAGAAATGTTCTGCAGTCTGTAATTTATTTATTTCGTGGGGAGTGATGTAAATTTATGCTTATGACAGCTCCAGATGGCAGGTATTTTCTCATTACCTTGGCTTCTTAGTATTTGCTACCCCTTGCCCATTAGACTGCACTGGCCTTAATTTAACTTCCGTGGTTCCAAACTACTGACGTCAGGGCTGATGCAGGAGGGGGTATGGAAAACAGGAAACCCTGATTTTCCTGTAGGGCATTATATTTAATGAATGATGCACTGGGATGACCGGTGAAAGAGTACTCTCTCTTCCTGAAGCCGTTTCTGCACTGCACCTGTGGGGAACTGTGAGCCCATACCCATTTCTCAGAGGCAGACTTCAGATGCTCGTGGCCTTTGCCAAAGACCTTTGCAGTCATGGGCGCCCTTCCCACAGTAACAGACTTTGGATAATGGACAGCCCTTTCTCCCAATCCCCACAGAAAAGCCCTTAAATAGCTACAAAGCTTGCACTCTAAGGGTTATCTAAAATGCACTTTCCTGTTGTTGCCAGAGCCAATGTCACTCTGTTCCAAGTCCTCCCATGCCAGACAAGAGTTTGTGGGGAAAAAAAATTCCCACAAAATGCACAAGTCAGTAAAGCTTTACAGCCAGAGGAGAGGGTGTGCCAAGATCTGTCACAAGCAAACTGATCAACCAGGTGCTCACATAAATGGATTGCTGTGCTGTATGCCAGAGCTTAGATGGGAGGATTGTTTTGTCTACTGTAGCCACACCAAGCCCTCCTTGGAAACAGATGAGGATTGTAAAGCTCTGCAACAGGGTGGCTTCATTTCTTCCTCTGTTTTTAAAATATTACCCTCGTGCCATTTGCAGTCTAGATGGGTGTTCAGATGCACTGGAACATTATACTACAGCACGTGCACAGCAGTACCTGGGAGGAAATCATCCTTACTCTCCAGAAAGCAGACCCTCTCAGTTCTGATCTTCTATTCATAATAATACAACATTACCTCTCTTTTGTCTTCTCAGAGCTTCACTTGGGAACTTGCACCCTTTCTTAGATGATCAAGTCTTGTCTTCCCCCTTCCTCTGCATCAGTACTTGTCACCCAGAAATTGATGTTCCTCTTCCTATGATGCCCTCACCAAGGCTTCAGGTATAGTAGACCACATTCTAGAAGGAAAAAAAACAAACTAAAAAAAAATTGCTATTTTTAAACTGAAACACATTTGAGAAATCTTCATTTGGTGATTTTGTTTGCATATTTTGTTTTTTTTTAAAAAAAACCAAAACTGTTAATATATCTGTCTGTGTGTAACAGCAGCTCTGCTACAGGCTACCACATACGGAGGAATATATTTTGTGTTAATGCTGAAAATTCAGGAGGTCCAGCTCTGAAACACAGTATGTGTACACATGTCAGTATGTGTGAAACAGGGGCAGAGGTAGAGAGAAATAAAATGGCAGCTCTTCATATGGTAGAACATTTGGAGATGGGGATATAGGGCCAGTGTTTAAAAGATATTATTGCAAATGTTTCTGTTGCAGAAAGAAAAATACCATATATGTATATATTCATACACACATTCTGCTGGGAAAACATGGCTTAGGAAATTTTACTCTTCTCTGAAAATTGTTGTTCCAAACTGCAAGCTTAAATTCAAATTGTAGATCTTTACAAGCATCTACATCTGTGCTGGCCATCTTAGGCTCCCTTTATCCTCCGCACAGATCTAGTCTAGGCAGTGATTCATCTCCTCCTACAGCAGACATGTAAATAGGTCAGATGAATCATGGCCTAAAAGTGCCTGCTCCCTGTATTGCCTGCAAAGGGAGCTTGGGGTGATGGGTTCTGCCATATGTGTCTACACTGTCGATGTCTACAGTGAGGTGAGATAAATCCTATGCTAGGTACAGAAACAGAAAAGCATTTTATTTTTGTTTTGAGGCCTGACTTTCAAGTGCTAAATTAGCCTTTAGTTTTATGGAAATACTGCTGCGAGTCATTATGGATGACACACAGTATATAGTACAATACAGTCTTTTTTCTCTCAGAATATGTGGCTGCCACTGCCAATTATGTAAAATATATTTCTTACAATAAGTGTCAGATGACAGTAAAGTACATACAAGCTCGTAAGTTTAGGCTTGGGAAAACACATGCATCTTTTTGTACTCGTCTGTGAAGGCGTTCTGTTTCTTCAGACAGAAATATGACTGTACGTGTAGTAACTGCAGCAAAATAAGAAAATAATCATAATGACTGTTATGAACATACAATCCAGGTTCCCACTCCTATTCTTACTCACATCTGAATCCAAAGAATTCTGTTGGTTGGGTACTAGGAGTTGCCCTAATTTCTTACAGAAAGAGTAAGAGCGAAGCCAAGCAAGGGCAAAGGAGTTTGTCCTAAGAGGCAATATTCACAGGTTCCAGCTAAATTTACTAGTTTATGTTTTGCTGGAGTTGAGACCTTAAAGGATGAAAGAACATCTCTCAAAAATGGGATTGGAAAACTTCTCTGCTGGCCAGCTGACCCAGAAGCTGATAGGGACACAAAGGCTGTGGACCTCAGATATTTATTCCAACCCAAAAAAAAAAGGAGAGGACATCAAAGCAAAGCCATAACTACCTAGAGACTTACACAGGAAAGGCCATTTTAGATAAAACATTTGTCTGAATAAATTTCACCACAGGTACCATGTGCTTGGGCCATGGAAATATTCCCTTCTAAAGCAATTGCTTGAGTCTTCTTAAGCCCACACACCCAAAGAAGCTCTTGGCCTGGAGATCAACTCTATTTGATCCATCAGGCAATGATACTGACAAGAGAGACTAACTTGAAGAGCAGGGGAAACAGAGGATTTCTATGATTCTTTTTCAGAGATTATTCATAGTTATCCACTCCGTTCTGAACAGCCACTGTATCTAGAGACAGGTAGAACAAACAATATATTCAGTCTGGTAAGACTTTGTCTATCATTCTTGGTATATACTCACAGAGCTGCTTGAATTTTTTCCAATCCATCAGTCTCCTTGTAGTGAAGGCTGATTCCACAATACTGAAACTTTTCCAAGAAAATTACAATTAATTATGGTAAAACAGTCAGTTAACAGAAGTTATCAAAACATGTTTAGCTTTGATTTGGTCATTTTAGCTTTTCAGTTGGAAGCCAGGCTGCAGTCCACAGGTACTGGGATGTCTATGGCAGGACAGGCTTGGGGAGCTCAGGGAAGGGAACCTTAAGGTTTTTCTAAAGACCCAGCTTGACCTGAAGTAGCTGCAGCTCAGTTCTGCACCCAGGCTGGCTTCTGCAGAGCTGCAGCCCTCAGCTCCAGAGGGGCTCAGTTGTCATGTACAGCATCGTATGCAAATGAGGTTTCAGTGCCCAAATTACCACGGCTGCTTGACAGTGTGGAGTCATCTTGGACACACGCAAGCCAGAACCGATAAGCCATGGAAGACACAAACCACCTACAAGCACAAGCACAGGGTCTATGCCCTGCATTTCTGAAGCACTCACAGCAAGGCTTGGTACAAGACACTTGAGATGTCCCTACCTAAATCTGTTTGGACTGAGCAGGGCTTAGTAGGTCCAGCACTACATCGCGCACAAATGAATATCCTCATTTTACTGCTAGGCTGAAAAACAATGTTCGTGGAACATTGCACTTCAGCCAAGAAGCTAGACCAGACCACAGCTCTTTTCTGTATCCAGGGGGTGGTAATATACAACACAGGCAATCCCAGCATGCTTAGTTAACAGTTGGTTCTAATTAATTTAGTAACATATGTGGACATGCAATATTTCAATTTTAATGTCACAAAGCGTTTCAACATTACTGACACACAATGTTTCAAGTATGCTCAATAACAAGATTTTTGGAATTAAAAATTTCCTATATTTCATTACAGGGTAAAACTTCCTGTTTCAGTTCTGAACAAAAATACATTTTAAAATGCCTGAATGTCTTGTAGAACAGCTTTTCTTCTTAATACAAACACAGATGTAGTGTGTAGGCCCATACACAACAAGATACTTAAGCGTGTCTTAACTTCAGTTGTTTAATTCCATCTTTAGGCATATGCTTAAACCCTGTAATGGGCTCAACTCAAAAAAATCAAGGCTGTACAATATCTGTTTGCACAGAAACGTTTAAGCTGACTGTTGATGTTGCATTTTTGCGAGATGAAGTTGCAGTTTAGCAATTCTTTAGTGCAATTGTTTCTTGATTCATTTCAAAGATAATTGCCATTGTGGACTCATCTTTGAGTCCCAATACTGACCTTATATCTGTGCAAATGAGCTGAGTCATTGCCTATTTAAGGAAGAGTGCAATGTTTTGAGAAGTAGGTTCAAATGTGGATTGTAAAACATCACAACTGGTTAGTTTGTTAATGGTGGATGTTATGGAGGGAGAAGGGAAATTGAATGGATGCATCATTATCCAGGATGAAGTTCAATAGCAATTTAAAATTTATTTCATAATCACTGATGAATGCCAAATAAACCCATCCAATACAAGTTGTAGGCTTTGATTTCTGTGAAATCTGCAAGTTCTTTCATTTGCTATTCCTACTATAAACTTTGTAGTGTGGCTCAAAAAAAAAAAAAGAAGAAATTAATGCCTTCTAAATGCTCCATATACCTGTCTCCTTCTACAGTGTTGTGCTGCATCCACAAAATTACTGTCAATGTGCACAGTGGAATACAAACACTTTTCCTTTTGGGCTTGTGGTGAGATCATGGTTGGAATAAAGATAAAAGTCACATCAGCGGAGAGACAGTGTATGAGGAGGGCAACTCCAGCATGCACCCACAGCAAGGTCCCTGGCTCTCCAGATGATACTGGAACACTATTACACAAAGAATAGGCATGCACAGTATTTCTCTTACATGTCCAGAAGCTGTGCAAATCCTGTCAAAGTTGTACAAATTCCAAGTAATTGCCACAGTCAACTGGGTCTCTCTCCATCTGGGGCCGATACATTCTCTCAAACAGTTGCACCTCTATTGGTATCCCCCTAACAGTTCAAACCTAGAAAGTTTTGGGCTGTGAGCCTGCAAGAAGCCGTGCTAGGACAAAGCTCTGCAGGCAGATATCTTCTCCTTGACCCCTTGATCTCTCTCTGGTCCATCTCTCTCTCAGCTGTAATCTTCACAAACTTTTGCAGCTTACGTAGGAATGGTATGATCTTTCACTCTTTCCCTTTCAAGCTATTTTCTTCAACAACCTTACACTGCTTTTGATTTCCATTCAAAACATCAATGGTTGGTTGCTGGGGGAGCATTTATGGCTTCACTAATAAATTGGAAACTCATCCGGAAAACAGCAGCGCACACAAAACAGGAATTGATCCATATTTTATATTAAAGGATCATTTTTTTCAGAAAGGCCCTTAGAATTCTTAATCTTCAGACTTGTAAAAAATTATGCTTTTTTAAACCCATAGAGATATCTTGACCCTACTGACTTGTTTGCCTGGGATTCCTCCTGATACTCTGTACTTCCTGTAACTAACATGGATAATTCCTTGGAGATGTGCATGAAACAGGGTACAAACAGCACATTAGGAAATTGTAAGAAAATTAGTGGTAAAGTTAAGTCGAAGAAGTAGCCAATGGATTTTCAAGTAAGAGCATAAACCTACTTCAAAGGCATCCACTGCAATACACAGGTGAAAATGGGTTCATTCAAAGTCCTGCCCCCTAAAATGGTCCATGTCACCATCTTGCAGTCAGATTTCCCACCTCTTCCTTACAAGTCAGACAGCTAATCAATGAGCAGATAACTAGTCGAATAACTAAGTAATGAGAATCAAGTAATCTGAACAAATGGCCTTTGAATGACCAATAAGTTGAATTTGTTTGCATTATACCAAAATAAATTTTAACCAAGAACATGCATACATTAAATGCAAAGTGGATTTGTGGACCTCTGAAGGAAAAAGTTGGGGCAAGTACACAAATTGTAATAACTACTTGTTTAACCTTTCCCATTGTAGGGCCACTGGCTGACTTATACTTCTGTACCTGCTGACAGTCAGTGTCCAAATGTTGAATCTACAGCTCACTGACACTAGTGTTGCTAACATTTTCTTCTGCATTCAATGACAAATATAATTTTTGTCTGTTACTTGAAAAGCCAGTAGCACCTCTTTCAGAAATGTGGCTGAAAATAAAATATAAGACTTTTGGATATAAAAATTATGAAAACTCCAAAGAGACCAGTGTTGCAAGTGTTATCTAATGAAAATTACTTTAAGGTTGTGTTTATTTTCAGAAAAACCACAGCTTTTCTCAAAGGGGATTGAAATATACGTGTAGAGCTTCAGCACTAGTGCAAATTATGATCTAAACTCACTGTAGCCATGATATCTTTTAGAGTGAACTCCTATCAAAACTCCTCATCTTCACAGCTTTGAAGGCTGAAAACATTACACCTTTTCAAAACTTTAACCGTACCAAAAAAAGAAGTGGTATCTCACTGTAATAATGCTGTCTTAATTATGTACAATACTTAGCACTGGGTTTACACCAGATGAGTCATAGTAGAAGCTTGTACTTTGCTGTTTGACTAAAGCCCACATCACTTAGAATTGTGGGAGCCTGCAGTGAGTGCTTATCATCTTGTGCTCAGCTCTTCTCTCAGACCGTGTCTGTTGGATCCTTCAGGGAAGGTTGGTCGGAAGGGCGCTGCAATAGGGTGAGCAGACACTATGGTTGAAAATAAGGGCTCAGAGTCAGTAAGAGCATGCCAGAGGAATGTCTTGAAAGCTGTTCAGGTGCATATTCTTTTCCAGTCATATCCATTTTAACTAATTTGGATTATAGACATCATAGATCTGGGTTTCACTCCTTTCTTTTTAAAGGCATTTTATCTCCTGAGTAGAAATGTTTATCTCCAGAGTAAAAGATTTTTTTACCATCTTGTCCTGTTTGTTGTAACAATTAAGACAACGCCAAACAGGGAACTGAAACATTTGCAGTTATTTACTGAATCCCTCCTCACTTGCCTTGCGCTATGTGTTCTTTACTACTACAAATAATCCCACAGAAGCAGATACCTATCATTTTACAGAAACTTTTTATCACTGAGTTCTCCAATGAGATAGCATGGTCTGCTGGGCACCTCTTCATTTGTACAGATTTCTTCTGCTTCCTGTGTTTTGGGGCTTGGTGAAATCAGTGAAATTGCCTGGTAAGCACAGGATCTTTCCCCAGGTCCTTGTACATGCTGCTATTTTGGAGAATACTGGATATTCTCAAGTCTGTTGTTACCTTGACAGTTCATCTGAACTGTCTTCATCTGAAACACATGAACAATATCACTTTTAAGCCTTCATAAATAGTGTTGGAAACTTCAAAGGAAAAACACTCTTAGATTTTTTTGAAGGTATTTATGAAGTTTAAGAGCAGATGGACTTGTAGCAGAGTACATCACAGTCTTCATTCACAATCAGCAGGAAAGGTAGGTTCCAGCCTCTCTGAATCAGTCCGGAAGACCATGCGGGAAATTTAATGTTAAACATTGTGAAAAATTCATCCCATCTGCCTCCCCTCCTTCACCCAGTAGACGCAAAGAGTGCCTAAGAACCTGGCTATCACAGATCACTGGTAGGCAGTTACAGAAGCCTCTGTCTATGCAGATGACAAATATTCTACTCATTAAACATCCCTGTAATGAATGCCATGCTATGGCACCTTCCAAGAGACTCTTGATTGATTGAAAGAAGTAAAACACTTCATATTGAAATAACAGCTGGTTATGATATTCACCAGTATCAGCTGATAGTCTTCACCAGGAAGCTTTCACTCCTACACGTTATTTAAATAGAAGTTGTTTTTTGCAGACTTAGTACCTCTAAACTGAAGTCTATTACATTTGATTTGTAGGGTCTTTCTAGTTAACGGTCGGTGTGTTTTCAAAGTGCAATACCTGTCTTATCAAAAGCTTTACCTGGAAGAAACCCTGAGGAATGATGTGCACTCCACATGTGGTGTAATGCTAAAAGGATGAACCCAAGTGAAAGGACAAACAAATCATTTTGCTCATGGAAACATTTCATTTCCACTTTAGCCAGGAATGGACTAAATAATGCATCATTCCTTGGCTATTTAAAAGGTCACCTTTTGGTCTACAAGCAGCTGCAGCAGCTGTGTTCCCTCAAGACCCTGATCTGAGCACGGAACAAAGCATGAGAGCTGACAACAAGCTTGGGGGATGCAGGTAGGGGACGGGCTTCTGGAAGCCCCCCAGCAGCTTCAGTTGAGGACCACTGCCAAATTTCCTCTCTCTTATTTTTTACCTTAATCCCAAATAACCTTCTTCTTTCCCCTGCCTTCCTAAGTAAATTAGTCATATGTAAAATATGAGAAAATAAACAGCCAACTCAGATTTTGACACCATGCAGAGACAAGTATCCATGGAGATTAGGGACCTCCCCTTCATCATTGATTTCCCTTCACACTTGACAGGAAGGTACAACACAGAGAATAAACTAGCCCCCCAGAAAGGCACACTGTGAGGCCAAGTTCAGCTTTCAGGCTGCTGAACCTCTTATTCCCAAACTATAATGCAAGCAAGCCAATTCTGTGACAAGAATACATATGCAGTAGAAGCATCTGACCTACAGCTGGTTTAGATATATCCCTCATACTTGAGCCTTTCATGCAGCAGATCTGGATGAAAGAAACTGGTGACTTCTTACATATTAGCTCATTGTCAGGAACACAGATTTGAGTTTTGTAGCTAGAAATCACTTTAGCTTTCTAGATTAGAGTGCTGGTTATAATATACAGACCTTAGTTTAGAGAGAGTGATTTTGAAGGGGAAAGAAAATCAGTGTCTGTTATCGTCCAGTTCAGAATCTGTCCTCCTAAAAGGTAAGTCAAGGTGGTACAGAGGAGACATCCTGACCAGACCTGAGTTTGATGGGTTGGTGGGTGAAGCAATATGTTGTTCTTGTAGGATTTTCTCAGGGATGTTTTCCGCAGACCTAATCTTGTTCCATCTCCTGAATGCCTAAATCAAAATTGCCTACAAACAAAATAGCTTTTGTTTCAAATTAAATTAAACAAGCAAGAAGAAAAATAACAACTACACGAGAGACAAACATGAGCGTAACTCACTGTAAGGGCCATCTTGCATTGATGCATAGCAATCCCTTCTAGACTAGAGCCTGGGGAACACTTCATTTTCAAAGGTCTCACATATAATAACAGAATCATAGTAGACTTTCCTCTAACCATATGCACCACTCATCTTTCCTTACCTTGAAAAACAAGAAAATCTTAAAAAGATATGTAAAAAACTCACAAAAAATGCACAAGCATTGAAATAAGTACTAGTATTCCAGTGTTTATATATTCCTTAGCCCATCCAGATGTGCTTTCATCTCTTCCATTCACTTATACATCAAGATTGAAGCGGACCTTCAGGAAAACACTCTGAGCTCTGGGATTCCTGTCCTTGATCCTGGGTGGTGTAGGATTCATTAACTCCAGCTGCCGCGGTTAGCTATTCCCCACTGCAATGGAGAGTATCACTGTCAACTATCACAAAATCCATGCCATGTTGCAAGGTTCTGTGGTTCATCAGTCTGCCAGCCTTGGAGTCACCATGGGCACAAAAAGGAGGCAGATATCTAAGGACAGAAAATAAAGCAAGGTGGATGGGCCCATAAGGCTCTTCAAGTGAGTTGGCAATCAAATTTTAAAATTTGCACTTTAAAAACCAAGAAGCAGAATACTTCAGAGCAACCAATTTTGCCATAAACTGCTCTTTACAAGCTGGAGGTAACAGCAGGAGGTTTCAGCCAGAGGGGCTCTGCAGCCCTGATCAAACTGAGACCTCCTGCTCATATACCTCTCTGCCACTGGCACATGAGGGCCCTGAACAGCATGTGCTGCAAGTCAGAAGAGAGCCCCATATGCTCTGACAGCAGCCATCTTAACTATTTTACCATCAGGTATGGGTAATTACTGGAATTCAGCCTGCATCAACATTACAATATATACCGAGCCCAGCATTTGGTAGATACTTCAAATGGGGCCAGGATACTCTGGCATCACTTAGATCATCTGGCCGAGCCCAAATCTGGACTGGCCTGCATTAAAAAAAGGAACAGAAAATCTATTACCGGTAGGCTTAAATTTGTTCAGCAGGAGTAGACACCTTCTTTGCAAAACACCTGTGAATCTGGAAAGGGCTAAAGACACAAGCAGTCAAGCACCATTTATTTAAAACGTGTGATCACAGAAAAACTGAGGATCCCTTCTAGCTCGAAATCCAAGAAAGACAGAAAACAATAACAACCCACTAGCCAGCCAATGATCCAGGGTTTATTACTGGACCAACAAACATCTAAACAAGTGCTTATCCTAATGGGATAAGAGAATGGGAACACACAGCCTTTGCACTCCATATCTTATCTTCTAGTCCTTGAAAGCCTTGTGCTTTTGGGCTCGCCTAACATGATGTTAGAGTCTTTAATGCATTCTGAATTCACCAAAGAGTTTGGCATCATTAGCACTATTTTAAGTTGTGTCCTTGGGCTGCCTCTAAATAAAGTCAGCCTGTCTTCACTTCGTGTATACACAGCCTCGTAAGAGAAGGTTTCCAGTGAGACTCCTGCACAAGGTGCTTCAAGTCAAGCAGTGACATTATTGCTCCTCTTCCCCACCCTTCCATCCCTGTTCTTCCCTTCTTGATTAATAAGATGATTTTCTTTGGAAGAGCTACCTACTCCAAATACACAAATAACTACCAAACTTGAGTACGAGTGCATGTGTGTACCCAAATCAAGGTCAGCAAAGCAATCATTTCTCAGCTTCACAATGACACAAGACAAAGTGAACATTGAATGTCCTCCATCTCCAGACCACCACTGGCAGGACAGCCCAGCTCAGCAGCTGGACAGGAGTGCCCCAGTCCCGCAGTGAGCTCTACACTGCCAGTCCTGCAGTGAGCTCTACACTGCACATGGCATCTGCTGGCCAATTAAGGTACAAGCATGGTAATTTTTTTTCTCTTGAGCATATTTTCAGAGTTGTCCCCTTTGACTTAAGTATTTAATGGCCTGCGACCCAGTTAATACATTTGCGCACACTCACACACACACAACACAGACAGAGTTGCTTGCATATGGCCTTCCTCACAGTTCTGATAATCTGGGTAACTTATTCAGGTTGCCAAAGTTTGAGTGTGTTTCCACTTCCTCTGCAGAAGGGGAGCAATGTGATTATTGTTGTGGTGATCTTTCCCTTAATATTTTTAGCCATAATCTGGCTTTGAATCATGACTGGCTCTGGAAGGTGTCATTTTATTAATGCACAATACCAAAACATTGGTGAATAGCCTTTTATTTTTCACACTGAATGTTATACATATATATTTTTATATGTAAATATATTCCGTGAAATTCATGTTTACGAATGTAAACATGTAGATACTCCTTCAGCATAAACAAGCCTGTTCTGGGTCTTTCTTTTGTAACTTCAATTCTCCTCTATCCACTTGGACTAAAGCTGCACAGTCAGAACCTCTGCTTACCTGGGTTATGTTTTCAAGAGGGTACATACTCCGAAATATCAATGCTGGCATTAAGAGTAGTTGCATGTGTAATCCCCCACAGGCACGGGGCTTAAAAAAGCTACCTCCTTCACAGCTATTGAGGTTAACAACTGCTCTGCAGAAGGGGAGCAAGGCGATTTCATTTTTTATCTTCATTCGAGAGGTTGCAGAGCCAGCATTCCTCTCTATGCTGAGAGGACAGCAAATGTCAGTTCACTACCTTCATTTATACCTTGATCAATGAAGCTGTTGGCAGAGAAAACTGTTACACATTGTGAGAAAAGAAGCACAAACCTTCTCCTATGGATGAAAATGGCTGATGTTACTCCCATTTGTAACATGGACTGTAGACGTATCCCTGCAGGGCTCTACCAAAGTAAGGTGGTAGCACCACCCCACCCAAACCTGGAGCCCTGCCATTGCACAGCAGCAGTGCACAGCACACAAGGAGGTGAAGTGGGGGTCCAGCCCTCAAGCATTGTCTCCTTGTCTCCTTCTGTATTGTCCTTCCCGGACAATATTTTCAAAACAAGGCAAAACTAACCAAAACAATTCCCTGTATGAGCCACCAAAAGATAAGGAGTATATTAGTTTGGCCTGCTCTCTCACAAAGTCCAAGCCACCCCCTTTCCCCCTCCTGCTCTTTCAAGCGAGGGAAAAAAAAGAACTACTGAAAATCTGAAAGTACGAACAAAACTAGATTATATCAAATTTATATATATATATTTACATATATTTACAATTATATATACAATTTGTACATGCAACAAGGAGCTTCCCAGGGCAAAGGGAAAAGGGAGGGGGAAAAACAGGGACAAAAACTAAAACAAGTCCCCTCCAAATACACACCGTTAGTAGAGTACTAGTGAATAAATAAAAAAACCCAAATTAAATACTTCCCTGAACTAGGCAACAGAAGTGTACGGAGCACCGACCAACTCCCCACGTCTCCCAGAGAGACCAGAGATAACGGCAGGTCCAAGCAAACAGGCCTCGGCCCACACAAGCAAAGACCATCTGTGGAGAGACCTGTTGTCCTCAGCCACCGGAAGAAAGAAGAGAGTGAGCTCTCGTATCTGCGCTTTATTTATACACTGTGTTACGTTAAAGGATGATATAGAATACTTCCTTAGATTCCTGACCCCTATTGCTAAGGAAGGCCTAAAAAATCCAAAAGCCAACCCACTACACCTTCCTTTCATTCCAAATAGCAAAACCAAGTGTCTTGGGAATGGCTGTGGTTTTGAAGTTGCTTAACTACTTTCATTAGACTGCTTTCCCATAACCTGTTTCACGTTGAGTTATCACATGGGATTAATCACGGAAAAGGATGCCGTGCAGTATAGATGAAAATAAACTCAACTGGGCCAAAGGAAAGCTGTCTTCTCATTTAGTTGCAGCTTTTTGGAAATTATCATTTGAGATGAAATTTTGTTTGTCATTTAAAACCCAGGATTAATCATTCGGGAAGGTTGACAATTCTATTTCTCTATTTTCTATCTCCTATGGGTGTTTTCCAGCATTTAAAACAATTTTCAGATTATTATTTTTTGAGGTGGGGAAAAACAAGGGGCTGTTGATTTTTCATTCAGGCAAATAAAAAGTGACATTCAAAAAGATTATAGAACTTCCGTCATTGCAACTAAATGTTGGTTGGTGTATCTGAATAAACCAGATTTGGATATTTGTTCTTGAAATGCACTGACAGAAACTACCACTGCTGTTCTACTATGGGATTGCAAATCTACTATGGGATTGCAAAATAGCTGATATAAAACCATATATTTTCTTCATTTTAGTATGAAAATCTTCTTGAGTAATAAGTAGAGAAACTATTCATCAAACAGATGAAATTATACTTATTTACACACACACACACATTTATTACAAATTGCATTAAATATGATGACAAAATACCACAGTGTGCATATGCCTGCGTCTTTTGTTTTTCTCTGCTCCTCTAGAAGTTTAAAGATTTTTAGGACTTCATCTCCATACTGTGCCTTCCAAAAAAGCAATTCAATCCTTTGTGATCTTAACACTCCCTGGATAGACTCTGGCAGACTCAGCAGCCTGTTGATGCAGCAAATTACATCAGAGGTGCAAAAGAACAACCTGTGCCACACTGGTGGAATTAGGAACTGCTTTCTACCACCCCTCCAGTACTTTTCCCACCATCACCAGCCTAGTGAGGGCACTTCCTGCAGATCCCATCGGACACAGATGACATGCATGTGGCTAGATTGTACCCTGCACAATATTTTGTGGACACTCTGGATCCCACACAGTGGCTGAGCAGCGTTGCTGTGTGTCCATCTGCGCGATGCCAGCAGACCTCCCGCATCTGCAGCCAGCATTATCATGCTCCTTGCCAATTCCCGCACCAGACCACTCAGGGCACAATACAGCTTGGGATATTAATCATGCCCTGGCATGGGAAGGGCAGGAGTTCACAGCTGATTTGTTTTCACCTTGACCTATTTAATGTCCTGCACCTCACTGTGGTGCCACCACTACCAGTGTAATCTGCAGGCATGCGTATTTTGTACATGTGTATTCTTGCCCACACTATGCCTTAGGAACTAAATAAATCTGCAAAGAAAGGAAGGGACATCTTTGGGAGCTGGGCAAGCAGGGTCAGCTGAACCTCTTTTCTGGGTAATTTTAAGAGATTTCACTCCACAGACCCATTGTAATTTAAACCCAGTACCACTGTAAGAGAAACAAAACCAAAGCCAAGCAAACTGGATGGAACCCTGCCTGCCTAGAGCTACTTTGACACGTTTCATTAGCCATAAATGCCAGGTTCTTCTTCCTATGCTCAGCCAAAAGTGCTGGATTTAGGCTCACTTCTCCTTAGCATGCACCAAGCATGACCTAACTGCAACTTCACAGGACCAGACTGAACCTCCAAAGTCCCACTATGCTGCACTCAGCTTCATTTCCATGCCAAGTCTTTGCATCAAGGCAACCTTCCACCTCATACTCCAAGCAACTGGAAGATTTCCTACCTGCAGGCTTATTGTGAGTGAATATCACAATATAGCTTTATACGTGTTATTCCACACCCCGATTTGCTGCCTCTGTTGCAAGGGGCTGAGCTACAGCCCCTGCAGAAACTATGAATGGTGCATTTGCAAGGAGAATGTAGGTTTCTGTGCTATTTCTGAAGCTCTGCAATTCACTTTCTGCCTCATATGTGGACCAGGGTTTTGCTTAGATGCAAAGCTGAGATAGAGCTCTCAGTCACAATATACCTCTCTTTTTCGCATTTTAGAAAAGGGATTCATATCTGTAAAGGATGCACTCAGCTCAAAACCCTGTAGCCTTAACTACATTGGCTCTGGAGAGAAACATCAAAGAGAGATGAAGGTATGTGACAGAATGAAGCCTGTGCTATAAAATAAGCTTAATTTATGTCCTAATCCCAGCCTTGCCAAAGTACAAGCAGCAGTCTCCATTTCTGTACTGGACTTGGAATAAAATCCCCACAGAGCCTGATAAGAAATTGGGCAGGTAAAAACAAGCTAATTTTTTTAGTAGTGTGTTTCCTAGCAATTTCAATGATTCCTGCTGACAGTTTAGTTTTGAGGACCAAATGCTCAGACAATAACTCATGACCTAATTCTGAAGTCAAGACTACAGTTCACAGATAATTTTCCCCATACATTCCTCAGCAATTTTGGAGAGAAAGGATGCTAAAAGAAGGCTGTAGTAAGCATAAAAGTCAAAACCAGTTAACCAGATATTTAAACCAGATAAGCTCTAGTACTGAATACATATTTTCAGCAGGAATTTTTGCAAACCCATAGAGGGGAACTTAGTGGTTCCAAAGTCAAGGTAGGTATGAAGTTGGAGAATCTCAACTAGTTACTGCATTGCCACACACCACCCACTCACCTGACCCCATGTGAAGTGAAGGCAGAAGGTAGCTCTCAGTTAAAATTAAACTGAATGCATTCCCCCTTCCTCCTTGCTGCTGAAAGGTGTTAAGATGTTTATGTATCTTTAGTCAAATTCATATTATAAAAGACAGAAAAAGCACTCATTTTTTAAAGAAAGGAAAAAAAAAACCCACACCAAAATAGTCAGCAAGACACAGGTGTTTACTGTCTCATTTACCTCCAGAGCTTAATTTTTAATTAGCTTTGCAGCTTGCCTTCTTAGCCTACACACTAGTATTTTAAAATCATGATTAATTTTTCCAGCTCCTTAGAACATAGGCTAAATTCTAGTATCCGCAGCTGCTTAATGCTATATCTTGCTAAAGCGTATTTAATTTTTGAGACCCCAACTTCAAGCCTCTATCTCTGGGTACCTTTCCAGAGGAGTTCAACACACATCTATTAGGGATGATGTTGATATAGTTGCACTTGCCTTCAGAAGGAAAGATTTCTAAAGATCCTCTTCAGGGCTAATTTTCCATGACCGAGTCCAATCATAACACAACCTAATTGCACTAGTTGAAGAGAAGGTTACCTCGTCACAGTGGCTCTCTGCTGCCTGCTCCAGCTTCTTTTCCATTTCTCTTTTAATAAATTCTTTCTCTGTAGGGTAGTTTGGAAAAGTAGGAAGCATATCTTTGAGAAACGACCCATAGGTAGATTTAGATGACAGATGGAGAACCATCAGCTTTGTCTTTCTATTGTAGCATCAGTTGTATATGACATAAAATGAGGAAATTCAATACTGTGACAAGAGAGGCAACAAAGAGTCTCTCACTAGGGTTTCACAGTCACAAGCTCTGGGTTTCTCCACCAGCAGACAGCGTGGCAGTAAAAGTTTGACCTGGGTAGCAGACTGCATTTCTATGAAGTTAGTTGCAGTACCTGAGATAGAGGTAACATTTGCTCCAGTGCAAAATTTGTCATGGCTATTTCCAACCTCAGACAGTCTTTGGACATTTGAACCATACATGGAGACCTGTGAATGATATCTATGACACCAGTGCTCTGCACTGTGTGCCCACCGTATATGTAAGAGACTCCAGAGGACCTTCCTGTTGGGTTTGCTCTACTGTCAGAAACTGATCTAAATAAATGTTAGCCTTGACCTCCTGACATTTCTGACAGACTTTTTGAGGTAGGTCCCATAAATATTACAAAGCAGTTCACAACCCACATGTGCATATATTTGAAGCATAAAATGTTCCAGAAATTCCTGGTGTATTCTCCACAACTTCCACCTTCTGTACTGTTTTCCTTCTCCTTTTTTTTTCTTATTTCCATTCACTCACCACTTCAGTAAAGATCAAAAAGTCAGTATGTTGTTCTGTTTGATGGATCAAATCCCTCTAGGCTATCTGTATGCCTCTGCAATGGCATACAGATCTGCAAATGTATTTTTCTGGAAAAAGTTAAAAAGCATTTGAATATTGTTAAGTATATTATAATATTTTGTCTGTTCATTTTTAATTGCCTCTAGAGTGAAGTTTTACACTTTTTATTTGAACACAAAGATTTCTTTTATGTCTGAGATTTAAATTGGCAAAGCAATTTCGTAAAAATAAAAGGAGAAAGGCTGAACATTTCACCTTCCATCAGAAAAAAATGCACCCAAAGTGAGCTACAGAGGATGTGTGCCCTGAGCTGGGACCCCCTGTCTTCTCACCTCTTGGTCCTGCGATTTGGTGCAGACTCAAGACTCCCCCCCACCACGTAAGACTCCCACTCAACCACTCTGGCCCTGGAGAGACTTCGGAGACCAGCACAGAATCTTTAAACCTCCTACGCTCAAACTGAGTGTTTCCCTTTGCTTCTTTGCCAAAAATATCTGACAGGACTTCAGTGGCACTCTTTTACAGACCCTGTTTCCTGATCAGGGCTGTGCAGTGTGGCAAGCCATGCTAGCACGCAACTAAAGGGCTTTAAGTGCCGGTGTTTGTCCCCAGAAAGGAGTACAGGCATGAGAGAGGGAGGAGAGCACTTGGCCTGAGTGGAGTTACCAGAGTTTCAGCAAAAAAGGATGAAATTTGGTGCTGATTTTAAGTGATTATGGTTTATATTTTAGTTCTCTAAAATTAACTATGGTAAACTTGACAGCATCTGAAGGGCAGATATAACAGGTTCAAAACCTGCCTCTAAAACAAAACAAAAGTAGTCATCTGATTTCAGTCCCTCCTTTAAAATCCTGTGGCTTAAATGCCTTTGAGTCCTTAGATAATATGAAGAGTCTGATCCCCCACCATTACCTGTATACAATCCAAGGGACAGTACTTAAGACTATAGCATTTCTCCAAATACGTATTAAGAGGAAAAAAAAGCTGGTTGTGTGACTTCAGAAAGAGTTTTCCTAGTGGTAGATCTGTGCTGTAACCTGCTAGGGGTAACAGTAAATCTCTCTGCACTCTTTTGGTACAGCACATCCATTACACAGCCCCAGACAGATGCATGTGATAGCACTGCGCTGAAACTATGAACTACAGAGAAGGTGTGAGATAGGAAAGAGATAGTGGAGAATAACAATTTCCCTTTTCTGATCCTCTGGCAGACATAGTGTTAGGACTGAGCTTTCCTCACCCAAGAAGGGATCTACAAGCAACACGTTGGCTGCCCTCCTACAAACTTGTCCTTCGGAGCACAACATGGTGTGAGCCAGCCCATTCCCAACTCTCCTGCCATCCTCCTGCAGCATATCTTTCTTAATTGGTAAGGCCTTAATGTGCTTTGTGCCCAGTCTGTCTTGTAAAGGCTCAATACTGTTCATATGCTTCATTTCATCATTTGTCCATCTATGCCGAGAAAACACATACCACCGCCCCTCAAGGAGTTCAGTTTTGATGTGATGAGATATACCAATGATGCTGCACTAATAAACAGTCATCAGAGTCTTCCGTAAGACCTTTGGTGTTGCTGGACCATTGCCTGTTTTACATTAAGATGACAATCTCTCAGTTAATTTCTTAGATTCCACGTCTTTCTTCTATTGGAAAATACTCTGTGATTTGTCGGGGTAACGTTCTAATGCAAGCACATGCCCCTGTCTATTGGTTTTGTTCCAGTGTGAGGTGTTAGGTTTTTCCTAGCTTAGCACTGGCCACACTACAAAATAACCTCACACATCCCATCCTAAAGGCTGCAGTATTTTAAGGATGTTTGAAGTAATTGTGTCTGTAATGTCATGCCTCCAAGGATCTGCTAATGGATAGTAGTCTCTGCATTATTTTCTGAATTGTACACCAGTTAGGAAAAAAAAAAGACACTACACATGAAGAGTTGTTGTTGTGAATTGGATTTATAACACTTAAAGAACTGAACGGACTGGCAATGTGATGTATTTAGATTCAGATGCTAACTTCTCATGAAAGGAAGTACTTTCATTGAGTGCTGAAAACTGAATGTGGTGATAAAAGAGCTCCTAATTGTATTCCAGTCTGGCCAAATATAAACCTTTGTCAAACAAGGAGTTACTGGATTTGACAAAGATATAAAGAAAGCCGGAGTTATCCTAGAAGCTGCAACAAGTAATCTAATGGAGAGTTTCAGCCTCAAATCTAATGAAGAATCTGGCCTACACTATAACAATAAGAGAATGCTAGGCTGCTATGGCCCCACAGCAGAGTCTGCCATTTAACGAAGCAGTTCTGGGAACCGCAGTCACGTTCCCTGACTTGAGACGCCCAAGTAGGTTGGCTCTCGACTACCTCTAAGTATTCAAAACCATTGGGGTAATTCAATTACCCCTCATAGTGAAAAAAAAAAAAAAAAAGGAAAAGAAAGAAAAATATAAATCAAGTACATTTGGACTGAAGTGAAATTTCTTTTGATAGGGAACAGAGTATAGTATGGTTTAGCTACGAATAAAACTAACTGCTCTTAACAGCATCCTGCAAAGCTGCTAAGGACCTCTAACTGCTCTTAACAGCATCCTGCAAAGCTGCTAAGGACCTATACATGGACAGCAGGATCGATATAAGTTACACTTGCATTTCACAGCTGAAATCAGAGCCACTTCATACTGACAAAATAATAAAACAGCAAAAGAACAACGAGACATTCTGGCACATGTGTACATTTTCTAAAACCACACATAATGAAGCTTTAGCAATGCAGAACTCAACCTCCTATCTCAAAGTTTTATTGGGCGTTTTCTCGCTGGATTTGGAACAGTGGCTCTGAATGCAGTAAAAGACATTCATTTTTCACAATGTTTCTCCACATAACTGACAAATTTATTATTGTTATAAAAAAGGACACTACTTTGAAATCCTCAGGGTGCTTGACTTGTAATGGTGCCAAACATCTTTCTCTTTTCATTGGCACTCAGGGATCACTATGGCCAAACCAACCTCATCTACTTTTTCCGCTCACATCAATGCAGCTGATGTTGGATTACCAACCATCTCGATTCTGGTCCAAGGAAATAATTTAGGACCAGAGCAATCAGATATACTGAGAGGCTGTTTCCAAATTAGAGTGGAGACTGCTAGGCATCCCCAGCATAGCTGCACACTGGGCTATTTCAATATCGTGTGAACTCCAAAAATCTTGTGGCTACCTCACCTCACCTCACCTCACCTCACCTCACCTCACCTCACCTCACCTCACAGAATAAGTAAGGTTGGAAGGCACCACAGTGAGTTATCTGGTCCAAAATTCCCCCTGGTTGAGAATTACAGACATTTCTCTCAGTTTGTAGAATGCTGCGAAGGAACATATATTCAGAAATTGAAATTATAAAAAGCCTCACGAGTGTTAGCTAAACCTCTGGAATTCATGAATTCTTCAACAGATTTGCACATCTTCCACCTCTACAGAAAAAAATTAACAAAATGGTAGCATAACATGTTTTAGGTGATAAGGGTCTGAAGAGGTCACAGACAAAAAACAAAAGGGATGGAAATTAACAGAGCATTATGGTACTTAGATAGCCAAATTTTGCTTCTCTCAGGGAGAACTACTGTCCTCCATTTATATCACAACCCTTCTGAAGAAAGCAGGAACTCAAAGCCCAGGGACCTCCTGCCTTCAACTGTGGCTGCGGAGCTCTTTGGTGCTCAGCCTAGTGACCTGGACACCACATAATTCTGAAATTATCTTTGATATCTTGTCTCTCTCATTCATGAATTCACTTTGGGGGCCTCATATAAGACATAAACATGGTTCCCCTCAGCTGGACAGGACTACATTTCCCTACCAGAAGAAGGCCTCTTCAGGAGGGCTGGACTCTTTTCATTCCATGACTTCCTTACTCTGCCATCTCTCATCCTATCCACCCTCCTGGTCAGCACAAGCCTCTGTCTTCTTTTTGACTGCAACTCTCTTTCCTCGCAGACACCCATCCCGGAGCTCACTACATCTGGTGGCACCAGGGTGGTGGCCATTTATATAGGAGTAACTCTTGCACCAGTAGTATCCCTGTCCTCTAGGATAGAGAGGCTTCAGCAGGGAATGGTGTCACAGCAAATGCCATTAACCCAGTCACATCCACAGATCACATTTTACATTACAGAGACTGCAGTAAGGATTTGTCAGCTTTTTTTCCACTTGGCTTCTTCTCACCTACCTTCACTGTATCATTCTTTTTTTCTTTGTCAGATTCAGACCTAGATCCAGTGAGTTAAGGTTGGATTCTTCTCATCTCACCATAGCCAGCTAGGAGTTTGGTATTGCCTAAATCAAATCAGTTGTTTATACTTTCTCTGCAGTTAATGGAGAGAGACAGCTCAAGCGGGCTGCTCATTGCACCATATTCAGGTATGCCAGGGAGGGGGGGGAATGCATTGCCTTGTACAGAGCAGATCAGACAGCAAATTCAATATTCACATGGCTACAGTTTAGCAGTGCCAACCTTGGAGCACAAAGAATAAAGATCAGAAAGACAGAGACTAACTGATTGATTGAGAGCTTCACTCCCCTGGAAGCCCAGATGTCCTCTCCATCCCATTATCACTTTCAAGTTGAGGGGTGGGGATGGTGTTTTCTGGTACTGTCAGACTGTGAAGATCTTAAGGGCATATCCAACACGGGTCTGTGGGGCTGACATCAGTTCTGTGCAACACCATGCTAAGTGTTAGGTTATCATTTGGGTCAACAGCCACAAATGTTTCTTTCAAACTTCTTTACAGGCTCTGCATGAAGGTTAAGCCTGGTTTGCCAGAATCCACATTACCCTCCATTTAAGGAAAGGAAAACAAAGGAAACTGTTCCTTTGAAACTACTAACGATTGAAGCTTTTAATTCTTTCCCTGTTTGCCATTAATTTCTGCCCCCTTGAGTCTCAGCTGCTTTATCTTCTAAGCTTTAGAAGCCTTCTTTTTCTCAAGGACACCTTGGATTTCTTTGTTCACCATGGCCTTCCAATTTTTTTCAGAATCAGGAACTCATTATAACACCAGTTGATTCTCTCTCCTTGCCTAGGTGAACCTTAAGTATGGAAAGTAGATTATTTCTGTATGCAGGGAATCCTTGCTTGATAATTTTCCAACAAATAGAGAATGCCTATTATAAGAAAGAAATCTCTGTATATTCTTACAAAAACATAACCTTAATAAAAAGAGATAAATCTAGACTGATCCTCAATTTCCCCACCCCAATCTTCAAAACAACTAAATAAAAGTTATATAGTATCTTCAGTCAGTGAAAAGATTGTCTCTTTTTTAAATCAACAATTTCACCTTTTCTCAATCCAGCTTCTCCTTAGTAGTCTCATACAAACTTTCCTCCTCACCTGGATTCTTCTCTATCTGCTTATTATCATTAGGAGTCCTATCCTTACCAGGCATGTAAATGGAAATCTTGAAGACGTTACTGGTGCCCACAACTACAGTCTCATTTTTCCTTTATGACCTTACTTCTGCGTCCAACCTAAGCAATGCACAATCAATTCAGGGGCTGCATATCCTTATTGACAGTGAGTCCTACTTATAAACACAAAATTATACAATCTCTTCTCCTGGTTTCACAAGCCTGTGTAAATGGGTATCCCTTCAGTTTAGGATATATCCTGAAAATGGAGTTAAAAGTTATTTCAGGTCTCATAATTCCCCTTGCTGATTTGTACAGGCAAACATTGTCCAAAATACTGCTCAGAATAATAATAGCAACCCCAAAGCAAATCATTAAATACCTTGCCTTCTAGGCAAACATGAAAAAGAGTCTGACACCACCAAATATGTTGTCAAACTGTTTATGATGCCAGGCAAAGAGTAAGTACTGAAGTAATGAACCAGTGGCAGGCTGAGTTACTAAATGCAGTTACCAAAATCATGGAATCACTCACAAAGTGAACAGAAGAAATGCACTTTGTGCACCTCACTGATGTGCTGTGGAAGGTAACAGCAAAACAAAGGGCAGAACCTGGCCATGCATGAGAACGATGGGATTCCACTTGACCTGGAAGACCATGATCATTTCCCTATTTGTGTCTCCTCTTGAATATTCTTTGAGGTGATGTGGTGGTGCAGGAAGGTTATAGCTTTCCTGAGAAGCGGGACTCAAGCTTGAGTTCACATAACTTACAAGAGCTAATACTTGTAGCTCAAAAAAAGCTGCACAGTGAACAAAGTCTGGACACCTCATCTTGCCTCCTCCTGGAGCTCTTCTTCCAAATCACAGCGTCAATATTAAGTCAAAAGTTGTGAGACAAATTCACATCAGTTTCAAAGACCTGAAGACAGAAAAGTTGTGCAGGAAGTTGCCAACCCTAGAAAAGAGACAGCCTATATGAAATTAAATTTAAAAAGAGAGCATAATGTATTGATCTGATCTTTGCCAGAATAAAATATTAATCATAAGACCCTTCCCTCACACCAACCACAACCATTATAATGATAAAAAACCCAGGAAGATAATAAAGTCGCCTCACAAAAGAAGAAAGAAAACAACCCAGAGAGATACAGAACAACATTTGTCCCAAGTATGTTTTCTTAAAATATTTTGCCACAAATAAAAACCTAAATAGAGCTTTTTTTCACTCACTAGAATCTTACTCCCTTTTCTTCAGCAAATGTTTGTAAGTCAGAGAGGAAACTGTAACAGTAACAGTCACTTGCAGATTTTCAGGAACCTTTTAGTTGTATATTGCAGGACCCCTAGCTACCATGTGAAGGTGATGTCCATTAGGTTAGCTGGTATCATCACACAATAAATCATAGAGAATTTTAGCAAATTAATATATCCTGCATATCCCCCTGTCCTCTGTCTAGTCATTGATCTCTCTGTGATTAACGGGATAACACATCCCAATTCTACATGTAACTCTAAATAGCAGCAGGTTATAAATCAACCTGGTAAAGCTGCTTTTTTACTTGCTCTAAATGAGTCCAGGAAACATGACTTTTTCATAGTTTCTTTTCCTATCATGCAAGCATTGAAATAAGAACTCTTTGACAAAGAATACAGGGGAATTTCAGGTTTTCCAGGAGGCAGAAAGGACTTAATCAAAGCCCTGGAAAGTCCTGAGGCTTACATTTAGTGTTATGAGGTTATGCAAATTTTTCTGTGATTTTGTGGTCACTTTTTAACCAAAAGTTTGAACTTCTAACTAAAGCACCTGTCTTTATGGACAAATAAAAACAGTTCCAAGATATTTTCCAAATCTGTCTAAAATTGTGCTCAGTGACTTCTACTGAGTTATGTTCTTGCAAAACCCACATAGTTTATAAGTATATAAGCCATACATCTGACAAAGCCACAGCCCAAATAATAAAAATAATCCCACAACAACCACAGCACCATGCAGTCTCGAAGTGACTGAGCCTGTTTGCATGAGCATACACCCACAGGACAAAAATACTGCAGCATCAATACTTTTTCCAGACAGAGGAGAAACCACTTTCTTAAGGACGGGCAAGGACCATCAATATTGTTGTGAAGGTAAGAAAGATCTTTTAAATATCCTTGATGAAAATCAAGTATAATTCCAGCTGTTGCCATTTCAGTGTGATGTGGTCCAGTACTCCCAGAAAAGTCCACGTGAATTTAATCTGGATCTGATTATCATGCTACAAGGGTGGGAGTTGGGTCAAATATATCTAAGAAGCAACGCACCTTCTCTGACTATCTCTGCACTGAAAATATAAATTTATTTATATTTAAAAGAAATCTAATAAATACAAACCTGCCTTTAACTCTTAAACTAGAAGTTAACTATTTGTCAGAAAGATAGAACTTCCTCTACAGAACTAAGGAAAGCCTTACAATAAGAGGGCATTTTCCTTACTGCCAAATTATTTAGGAGTTCTCTCTACCCTGGCCCTTTGAGACACCCTGAAAACCCTGGTATGTCCAGGGCAGACAGAGGTCAACATCAGAGCTTGGGTCTTCTGTCTGGAAGGAGTTGCGTCATTTTTTTCAGAGAAATGATGTTGCTTCAATAACACGGGACCAGTAACAACAGTATTGAAAGAGCATCTTCATTCACGTCATCAGTTATTAAGAGGTTAATTTTGGCCTCTGAGCTACATGGCTGCTTCTAGAGGAAAATTTTGGCTGGTGCTGTGAAGAAATCTGTGACTATCTGATCACACGAAGTGTTGGGTACCATCAAATATGATGGAAGGAATCAGGGAGTAGGCTGTTTGTAGGATCAGGCTCTCCATAGTTGTTCATGTCTCAAAGGAAATTTTCTAGGTGGAAATTCCATTAGAAACCTTCTGCTTTCTCCTTCTTTCTACTGCAAGGCTTATTGCTCAAGGGATCGACCAATCCAGTCAGCAGATCCACTCCAAACCCGTTTAGCCACAGCAGTAGCCATTATGAAGCAGCTGAAATTTTCAGTGGAAATGTCTATCTAATTTCCAAAATCTGTGGAAGAAGCTCCTGACATGTATTTACAAAGTTAGATTTCCTTTCAGATGATCTAGCTTCAGCATTGTGAATTTTCTGCTTACATCTTCAGATCTGGAGTTCTCACAGGTCACCTTTGTTAAAGCCAGGGTAGCTAACCTACCAGAACCAGAATTGAGAGCAGACTTCAGCAAGGACACAGTTCAACTGAATCTTGACCTCAGGGCAACAAATGTTTCTGGTACAGCTAGACATTTGCAAAATGAGCAATTATACAAGAGTTCTCAGCAGTGAGAGGAGGTTAAAGGAAAAACACAGAGATATCTTCCAGAAAGACATAAATCCTCTGCCCTTGCTGGAATGCCAAACAAGAATTTTGACATCAGATAGTATCTTCTTATGCAGGTAGGCTAAAATCTTGCAATTTCTTCATCACCCATTGAGTGCTTTGTCCTTTAGAATTCGGGGGAAGGAAATTGTGGGTAGGTATGAGTGTACATATGTGATGAAAGTGAGGAAAAGACAGAGAGGATCATTTCCAAGAAAGTGAAAGACCTAATTTTTCTTAACTGATGTAACATTTTCTCTTCCAATAGCTACATTTCTCTCTGCCTGTTCTTGTTATCAGCAGAGTTCTGAAATATCACCACTTTGACATTGAGATTCTCTTTGGAATGGAGAGGTGATGGTAAATGTATTGCCTACGATTTCAGTTCATCCCTTTGAATGTTTGTTATTCCAAGCTCCATTATCCATTTAGTTTTGAATATTTCTGCTCTCTCCATCTCCTCCTAACATGATTTTATAAGTGTCTGCAAAATAAGTATCTTCAGCTGTGTCTGAGACATATCAAGAAAGTGATGTGTAAAGTGCAGGAGGTTTGGTCAGGTTTTTGGATATCTAAAAGTCGACTAAAAATAATAACAAAATTGGAAGTCACCTTCAAGTCTCAAAGCAGCTTATACTCATGATTTTAATGCCTCTGTCATGGCACTCCATCACTGACAGGATGAAGAGTCCAACTCTATTCAGCTGCTGGTTTCCTACCTTTGAACATCTGTGTCTCCCTCTCCATACTTTTTCTATTTGTCCCCAACCACTCCCTATGTGAACTCTACAATTTGCTATATGAGTATTTCTCTCACCAGTTCCAATGTTTTTCTGGAGTACTTTCCTGAGTCCTACATCAGTGGTGCCTAGCAAGCCCTAACAGCTGCCATTCAAGCACAGGTATGTTTGAAGAGTGTATCCCTTCAATTACACTATTTCAGAGCAGGCAGAAACAGTGCAGTATTACAGATCCCCCGCATGCAATGTGGTAGATTAACTGACCTGAGCTACTCTTTTGCTGGGCTTCTAGTCAAACTCTGGCTCTGCTCATTTCAACACTCTTTTGAGCTGCAACTACCTCAAAGGATGTCTCTCTGGCAGCAAAGTTCTCTTCAGTTTACACCTGAAGTCTGGTTCTCCATTTTCCATCACAGTCTAAGGGCCTTTGAATCACTCCTTCTCCGCCGGAGGGTTGCAGACATGCCTGTGATTTCCCAACCGCAGGATGTTCTGAACAGAGAAATTTCAAAAGACACATAGAAATAAGAAAGTGCTGATTCACAGGTACTTTACAGCATAAAAAGTGGGAGTAGTTCTTTAGCACACTACTGAAATGTCTCTCTTTTACCTTAGGATGAGTATGCAATTTTAAATACCATGTTATGCATCTGTGTGTATGTCATAAATTCCTTTCTGATCTCCCAGGCTGTGGTTACCTGATTGCCACTCTGCCGCAAGCCACAGATTTTTCCCGGATGTCATTAGTCTGTGGAAGATCCTTCTTTAGTCCCTGTGAGATCAAGTCCCAAACCAGGTTCTTTTGATAAGACCCTCATCCTGAAAACAAGTGCACTGGGGAAGTGGGTACACAGTTTTCATTTTAAAGAGCCTAACTCAGAACATTACATTACCATACATCTAATGTTATTGATATCTTGCTATAATTTAGAAGTAAATGCATACAGAATGAATAAAAGCACGGTAAAATAAAAAGGGCGTTTGGCACTGTTGTCTCTAGATACTTTAATTCCTGCTACTTGAAAAGTAAGCAATTTTTGTTTTTCCAAGAAATAAGCAATATTTGACTTTTCTTTTGAAATTCAGAAAAAATGTATTAGAAATAATGGCATTCCCCATGGAATTGATATTTCGGTTCCTAAGAAATCTGGGGTTTGAGTTTTGGATTTCTGTTTTTCTTTGTTTTCTAATAAGACCAAGTACTATTTAGATAATATATGGGATAATAAGTAACTTTTTCTGAAATAAATAGTTAATACAACAAGAATAGAGCAATTTATAATGATTGTGAGGCCTTCTGAGGGAAACAGAATTTTATACATTAATCTCTAAGCGAAGATACCAAAAACCCAAAGATAAAATGAACCCATTTTTATCCCTTCAACTGCTCAATTTTCAAGAAATACGGCCAAATTAACACTAGCCAGTTCTTCAGAATTAGTAAAAATAAGTTTTTGCAAAAATCTCATTATAAAAATATTTCCTTTCACATTTTCAGGAGCAGAACTTGAATTAATAAAGTGAAATACTCCTTTTTAACAGTTCCTATTTTAATAAGGATCCTTTCAGATGGTCATCTTTCCTTCAAATTGAAAAAAAAAGGTTGAAACTTATTCTTCCATTTCTCATTTTCAAATATATGTATATATATGTATGTATACATACATATATAAAGAGGAGTGACAGGGAAAAAAGCAAGGAAAAATGGGATTTAAAAGAGCTTTTCAAATTCTTTTTTATTTTAAGAGTGAGATAATTTTTTAACTGATTCCCAATACAAATACCTGAAGATATAGAATGGAAAACTCTTAAAAATAACCTCTTCTGTTTTTTATTAAAAAAGCTATAGTCCAACACGGAAGAGCATGAAATGTTTTCACTTCACCCTGTCAAACGCTTTTTTAAATTCTTTGTAAGATTCCCTATGAAGGCCATTACTGAAAAAGGCTCCTTAGTGTAAGGTGGGCTATGCAAGCAAAAGTTCTACCCAGTGTGAACAAGAATATTAAAAGCACACACACTGCTCAGCTTCAACTGCAGCAGAGAGGTAAGAGGGTTCTGACATGTGGCACATTAGAGTTGAGAGTATGGATTGACCTGAAGGAAAGCAGTGACCTCGGTGGTAGTGGATCAAGGGTTGGACTTGATGATCTCAGAGGTCCTTTCCAATCCATCTGGTTCTATGATTCTATGACATACTGTATTAAGAAAAGCATTTTAGGGTAATGCCTGGAATATGCCAAAAGTAAAAGAGTATAAGTTAAGAAAACAGAGACACCTGGGAAGCTACCTGGTCGGAAGCCAGGTAGCAGATAGTGTGACATGTCAAGAGGAGGGATGTGAGAAGATATGAAGAGTTTTTGCTTATTATAGCACCAGAAACACCCAGTCCAACATGTAACTTGGCTGAGCAAAACTTTTAAGATAAGGGTTGCATCTGCTCTCGTAAGTACATTGGCTTCTGAAAAAAAGACCAAGGCACCTTTTGGTTTGCATGGTGTTACAAGTAATGGGAAGCCTGTCGTGGCTGCAGCTGTACTAGTGTTGCACAGTCACCACTCAAAACAGATGTGAAGAGTGCAAAAGTGTCTTCCTTCAGGAGAGGTACAACAGCACCAGTTATACATTTATTGAGCCAGTAACTGGGTGCTGCCCAAAGAAACTTGACGAATGGTGCTTAAAAACCAACACTTTAAATAGTTTCCACAGAATTCCAGAAAATGTAAGCCACGTTATTTCAAACAGACACTTATTTTCTTTTAGCTTTTAGAGCCAAACAACTTTTCTGCCTGTCTGAAATTTTATGAAAACAACTGTTGGTCAGAAGAGTCCTGGGTGGCTTTTTTTTTTTTTTAATTCCAACCAACCATCACAGTCATTTTTCTGCAACTATGTAACACTGTAATATTAAGCAATGCAGTCTTGCACATCGAAATTGCTGAATTTTTTTACCTCATCTTTGAAGCCTGTTATTTTCTTCACTAAAGGGCCAAGAGATGCAATTTCTTTAAACACAAATGTTTCCATTAACACAATATCACTTGGTCAACCAGAGACCTAGCCCTACAAAGGTGGCCTTAACTAGCACCATTTGTATGAATAATCTGGAGTCTCCCACAATAATAAATTTATCTTATGACTATTGTTCTAATATGTATTTATAAGAGATATGAGAAAGAGAGTTCTGATTTGACCTATTACATAAACATATTTTCCTCACACAGACCTCCGAGTATGATTGTTGCTGTCACTACAGACAGCAGTGTTTGAAAGAGATGTTTGAAGAACCACTTCAATGGTCAGCATTGGGACTTCAGGTTATTATGTCATGATCAGATTAATTGACTCAGTGGTGCTTTCTAACCTAGCTACAACTTTCTGAAAAAATAATAAATACTTCATACAAGAGGAGGAAATTGAATGGGATATGCTCAGACACTTCAGATTAAAATTGAAAAACAGCAATAAATGTGTTTTTAAATTTGTCTCCTCAGAGAAAATAACTCTACTTTAAATCTGCTCCTCTCAAAATGATTTATAACCTTCATCTTCAATGATGCCAAGACCTTTAAAAGATTTGAGACTTGCATAACAAACCAGCCATCATTGGATCATGGCTATTCTCTGGGGCAATGCTGCATGATATTATTTGAAGATACACTCAGATCTTTCATGGTTTCCATTACTTAGACACACACTGCCATGGTGGAACAAGAATTTGAGAAGGACAGTAATGGTTGTTTTGCTTAAGAGGTGAGTAAATGTGAGGATTGCACAGGTATGCTTTGGAATGTGTACAGGGCATTTACTTCTAACTTCTTCCAAAAGCACTGCAATCCATCCTTGCATCTCTCATCCACTGGAACTATAGCTTGCATTACAGTTATGGACTCTTTATACAAGCAATTTGTATGAGAGATTAGCAAAAGGTTCTTCAAAAGGGAATAACTGTTATTAGAATATACCAAATTGGTCAATGAAAACTATTTCAGAGAAAAATGCTAATTCTGAAAAAAATCATCATCAAGATTTCTTACATGAGACTTTGTGACTTCTAGACCAGAAGTAATATGCTGATTTTGGAAGAACTCATCCAAGACACAAGAGAACAGCATAACAGGAACTTTATCATGGGTCTCCCTCATGGGTACTTTAATCTAACAAGCCATTCTTTATCTGAAGGGGATAAGGGATGTTGTTTTCTCCTTTGACACCATGAGAATAATTACCATTGCAAGGGAACTGAAAAGTAGCACTGGAATGAAATACGCTTTTTCATCCAGCAATAACATATTTAAATATTTGATCAGTATAATTACATATATGACTGAAAGACTGCCAATATAAAGAGTTTCTTGTGAAAGGTTAAAGCAAAGACCTTGTAATATCTAGCAGAAGCCTCAGGTTTCAAAAAAGCTTTGGACTGAGGAAATTTACGTCACTGACTCCTAGTAATTAGACACCTCGAGAATGAGACCTTGCTTGGTGAGTGGTGTGACCTGAAGAAGATCTGGATACAAAAGAAGTTAATCCTGATATACGAAAGGACAGAAATCCCTCTTGTGTGACTTCTGTCATTTAGGCTTCATTTTTGTAAACTCTTCTTAAGTCTGTAAGTTGTTGTCTGAACTTCATTCTGACTTGTGAAAGACCAAGGAAGACAAAATAATGTAGTCAGAGATTAGTAAGCCCTTTAACATAAAACTCCCTAATTAATGAATTGTGTCTTTCCATTCTGCTCATTTTCATCTTCTGTAACTCTTTCTTCTCCACAGTTTACTTGACTTAAAGACTTGATGCACTTTCTAAGTTCCCTACCAGTTACATTTTCCTCTTCTCTCTGCTGTAATGTATTTACCTCACCTAATACTGCCAAAACAGACACCAAAAGAGAGAGCACTATGGAGAAGTGAGTCATGAAACTGAGTCAAAACAGCAGGTGCTAAGGTCATCTTCCTCTAGCAGAGATGATTAGCCATAAATTTCCCCAAATAAAGGCATTTCCTGTTCCTCCATCAACTTTTTGAAGATATTATCAAAAGAGGTTGTCATTCATCCCTGAAGGTATTGACTCCACTAACTAGGAATCCGCACATTATTACTGTGCTAGTTATGTGCTTCATTATGACAGTTACAAAATAATTTGCCGCTGTATTTCAGCATCATGTCATTTTGGGAAAGAAGGCTGGATAACCAAAATCAGAATTTGAACAGGGCCTGAGACTCATCATAATAGAGAGAATTAGAAGACAGTATATATCTCACAAAGGAAAATCTCTCCATGCATCATATCAATATACCTCAGAAAAAGCTACAGATTCACATTAAGACTCAAACCACGTTTGTTTAGAATTACTGGCAGTCCTTTCTTAAAATTCACCCTTTTTCTCACAAAAATAGTGTTTCTGAGATATTGCAATAGTCTAACTGCTGAAAACCCCAGCACAGTAGATTAAAAGGAAAGCTGTGCAGAGACAGCAATGTGTTCTACCACCCAGCAAGACCTTGGGTACACATCAAATGAGCCCAACCTTCAGTGTGTGGGTGTGCTGAAATTTTTAAGAGGTTTCCAGTCTAGGAGAAAGAAGAGTCTCCATTTAAGCTAAATGCCATATTCCACATGTGTTAAGCGAGGCAAATTCACGGATTTCAGAGAGCTGTCTAAGAAGCAGTTAAAATATTTCAATGGATAAAATCCTCTCTTCACGCTGCATTTAAAACACAATTAGCTGAGAGACTGACCTCCACTCTGCTCATTGTTCCTTATATCAGTAGCACCCAGCACAGCAGAGAGACTACAAGGTGGAAAACCAAACTAGTGCAGGAAACCAGATACTGCTTGTCACAGCTGGAACAGCAGTGCTGAAAGTAATTTTTTTCATAGACTCATAGAATGCCAACCATAGCATACCTCAAGGATCATTTGATCCAATTTTTCTTACCAAAAGCACAGTCTAGGCAAGACAGCCCAGCACTTTGTTCAGCTGAATCCTAAAAGTGTCCAGCACTGGGGAATGCACCACTTCCCTGTGAGATTATTCCAAGGGCTGTTTGTTCTCATTGTGAACAATTTCCCTGTTGAACTCAATCAGAATCTTCCTGGGAGTAACTTCCATGTGACTTTTCCATGTGACTCCTTGTAAATGGGAGTCTCCATCTTCTTTGTAGCCACGCTGTAAATACTAGAACATAGTGACGAGGTCTCTCTAAGCCTTCTTTTCTCAAGATTGAACAAACCCAGTTCTCTCTCAGCCTTTCCTCACATGTCAGTTTGCCCAGGCCTTTGATCATCTTTGGATGATCATCATCTTTGGTCCTTCTGTGGACCCTTTCCGGCCTGTCCACATCTCTTTTGCAGAGTGGGAACCAAAACTGAACGCAGTATTCCAGACGCAGCCTGACAAACACTGAACAGAGTGTGATAATGACTTCTCTATCTCTGCTGGTGATTCCCCTGTTGATGCATCCCAGCATCCCATTGGTTTTCTTTGCCACAGCAGCACACTGCTCACTCATGTTGACCCTCTTGTCCACCAGGACCCCCAGGTCCCTTTCCACAGGGCTGATCCCCAGGCCTTATTAATTTATTAAGCTCAGGTCTAAAACCTGGTGCTCTGAGAAGCTTGACTTTTTGGCATACAGTGAGAGCCAGGTCTGGGCTCCTGCTCACTTTCGTCCATGGCCTCCCAGAGAGCCACCACATCCACCCACTGTGCAGCAGTTGACCACAGTTCCTCTGCATGCCCAGATAAATGTACAGGCAGAGAAGGAAGGCGTACATGGAAATCCTCAGACCTGGCCTGCTGCCCTGTGGCAACATGTTGTTCTGCCAGCTGAGACACCACACTGCTGCAAGGCTGGGAAAATCACCCTGTGCGTAACCTTCCAGTCCACAGGGAAAACCAGCCCTATCCTGCTGGGGAGACAAATGGCAAAGCATGGGTCTCAGCCTACTCATTTTTACACTTGAAGCTGGGATATCTTTATAACATTATGTCACAGTGAAAAACCAGGGACACTACTGACTTCAGATCTGAGAGCCATGAAGATGCTTGATGGAAATCTTCCCTCGTCTCAGGACCAAGTGAAAGATAAGAAGTGTAAGTGTTTTCAAGCCTTCACCGACATACAAGTAGGGATGTAGCAAGCATATCCATCTGTCAAAACTACCCAATTTTCCATTGTAAAACCAAACCAAATACCTTCTGAGGGCAAAATTAAGGCTATCTACGTCAGGAAGGTTAGCCAAATGAGACTGATGTTTCAGGGTAGCACAGAGCTGTACTCATGTGAATTTAAAATAAAGCTGTTGATCTAAGGTGACAGAGGGTCAGAATCTTTTGATCTAGGTACACATAGGATCTTCTAAACAACATTTTCTGAGTTCTCAATCATGATTAATCAATGCACCTGATCCAAAATACCAGTCAGAAAATATTTGTGGCCAAAACTTACCTGACATTTGAACATCCCCCTTGACGGACAATACAGGTCTGTTCAATGTCAGAACTTTTTGCACCAATCTGTCTTTGATCTCATTTTGTCACACAGACTGTGATTAGGCATCAGCTCTTCTCTTACCAGTTCCAGTACACACACAGCTGCTGGGTTTCTCTTTACCTCAGAGTCAAAGCCTATAGAGAACACCTGATTTGTTGTCAGGAAGTTGTAGTTTTTCACAGGCAGTGCTCAGGTGGGAATCAAACCAATGCTGAGCAACTTCATCGTTCAGGCCTCTTCCTTGTCCCCACGTGGATGGCATGTTGCTGGGATCTTGCAAATACACAAGAAAGAGAGGGGAAAGTCCCACTTCCCCACTCCTGTAGCAGCTCCACCAGCTCCTCCATTTCTCTGAAGGATTTTCCATTTCTCCAGCCCAGCACTCTGGTTGCCTTTACTTCCATGTGCATTGAGTTACCTCCCTACTGACCTCAGAGATGAATGCTGAGCTAGCAAAAGACTGGGTACTGTTTTGTGGAAACCCACGCTGAGCACAGGGCAACGCATGAGAACATCATCTCCTGCACCTGCTGCTCCACCACGTGACTGACATCAGGACACACAATTGTGTCACAGCTTCTTGCAAGGATGTGCAGAAAAACTGCCCATGGAGGAAAACCCTGAAATTAGACCACATGAAAAACTGTACTTTTACCTGCTAATAACAGTGCACTAAAATCCTCTGAATCGAGCTACCTTGATAAATTGTTGTATGTTAACAGCTGTAAAAAAGAAGAGGTATTAAAAACCTTAGTCTAAGTAGCTTTGTAGAGATGTAAAATACGGCACAAAAAAATAAACAATTAAAAATTACATTTGTTGCTTTGTATCTTCATTTAACACTTATTTTGAAACTCCTAAAATTTAGACTGTAATATGAATTTAAGCACCACTTGATGACTTGGCTCCAGCTGAATATATCCTCATTAGGCAAAAGTGTCTTCATTTGTTCTAATTAAGCAACAGTCATTGCTCTTTGCCAGTGTTATTTGAAACAACTCCTAGAAGGGTCCCCAGTAAAGCAGTCATCCCAGCTTTACCAATGCCTCTCAGATTGAACCCAGGGGTTCAATCAATAAAGAAGGGTCCTTCTTTATTGTCCACTAAGTGTTTCATCTGATACTATGATTATTTATAAAAAATCCCATACTGCCAATGATAAAAATCTCACAACCCAAAAAAATGGCCACAGATAAAGCAAATGAAACTTCTTAAAACCTTTGACATTGTTCTGAGTAAAGACATTAGAGTGGATCTTTTCAAGGCTGAGGAAGAGTTAATCCTCATAAGTCATGTTAAAACCAGTAGGTAAGTCCCTAGGAGGAGTTTGAAAATTTCAGACCAGACCTTACATCTTGTTGCTCTTGCACAGGATAAGCTACAGACCATGAGGGATAGGTCACCGTCACAGACAGGTTCTCCTGCCAGCCCTTTATCCAGGAGGAGATGTGCCTCAGCTTCCACAATGCTGTTATTTGACACAATGATACTATTCAATATGCAAGTTAAATATGGGTAATACACTATGGGATGAAGGCCTTGTAATAAACTGCCCACAGAAGGAAACACCTCCTGCTGCATTTCCAGAGTACCATGTAATTTACAATGACTGCTGTGAGTTCTCTGTGAGAATATTAATGTCTCCATTTCTCAGCCAGAAATATTAGAGTCATTATTACCAGCTGAGACTGTAGACTACAGGTTGGAAGGAAAGGGGGTTCTCTGAAAAGGATATTATTTCCTGGCTAGAAGCTTGATAAAAAAAAATTTAATCCAGAGTCTGCTTTACTAGCATACACTAAAACTAGGAACAGAAATGTCTGCTTAAGTAAAGCATAGCTAAACATGAATTGAGTCTAGGACTATGCTTGTTTCTTCTATTTATTAAGGTAACAATTTCAGATTCCCATTTGCTTCTCAGAACCTTGGACGACAACATCAGCTAATACAAGGGGAATTTGTGTTTCTCTTCAGACATTTCTCTTAGTAAGCATAATATTACCTCACAATTCAGACCATGCTTACATGATGAGCTAGTGTGAAAATGGCAATGCATTTGAGAGCATTATCAACAATACTGTCCTGTGCCTCTATGGTGTCACTGTTGCAAAATGTGACAATGAGAAGGTGTGCCTTCTGTATGTCATGCAGCAACCCCATGCTCCTGATTAACTTGGCCACAAACTCTTGCTAAGTAAAGAAGAATATTTTACTTCAGCTTAATTTCAGCTATGAACACACAGTCATGGAACGGGAGAGCTAATTAGCCAAGCACAGCAGCAGATCTCTGCTCTGAAGAAACTTTGCTGTCTTCAACCATCAGAATTTAACAATCCCAACTATTTTAAAAACAAAGGTGCTTTAATGAGGTCTTTGCATTGCATTCTGGATGCCAACATACTCATGTGGTGAGATGGGAACCTCGTATGAAAAGGGATTTTTTAAGGTGATCTAAACAAAAAAAAAATCCAAAACAACAACACCCAGAAAGAACTAAAACAAGTAACTTTCATGAAAATTTTCAACTGATATGTCTATAAAAATACAAATCAACCATATGAACTTGAAATATGGGGACTGCCCCAGTCCCAGAGCTAACTAATATTTTACATTAGTGTGCTAATTTCTGTATTTTGTCACTAATGGACCAAGCTGAGATAAAAAACGCTTGTCTCTCATGTGACAAGATGCTAACAACTAACCAGGGACTTTTGACCCCAAAGTAATCAGACATGAAAACAGGTATTTGTAGGAAAAGCTTGAACCTGGAGCCTTGCTTGACCAAGGTGATAACCTGTGAGTTCTGAGATAAAAAATGGTGGAAGCAGGCAGCTGAGCAAAGCTCAGTGAACTGCCAAGAGTGTGCATGGCCAGAGACAGTTTGTACAGTATGATTCAGAATGTCTTAGTCAAACTGTGATGGTTGATACAGTCTTGCATGAAGATACTGGGATTTTGCAGAATTGCAAGAAGCCATGCTAACAACAAAAGACATGTATTCTGGACACCTAAGATCTTTACTGGAAGACTGGGTCACTTTGAGTGGCTGACAGCAGCTTTGCATGAGAGACTCCATGATGTTAACCTGGAAAAGTAGAAGGGTACACATACACAAACTGTCACAGACTCAAACTTTTCACTGCCCATGCTTCATGTTGGCTGGACTTGAGCAGTGGGAAATAAACGTAACTCCCAAAGTTTGGGTAGAGAAGGTGGGGCTGTCAGCCCTAATTTATATAGGTGTGCCCTCAGCCACCCTGCTTCATTCAGCATTTTACTCTCTGAACATCAAAAAAAAAATGCATTAGAGAAACAGGGAATGCTGTGGTCATCTGTCCTTTAAACTAAATATATGTTCATAAATCATTCAACACTCGGAGGTACCTGGGTCTTGATTCTTACATATGTCAAAACCCATTGTAGCGTTCTTGAAAGGCTGAAAGACCTTTTCTGTTGCTGATGACACAAATGCATAAAAAAGGGTCTGTGTACAAATAAGAACTGAGTCTACATCTTTTTAAGGTCAGTCTTGGTTCCTGACCAGTGGTGAATCACTATTTTTCACTATAGCAGTTGAAATATAAGAATATAGATTTATAATAGGTATTTATAATAGGTGATTATGGCTGTTCACAGCCATGCACTCAGAAGTTTGGGCAGAGGGTAAAGCTTCCCCAGGCAGAAGTATGGGGCATGTATTGTAAGTCCATCACTTCCAGGATGCAGAGATGCACCCAGTCAGAAATGTGAGCAGCAGCACTGGTGCTCTGCAATGGGTCTGCACATCTGCAGGAAACACACAACAGGTTTCTATAGAGTCCACAGACTGGTTGAAACTATTTTAGCTCTGTTTGCTGCTGCAATTAGTTTTGGTCCAACTAGGAATCATTGAAGAAGTCTGAAGTCCTCAAATTCTGAGCAGTAAAAAAAGACAAAACTGACAAACCTGAATGCAGGGTTCCATTTGCCAAGGAGTACATCTCAGCATTAGTCTAAAAAGCCAATAGACCAGAGAGGGAGGTTTTTATTTTTTTCTTTCTGAACTAACAAATAGAGTAGAAATCCCCAGTGACTTGCAGGAAGCCCATCTGCTTCAATGGTTGAGGGCAGAAACACCACATAATAAGCAAGAAATGAGAAAGTCTTAGAGCCTTTTGTTGTCAAGTTGGCAGTATTTGGTGTTGCTGTTTTGAGGAGTCTTTGTTGACCTCATATGGTGTAAGGTGCTGATCAGCAAATATGTTTAAAAGGACTAAAATTCAGAAGAGGTCTACAACTAAGGTTTATCACCCTTAATGTTCATCTTTAAAGTGTCCCTGCAGTGCAGAAGCTCACTTTGTAAACACAGAATTTTTGTGCAACATGCATTTCCCTTTTCATGCATTTCTGACTTTCATGTCAGCTTTGCTGCATTTTACACAGCTACACTTTTAGGCAACTCTCAGCATAGCCACACCAGTGTGGCTTACAAAACCCAACCTAGAAATATATTTTTTTTCTTCTCAGAAGTATTCTTACCTTCTTCAGAGATGGTTTTGATAGTACAAGATAATTTCTAATTTGATATTTAAAATTCAACTTATTTATATACAAAAGAGCAAAGATAGACTACAAACAGTCAGCCAAGAAGAGCAGAAGGCTAAAAAATCCACATCTGGAATAATTGCTTCAGGAAAAAGAAGACTTCCCTGGTAATGACATTAACCTGAACAGCCAAAGGGACATTTTGCCTAAGCCTGAGGCTGTGAAATTTCATTTAGTTTTCACTTACCACTCTCATCACCAGTTTTCAAGGTTATGTGTCTGAAACCAGTTACCTAACTCCCACATTTGGGCTCACAAATAGCTGGGATGAATGACAGAAGCACTTAACCCCACCACATTTACAGAAGAGTCCACAGGGCTGTAATGATAGATCTCGGCTGAAATATTCAAAAGTGAATTGAGGTATTTAATGACCATCTTTATTTTCTGTAAGTGTAGAGCATTTGCCTTAAGTAAAGCAGGCTTTTCTGAGAGCATAAGTTGAGCAATTGATACCACAGATGGTTTTTAACATGTTGGTCCATAGCCTGAAAAATGCAGCTTATATTTTTAAAACACGGACGTATCTAATAAACTTGCCTAAATATTAGGCAAACATGAGTTGGAAGTCACAGAAGAAAATGTGATAGGATACAGACATAGAAACCCATGGTGTGAATGTACTATGAGCCAACTCATGCACTTTAGGCCAAAATTTAGTATTGCCTAAAACCAGAGTTTTGTTTAACCCATTAAAAAGATGCATAAAGGTAAAACCCTCACAGCTACATCTAAAGTTGTGAAAAGGGATGATCTTCCACCAGATTTAGGGGAAAACAGAATTTAGTTTTCAGTCCAGGTCTCTCACATAGACATGTACAGTAAATACATGTACAGTGTTACATATTCACTTTTGACAATTTAAGCTGTACCCTAAAGTAGTAGGATGCTTTAAAAAATGCATTAAGCTTGACAGTTGGAAAAAATAATAATAATAAGGCTGATCTAACATTTCGGAGTACAGGAGATTTTACTTCAATTTTAGAGAGATGTCAAATTTTAACTATGAGAGATTAAGAATGGAAAAGGTGGTAGACAAAAGCAGTGTTTTTGAAATATTGCTTGAGTATTAAAATATTAACAATAGTTGACCCACATGCAAGGCTCAAGCCTAGGATTATGAGCTGTGTTGCAATAACGGTATACTTTGCTTTAAACAGGGTTTGGTGTTACCCCTCTCTGTGGGCTGGTAAGATTAGTCACACTGTTCCAGTATGGAACTACTTATGACGAAAAAAAAAAGAAAGAATTCTTGCAAAACTGAGGTTTTGGTCTTGTTGTCACTTGTGAAATCAGAAACTTGCTCTCCCACCCACTGTGAACTATGCCAGCCACATCAGTCCTCAAGGTTTTACCCTCAAGGTCACAGTAGTTTTTTTGCTCTTCTAAGGGGCAATGCCACCAGGTTTTGCTGCTGTACAGTTAAGGCACATCTCAAGAACATAGAAATGCGCTGTGGCAGCACATCACAAAAGAATTACTCATTCTGTGGGGCAAGTACCAATAGGTCTTTATCTCAGGAGTTACGTCTACTAGGACCAAACACTGGCAAGCAGGTTATTGTTTTATTCCCCTGCAAAGCAGAGAACATCTTTAGTAGATTTGTCCCATTCCTCATCTCTTTGCCAAAAAAGCTGAGCACAAGCTAGTACCCTTCAAAACTTCTGATGTTCAGACTGGAGACAAGAGAATCAGAAGCATGGCAGACAAAATTCAGATAGACAGAGCCTGAAAATGCATGCACGCAGCCTTTACCTTAGGTGCACTCATTTCCAAAGCAAAATTTTCAATACTGCAGACACCAAACTCAAAACATGCTTTGAAAACAATTCTAAATAGCAACATTACATCACTGCAGCTATTCCTGGGCTGTGAGATGTAAAAAAAGATAAGAGGCAGAAATATCAAATCTATTCATTAAAATGCCCTTTTCTTACCTCAACGTGTTGTCCCACTTGGAACTCACAAAAACAGTGAGGTTGACAGGATTAGGACACTGCCTTGGAACATGACTACTTTGTTTGAGCAAACACCATGTAGTGTTCATTCCCTTTACCTCACACACAGCTTCTTGGCATGTTTCTTAAGTACAAGTCTGCTGCTTTTCATGTAAGTGTAGACACAATGAAATGCAGCCACCCCATTTTCAGACCTCTAATCCATGTAAGATTCTCAAGGCACAGGCTTCATGCTTCTACTGTGGCCTGCTGATTTCATATGCTACTTCACCTGCAGGTAGCCCACAGATGCTCTGAAGCCACCAGCTCATGCAAAAGGAAGCAAGTGAGTTGCTTCTCAGCTCGGTAATTGGCTATTTGCCTTCGTACTGTTCCAGTAACAAAGGAAATCACAGGTATACACTAAAGGTATCCCTCTTGGCTTCTCAGAATGGTATTCAAAACACCACAAGTGACCAAGCCCACTAGTGGGCTTTTAAGATTTTTCATCAGACTTGGGGCAGGTGGTATGACTAGTTACTGAAATTCCATGGAGAACAACAACTTGCCACTGTGCGAAAACAAAATGGTTTTTGGTCATGTAATCACAACTTAACAGAGTCAGAAGAAGCAGTGCTGACTACTGGGAATGGCCAAAGCTCAGAGAGTTTGCTTGTGTTCCCACAGGCCATGGCTCTGGGTGTTGTTTGTGGGAGCAGCATACAGAGATGGAGTAAGTATTTCCTAAGCTACTGATCCACCCCTCACTGACAGCCTGTGTTGAGTTTGAATGGGTGAGGAAGCCATACTATTCACCAGAGAGCTATCTCCAATTGGACAATTAGGTCTTACCTGTTTATGACTAGTAAGGCAGACATTTTCCCTAGAAACTGCCTTCTGGTTGTGGGCAAGCACCTTACTGCAGTCATCTGCATGAACTGATTTAAAATAGTGCATAGGTACCTTCCCGTGTCACTATGATACGTGGTCCCAGAGTTTGCTATTTAACAGGTTTCCAAGACACGACTTCTCCACATCTGTAACACATACACTCCAATTCCACATTTCTGTTTTCTTTCAGTTGCCATCAAACAGCCCTTTCTCCACACCTCCAAAAAAAATAAAAATAACAAAGCCAACCCCACTTATCTTAAATGGCAACTTCATGCAAGGTTTCAACCCAAGGTTATTTTTTTCTACCAGTTGTTTCTTTGAGAACAGATGGTGTTTGCAATGGTTGAGGATATATCCTATTTTTAAGTGTCATATGTTTTTACTTTTCTGCAGTGGACTTAGCAATCAGAGGAAAATGCCACAAGAGCTGAGCTTTTTACATGATATACAAACCACACTGTCTCATGCCACTCAGGAAATTATCTCCTATTGCAAGTGCCCAGCAGCCAGGGAGCCTGTGCCCTCCCTTTTGGTGCAACATTTCCTGACAGTATTTGATAAGGAACAACCTGCATCCGGCAGTGCCAGCTCAGCAGAACACTCAAACTTTGACACAACAAAACTGGCAGTGAGAAAGTTCAAATTGAAGTTACATACCATGCCATGATCTCTAGTACATGGGAGCAGGGAACAGTCCCGCCTTTCACCACGAAATTCAACATAATGAAAATGTTCCATATGTTGCTTGATTTTCTTTTTGGTATTTTCTCCTGCACACATCATATTTTGACAAGGTAGCAGCTCCCCCAGAACAGGAGAAGCAATGAAAAATGGAGTCAGGAACTGACATGCTATTTAGGTTTGTTGTTTCATATACTGCAAATTCATAGGATAAAGTCAGCCTTATTTTGCAAGTAACTGCAAGCTCAGTCTGCCTTTATTTTGATCCATCTGCACAGGAACCCACTCTTATAACGGAAAGCCAACTAGAAAAATCTGAGCTTGAGCTTTTAAACCCTGCCAGAGAGATCAGGCTGAGTTTTGGGCTGTGCTAACATGGCTAAAGGGCTGCTGGGTCAAACCTGGCTTCTACCCAGCAGTGGAGAGAGAGTTCTTATAGGTTTGCAAAAGCTTATATGGATGTAACTGAAGTTGGTATTTGAAAGTAGCCACATGAACAGGAAAAAATGCTGCTGTGAATGCTTAAAAGGCATTTTAAACATTTAAGCACAGCCACAGTGACTCATTCACCAAGGAAACTCAAAAGCTGACATCTATAAATCTCTGCCAAAGGCCTCTGGGATGCCTCTGCCACCTTTACCAGGAGCACCTCCACTTTGGTTCATGCTCCTGAATAATTCCCATTTTGTTTCTCTGTCAGGATGAGAACTGAAGCTCAAAGGCAGAGCTGTCTAAGGCAGCTCTGGCTGACTCCCTCACTGCCACCCCCTCGGGATTCAGCAAGCCCTGCAAGGAACTGCACTGCCATGGCTGGTGTCAGTAACGTGAGGAAGTGATAGTTGATTGCACTGGGATGGACCCCCCCTCAAAAAGACTGAAATTCAGGAGAAAAGAAAACTAAATCAATCTGGGATCAGACTTAGTGTGTGAATCCAAGCAGGAGGAAATGAGGAAAGGGAACTCTCCACATGTGTGCTTCACACCGAGTTGGTGGGGGCGTGGGAGCGGAAAGTCTCACTGTTTTCCACTAGTTCCTCCAACTAAGGTATTCACCTAGGACACTGAAAACCAGGGTACTCCTTTCTAATTAAACAGGAGCAGGATTTGATCTTCTTAACAGAATTTCTCACCTGCTAGACTACTTTGAACTCAAAAACTAGAAAGATTTTGAATCTCCCCTGGTTTCTCTTCTCCTGACAAACTGGAGGTGTCTGTTCCCTGGCTGCTATGATAGCAAGTTACTCTCACTCTCTTTGGCCCCATGAATATGTACTGTTTGCCAAAACCCCAAACTGATCTTCAGCTCTGTTTTGCGGTTGCACAGAACAATATGAGCTTTTTAGATGCCTACAACATTTGGAAAAACAGAATGGAAACATTTCTGAGGAAATTACTGTTTGCTTACTTCTGCATCATTTTAAATCAAAACTTCTTATAACAGAGAAGACTCAGAAGGAAACAAAATAAGATGTATTCCTAGAAAACTGAAGCTGCTTCCCCATAAATACCATAGGCAAAAACCTCTTGGGTACCCTTCCAACCAACTTACATAGTCCACTCATTTAATGCCAAAGCTTAATGTTTCTGCCATTAGGCTGGGTCCTCAGAGTATGTCACTGTAAGTTTGAGTGACCACATATGAGACTTGCTAGTAGGATAAATGGCCTTCCGGTCCCACATAATACTTTTTTTTTTTTTTCCGATTTTTCTACAGCACTTAAAATAGCCAGTGTTGCCAGATACTAATCTCCATACTAGTGCTATTTTGTAGCACATTGCTTTGAATTTATGAGGCTACTTATCAAGGAAGGTGCTCAAGTTCAGGAATAAAGTCAGTCTTACAAAATCACAAAACCACAGAGAGCAAAAGACTGAACAAAATACCCCATCTTCAGGCAACCTGAAGAAGCTAGTTCCTTCCCTTCAGAGAGACCAAGTGCATGGTCCATAACACTTAATTCAAAGAAATACAGTGTTGCAATTTCTAGCCTCCAGAAGTCAGTAGAGTTGTGCAAAGCCTAATTCTTTCCCATGGACTGTATACTCCAGGATCCAATGTTTGGTTAAATAGCGTTTTCCCACAGTTTCCACACTCCTTCAGGGTATAGAATAAATTCGGCTTTAGACACAAAGGAGGCATGTTGAAGTGGACTCTGGTCTGATAGGGCTCAAAATTGCAGAAGTTGAGAATGTATAGTGCTTCCCTTTGATGATAAACCTGGAGATAAGATAGCTCTCCAAACGAAAGGTATCATGGATTGCTTTCCTGCATACCCACATAGGACCTGGAAGCTTCATAGGATAGAGGAAGAGACCCACTTCTTGTCCTAAATCACCTCCTGCTAGGCCATTAGGAGAGTGTGGTAGAAGAAAGGAAAAAACACCCATGTGCCAAGTCCTGTATATGGGAACCTCTGAGGCTGTGAAAGGAGTCCATAGGGAAGATATGGAAATGCTTTAGGTTTTGCAGAGAAACTTCTCTTGTTCAGGCCCAGAGGTCCTCGCCTTCAAGCTGAGCAGCTAAGAGAGGGGCTGACAGTAAGAAGTGCCCACATGGTCAATACCGAAGAAGGGCACAGCCAAAACACCTGATTCAGAGATGAGCTGTGATTCCAACAGTGAGTTTGACAAAGAGATTGAGCAGTTTCCCAAATTTCCTTGAAAGGGTAGGTTTGTACCGGTGGCAATTCTGTGCCACCCTGGAAAACAATATTTTCACCCTTTTCTGGGCACAGCTTTCCTACATGACCAAGCTGCCCAAAAGTCTTTCTAATCCAGCATCTTCAATGTACTTATGTTCCATTTTCCAGGTACCCATTTTGGGACATTTGGTACATGGATAATGCATAAGAATTCCCACCTCCCACTGACGGTCAATGTGGGCTGTGCTTTAAATATAAGAAGAGAACAAAATTTTAAGTACCTTGGTCCACAGTATCCCAGATACTGAATCAAAAATTAGTGGGAACATCAGGCAGTAAAAGCTTTAACACCTGAATCTCAGAGGCTCATGTACAAGGTGGGGCTAAGACTATCTCACCTTACTTGAGTGCTAGCTGTGGGCAGAAATCCACCTGTGTTCATGAACAGCTTATGAACTATGATCAGAGCATTTGCAGTCCCTGGGAAGGACTGTATTCAGTGCAGGGTTCAAAGGATGTGTGTGAAATAATGTAAAGGAGAATAAAAGGAAATTAAAAGCACCACCCATCTTGACCAAAGCAAGAAGTCCAAAGTCAGAACATACAGTGTGACCACCTACTTGAAGACTAGTTTAATTCAAACCTACACACAGAGCAGAGGAAAAGGAGCGTGAGACAAATCAGGGTTTGGATGGCTGAATTTAAATCAGGCACATCTAAATATTTAGCTTTTGGTGCACAGACGTACAAACACATACAAATGCCTGAACTGAAAATTTATCCAGACAACTCCTACTGCCATTAATTAAAAATATGTATTTACATGTTAGCAAATTTTCAGCCAGGTCTACTCTAACCTAAGCTTCTCTTCCCTGTGGATATAACTCATACATGGTATAGTTAACAGCCCTAGGCAGCAAATTAAAAATACTGTTTTATTTACAATTCTGTAGCAAATGATTCAGTGTAGATATACGTCAAACTTTGCATTAAATATTCATCATTCAGTGGTTTGCTCCTGCTACCACAAGGCAATGCAGTGGCAGTACCAGTGCTTAGATAACAGCAACAATTGCCTTAGAATTACTGAGTGTAGTACCTTCTCTGCAATAAGGCAATAAATTGCAACTTAACTGGCAGTAATATGTATTTTGAAAATCACTTGATTTTCCTTTTAACCAGCACTTTGACCTAAATTTCATCATCATATACTGAAGCGTCTGATGCTACAGTCTTCCACTTCACTTGTAGGATTGGTCAAGTTCCATGGGTAGATTGGCTGAGGTCAGTTTTATGACATTTCACAAGGCGAAATGCTGATTCCTGCATTCGGATCACAACAATCCCATTCAAGGGTACAGGCTTGGGGAACAGCAGCTGGAAAGCTGCCCAATAGAAAAGTACCTGGGAGTGCTGGTCGACAGCCACCTGAACATGAGCCAGCAGTGTGCCCATATGGCCAAGAAGACCAATGGCATCATGATGTGGGTCAGCAATAGTGTGGCCAGTAGGATGACGGCAGTGATTGTCCCACTGTGCTTGGCACAGGTGTGGCTGCACCTCAGATCCTGTGTTCAGTTTTGGGCCCTTCACTATATAGAAGAAATTGGGGCACAGACTCACTGATGTGCTGGAGCGTGTCCAGAGAAGGGCAACAAAGCCGGTGAAGGGTCAGGAGCACAAGTCTTATGAGAAGCACCTGAGAGAGCTGGGGTTGTTTAGCCTGGAGAAAAGGAGGCTCAGGGGAGACCTTATCACTCTCTACAACTACCTGAAAGGAGGTTGTAACCAGGTGGGGGTTGGTCTATTCTCCCAGGTAACAAGTGACAAGAGGAGATGGCCTCAATTCATGTGAGGGGGTGCTTAGATTAGACACTAGGAAAATTTTCTTCACCAGAAAGGTGGTCTGGTATTGGAACAGCCTGGTCAGGGAAGTGGTGGAATCACCAACCCTGGAAGTGTTCAAAAAACCTGTGTATGTGGCCCTTGCGGACACGGTTTAGTGGTGAACGTGGCAGTGCTGAGTTAACAGTTGGACTGAATGATCTTAGAGGCCTTTTCTAAATTAATAAGTTCTATTTGTCTATGATTATACATTTAAACCTGCAGCACTCCAACGGGGTTTCAAGCCCTGGGTGCATCCATCAGACAATACAGACTTTTTCAAAGGAAACGTTCCTACTTCCTGAGGAACCAGATACTCTCTACCATAAAACAGTTGCATATCTAAAAATAAGTATGAACTCACCTCGCATACTATAATCCCGAATGTTGAAGAGGTCAAATATGCTCCTTTCTATGTAAAAACCTAAAAGTTTGTAGCTAAAAACATATACTGCCTCACTCACCACTGAAGTACCAGTAAATGCATGCACATTCCACAGTCTCGATGGGAGATACTGTTTTTGTGCTGGACATAGAGCTAACCATGTAGCTGGAAAGCCTGGAAACATTCCTGCCAAGTTTTGGTTATTCTACATATATTTTCTACAGGTTCTTTTTTTTTATTTATTTTTCACTGTGGTGCTTGCTCAATCATACAAAAAAGTAAGGAGTTTCATTTCAGTTAAAAACTGAACAAGGTCTTACTTCAAGTGCTTAAATACAAGCAACTTGAAGCAGTTACATCTGAAATCTCACCACAAACAACAACAGAACCCAGTGACCTGGATTTTTTGCCATACCTGAAGTTATACCACATACTTGGGCTATCACACAGAAGACGGTCAGGGAGCAGTTCACACCAATGTGTTTTCCTTAAGGCTGGGATAGATTACAAGAAGACTTGTTCTGCAGCCACAGCTCATCTGACTGATGAGAGCTGACTTGGTCAGCCACAGTAAACCAGCAATTTGCATCTGTACAAAATTATCTGTAAAATCAGATGCATAAGGTCAGTGCTGGCTTGAATGCTGTCTTTTAGAACACCAAAGGAGAAACTTTTTATAGCTGCTAAAGAAAATGACTTATAACCCTGTATTTGTCAGTCTCTGGTACCCAGCCACCACTTTCTGTCAGTGTTAGATGACTGTTATGACATTAATTAGTGGAATTCGGGTTAAATATGGTCATCATATTCCCCTATACAAATATTTCTGTAATTATGTAAAAAAGGGGGATGAGGTGCTTAGAAAGATCTCCACCTGAGCAACCATTGTTTGGGATGTTTGTTCCAAGACAGTCACACTGCCCTGTGATACTGCTTTCAGAAATAATTATATCCATCCTACAGCCAACTGCAAAATGATTTCTGACTTTCGAACTCTCAAAAGGTATACTTTCCATTCTGTTCCTGAAACCAATCAATACTGCAGTATCCACAACTGTTTCTAATACAACTGCCTGAAGAGTACGTGTAGGCACTGGAAAATGACACCTTTCCAGCTGGAACACAACATTTTTTGCCCAGTTCTGTTTAGTTCTCTGCTTCAGTCTTGGAATACACTGCTGGGACTGCACTTCTGCTTCAGTAGGACTCCTTACTGAAGAGAGAAGGCATGAAATGAGATGGTTAAATATAAAAAAAGTTAAATATATCCTTTAGAAAGCCACTCTGCACTGATGTTTATACTGTGCAGAGGGTTCTGTCTCTAGAGGTTTCTCTAACCCCAGTTTGCTTTGCAGTTTCAGCATTGTGGAAGATCATGGAAGATAAAACCATTTTATAAAGGGGAGTCAAATAGTTAATTATCAAGATTCATCAGCATGGATAGAGAGAGTTCAAGCAATAAGGAGCCTGTCAGCGACAAGTAACACAGACTCCAGAACATCAGACTCTCATCTCTGGGGGCCTGAACTTTTAGTACATGTTTTTTTACATGACATAAATTCTACTTACCGTAATAAAATTTACTTTACTTTTACATTGAAATGCACTATAAAATGTTCAAACAACATCCTGGGCTGGAAAATATAACCACGCTGCATGCACCGCAGAGCTATCAGAGCTCCAAAGTCCGTCACATTCCATCCGTGGGAACACCAGCTACCTGATCAAAATCCATCTGAGAGTACAGGGGAGGATGGGGAGGGGGGTTTTGACCTCTAGCAGGGCTGTACCACAGACTGGTAGCAGGGACATAGCAGAGACTCTACCCATGCTCACACAAGTTACAAATCTAGCAGAATTTGAAAAACTTCCTCAGTTGGCATACGTTCACCAGGAAAAAACCCTTAAACCATGATCCCATAAAGCTCATCTCAGGTAGCTCTGGCTGTCAGAAGGTAAATTGCCAGCCAGGAACAGTGACTGCTGAAAGCAGCTGGCCCCGATCTGCACACACCCTGATCTCTGCCCTGGCAGCAGCAGCAAACCTGATTTCCCCGGGCACTGGCAGAGGCAGAGCAAGCGATGAAGACATGACCATTTTGCTGTGCCCTTGGCAGGCTGCTGCTGCCCAAGGCAACAGCTCACATCACCTATGCTCCCAGCTGGACCTGTTTTGCAGTCAGTTTTCTGCTATGTCTTCAAATGACTCTATTAGCACCTCAAAATAAGTCATCTGGGCCCCACTGAAGGTTTGGAGAGATTTTAACAGTTGCCTTGACTCATGGATCTGCAGACTAAATGCAAGTACCATCCAGGAACATTAAAGCCCACACACAATTGTGACAACTTTGATATTATTGCTTAGAACAGTGCCCACTTGAGTCATGCTTTAATTCAGTCATTAGTATTTTCATGGAAAAAGGCATATTTCCCTCAACCCCATCTCACAGAGTGGAAAGCACACAGGAAGGATTTATCCCACATAAAAATAAATTGCTATTTGCATGTCAGAAAATGGCTGTGGAAAACAGAAAAACTTCAACTATTCAGAGCAGCAAATAAACAAAAAGGAAATGTTGCCAATTTTAAAAAATAAATAGGTTATCTGCAAGCAATGACTCTATTTTCTCCTCTCACAAAACAATTGCCATATCCTTTTCTGTATAAAGTATAAGTATCAAGTCTGACACATTGGTTTGATTACTGTGAGAATGGGCAAAACAATGAACTTTTACAGCCAAAGAGCCTTGAATTCAAACAGATGCCAATTCAACCTGTAGAGAGATATTCTGTTGTGTCTTCGAAAAATTTCCCAAAATATAAAATTTAAAAAAAAAAAGGGAGAAAAATAGTCTTTCATACTTTGTTTTGAAAGGAGAAAAGACATTTTTCCTTTTTAATGAGTGACCTGAACATGTCAGCTCCAGTCTTACACATTATCTTGCCATTAACACACGAGACCAGGACAATTATCCTGGTGAATGTGCCTAAATGCAATCTAAGACACCACAGTGAGAAAGAAGCCCATAAATCTCGCTGTTAAATTATTTACATTGCAGTTGCAGCCAGGCGTGCCTGTTAGGTGGGGATGAGATTGCTGCCGTGCTGCCTCTGTGCTCAGTTTGAAAACGTGGGTCAGCATCTTGATCTCCCTGTCTTCTCCAACACTTTTTCCCATATAAGGTAGCATGAACAGACCATCCTGCACCTACTGGTATTCCAGGTCAGTTATTTCCTCCCTTGCATTGAACATGGTCCAGCCTTGATTTGACCACCATCAGGAGGAGCAAGAGCCTCCCTGCTCCCAAGATAGAATGACCTCACATATTCTGGCATGAGGATGGGAAAAAATATTGAGCACAGATAATGAAAATGACGTTTTGTGCAGAGTTAGTTCAGTATTAGTTTAATGGAAGGGATAAAACAGCAGGCTGTGGATGGTGAGCTTCATCATCTATTTTTCTTAAGATGACAAACAGTGGTCATTACCGCATAGTGACAAGTAGTTTCCTATGGTTGTAAAACAAAACATCAATAACAGAGAGAGTTTTCTGTTCTGGACACCAAAAACCATTCAATACCATTCAACTGTTTGCATGATTTTTGGGTGATGAGAAAACCAAGAAGTTAAAAAAAAATATTAAAAAAAAAATGAAAGAGAAACTATTGTGCTCTTTCCAGACCAACTTGCTGCAAAACAACCTAGATTTTAGGCGTCCCTGCAAAACAAATGGCCCTTTGAAGAGCTGTAGCCTGATCTTCATTTCACTTGGTCATTTTTGTTTGGTAGGTCAGTAAAGGCTCAGGTCCCACAAAGTAAAGAACAAAGCAGCAACAATGCCAGGTTGTAGCTTTAATGGGTACTGCCAAGAAGGTTGATTCTCATCACTTTTTCTTTCCATTTTAACCCTTCTGCACCGACGGGTCAGGAAAGAGGAGACTTTGAACTGGTTGCCCAAAAAATCACTTATGAAAGGCAGGAATTTTTCTGCCTTCAGGGTGGCAGAGAATACCCCTAAACCAGCCCATTTTTCCTTCACTGGAAATGATCCTAGTGAGAAAGCAGAAACCATGTTCACAGATGTTACAAGACTGGTTCCCATTGTCATACACAGAAAGGGGAACTAGTTGCATCACTGGAACATGCAAAACAACAGCAAACTAAAACTTTATCGCAAAGCAGAAGATTGGACATTATGGGGCTATTTACACCATCTGAAGAAAACCATGAAATCTTCTCTTGCAGGAAGTTTACAGGGTCTCAGGAAAAACAGAGCTGCTGTATTTAAAATGGTGAGAGAAACATGCTGCTGAGTTGTGGGCACAGAGTGAACTATTGGATGTTCAAGTACATCCACATCTTTTTCTCAACAGACATGAGGTTTGGAAAACAGCTCTGAAAAGTGCAAGGTCATGCCTAAGCAGGGTCAGGTATCACTAGCTCCATAACACATTTCCAATGCAAGAACTAATTCCAGGTTGCCTTTCATAAGCAGATTGGAGCACATTATAGAGATGTAAGGCCTCTGTGTTAGGCATTAGCTACTTTTGTATAGCACAACTGATTTGTGCATCTATCCTGTAGCCAGCGTTAGAGCTGCCCATCACCCACAAGCCAGAGCTCTATAGCTCAATTTGGGACTGAGACTTTTTTCAAAGTTTCATGGGGTTTGGATCCAAAGGTCCAGTTTAGGACCAACTTCTAGTCACTCACCTCCTCCTGCACCGACAGAGATGTATATTTACAATGGGCAAGCAATACAACTGTATCTAACCTAGCATGAAGAAGGTTCAATAAGAAAAAAAGTCATAAGCAAGAAGGCTTTTTCTGGACTAGTCTAATGCAGATATATTCTTTTTAAACAGGCTACATTCAACTCCAGCAGGACAACAGCTACCAACCCCTTGCACCCACCTAGGTTACCAGGAGAAAAAAGTCCTGCTCATGTCACTCACAGTCAAGCACCACACAGCAATTACTGACCACTGTGCCAGCAAAAAATATTAAGTGCACACACAGCCACTGCTTTTGTGTGAGTTGTGTACAAGGCAGCTCATTGTTCATGAAAGCTTTTTCTGTCTCCGTAAGGCAACAGCAGGAGCTGATTTTGACTTCTCATGTGTACACCTGTTGAATTTACAGAAAACGTGAAAACACGAAATACAGCAAAAAGCGGCTTTGTGTAAGTGGAAAGTTTTCTTTAGAAAACTGACTTATCGTGACAGCAGAGGTGATTGTTTGCTTATGCTGTTGTGCTCCCATCACATCCTCAAATGCCTCCACCCCATCCCAGCTGTGCAGTCATGTCGTGACCGATAAAATAAGGCCCTGTCAGGCCTTTTCAGATTCAGACTATCCTTATTATTCAGCCCTGCGGATATTGTGTCTGTTAGATAGACCAGTGGTTTCACAGAAACTGCATGGGTTATCTTGCTTGAGTATAACCACAGTGCCAACCACAAAGAAAATATTTCCGCCCATATAAATATTTAATACAAGCATTTTCTTCATGTAGAAAGAAGGATAGCAGGGACCCCTGTGAGGTTATCTTGAAGCACATTAACTATGGCAGTATCAACTCACTTCAGTAGAGATTGTCCATACCTGCTATCCCTCAGAGGCAAGACTTATCAATATAAGTTTTACAGCCTTATACAGTGTGAGTTTACTGAAGTCAGAAAAGAGATACAAGGATTCCATTTAGCATGACCTACCCACATCTTGGGTCAGATCCCAGTGAAAAAAAAAAGCTCTCCCTTCTCAGTCATAAGTTATGTGCTTAATTATCCAAATGTCAAGCTATGCTTGCAAATAACTAGGAAGGTTAGATCCAAGAGAGACAGACCTTTTAAAAAAGCCAGTTGCATGAGCCAGTCCTTCCCTTGGTAGACATGTGAGTACATTACAGTTAGAACTCACTAACTCTTCTTGCAAGTTGCTTCTACAAGGGCCATGAAGAAGGAATGAGCAAAGGGTCTTTTCTATGCACTTGTAGATAGACATGATTTCAATTCCAGTAGTTTCCTATGTGAACATCTAACACATGGAACAGGAGGTAATCAACTGTCTTTCATCATGGAGAATTGTTCAGACTCCTCATGATCAACTATGTTTTACATTCAGGACAATCTCAATCTGGAGTAAACCCAAGAGAGTGTGGAACAAAGAATGGGTTAAGGCCCTGGGTGTTTTCTTTCACGTATTAGTCACAGGAGGAAATCACTAAGTCAATATTGGATTGCAAAAGGCTTCATGCAAGGACCATGGGCCAAAGTATCATGGCTGTGAGCAGAGACACACTGAATTAAATTCTTAATGGGAATAAGTATTAGAGTGAAAGGGAGATTCACCCTATATTTAGCTCCTTGCTGGTTTTTGGGGGGTTTTTTGACTACAAATAGTCTAGCTCCAACTTTTAAGACTCAAAAGAACTCTTTAGACTTCAGCGTGATTTGTAGGGAGGTCCAGGTGCTTATAAAAGACATGAACCTACAATAGGCAAACACACATGCTTCCTGACTTCTTCTCCTATTGGCACGATGGACCTAAAAGCAACTCAGATGGATTGGGCCACATGCACTGGCTTTGGCAGCAGGGAGCCAGCTGAAGTCACCACGTTGGTATAAGCCTGGGGAATCAGGACTGTTCTGTGCATCCTGCACAATCACCCAGCACTGCTGGACCAAGAAGCAACTGGGCAACCCACTGGGACAATGATCAAATGCACTGCATATCAGGGCTGCTAAAAAGCAGATCTTCCACACAGAGATTTCACATTTGTTTTGCCAAGCAAACACCATGAAACTCATCAGGTAGTAACAGTAAGGCTAGAACATTAAGCTTCCCAACCCCGATGTCACCAAAAAATACCAGCTTTCCTGGTTGGATAAAATCAAGCCAACAGGTCCTGCAGCAAACTGCTTCACATCACCAGAAAACAAAGGTGCAATTACTTGCCTGCCCAATGCTTTTCTGACTTTCTTTTGTCATCAGGGCGAAGCAGCGCTCCTTCCAGCAGCAAGAATCTCTCCTGCTCTCTCCCAAAGTAGATCACTGCTTGATGTTCTCTACATCTCTAATCATCCACTTTTTTTCTTTGTAACTTTCCTATTCTCTCCAGGCTGTTTCTTGCTCCCACTGAACTTAAAACCCACCCTATTTGATAGCAAGAGTAGCAGCGGGCCCCAGCTGCTGCAGCCCAAACACTGGCTGTGCCACACTCTACATTCTTGAAGAAGTAGCCATGGATCATGCACGGACGTGCACAGGTGGCCTCTGCAGAGCACAGTTGGCACCCTGAACAGGACTTGTCTGGGCCATTTCTCCTCCAGCATCAGCTCTGCTTACTCTCAGCCAGAAAGAGTAAATGAGGTCTCAGTGAGTCCAAACCAAAAATTCTGTTTCCCAGGTGCTTTCAGAAGCCCTATGATTGACTGAAGGGATTTCATTGTGCCTGAAAGTAAGAATAACATCCTTTCACTGAGGAAAAGGCACTACCTTTTACCATTTCATGTTCAAATAGTTGCCACCTCTGCTTTCATTAAACCTCCAAGCTTATTAGAGCTTAAATGCTAACCCATGAGAAAAGCCCATAATGCAGAAGCATGGCATGGAGACATTACAGCTTTAATCCTTCACATGATTACGTTGTTTAAATTTTATGAGATAGAAGGAAAAATAAAGGAGACACATGAAAAGACACCTGGTTATATCACCTCAGCAGCTCCATGAGTGTCTTTTCTTGTACTATTTTGTTCCCTTTCTTTTTTTAACATTTCTAGGGATCTCAAGTGAGTCAAAATGTCCTTTACTCTCACGCACAAGAGGAGCTGCAAAACATGCCACAGAAGTTATATCTTTGAAGAGCCAGAAACAAAAGAATGTATTCTGCTGCAGCAATAAACATAAATTACACAGCACAAATCCTGAGCTTTTCCCTGGAGCTGGCACCTTGCTTTTCTTGTTACCAAACATGCAAACACTGCTGGGACGTGTTTGGTGCACCCCTATCATCCATTCTCCAGGAAAAAAAAGTTAACTCAGGGCAGAAGAAGTTCATTTAACAAAAGAACAACAAGAGAGAAGGAACCAGGTGAGAAATGCTAGCGTCAGATATGGGAAAATTAGAAACCAAAAGGGAAGTATTGCGCAAAGTGCTCTGAGTGCCTAGGAGCACTGAAGGAAAGTTGAGCAAGACTAAAAAGCAGGAAGAAACATACAGGCTCTATGTGTGCATGGATTGGGAGAGGAAACAGATGATCGCAAAAGACACACAAACATTTGTCAAAAAGAACAACTTGAACTCCTTAATTTTATTTTCTTTTTTTAACTTCTCGCTTCCCCTCCCCACCATGTGTTTCTCTATGTGCTTGACTGGAACACTCAGTCCAAAACCACAGACCTGAGTGCTTACACCTCGCATTTATGTATGTGACCCTTTTCTCACAGATGCTGGGCATACAACTTTCCCTAATGTTAGGCAGAGGATGTTCATTATCTGTAAAACCATTGCTTTTCCAATTAAACTGAATACAGTTGTTCGTCTCTGAAAATTTAACCTAGGGGTTTTTCATTCCACCCCCCATCAATAAAATGGATACAGTGAAGAGGTTCTTCAGGGACAAGTATAACAGAGAGGGGAAAAAAATAGCAGGATTTACCACATCCTTCCTCTCTTTTTAATTAGGAAAAAATGGAGGAAAGACACTGGAAGCAAAATCAATTTGCTGCTCTTGATTTGGCTTTCTGTTTAGTGACAATTTGACTCCTAAGACCAAATTATCTCTGGGGAAATAATTTCACTTCAAGGCAATTTCTCCAATAGACAAGATGCTTACCTTTCTTTCTCTGGTCTGTGTGCTTCCCCTCTTTGTTCTCTGAAATATCTTTTATTTCAAGGCTTTTCTCCATTGGCCCTTCAAACAAGATTTTCAAAGTGAGGAGCATTTTCTCTATCCAACTAAGCTTCTCTCCATACCTATAACAAGTTTTAAAGCAAATTAGAACTCACTTTATCTGCAAAACACCAGGGAAAAGACATTTTGGATTATGGGGCAGCATTCTGATTAGAAGAAAGAACAAGGGAGACCCACTGACTGAATTGAAGTCTGTGTGACAGAAGAAAGATGACCTTTCATTAGACACATAATTCATTAATGTATTTCCCCACCTCCCATCTGTAAGCCAGTCGTATTGCTAGCTATATTCTACATCAGCACAACTCTTAGGCATTCTTAATCCAAACCAAGATAGAAAAATTGTTATTTAATTTTGCTTTTTTTTTTTTTAAACTTTACCTGTCCAGAGCTTTAACTTTATTTGGAACATATGTCAAAACAAATTTTGAGGATCCTGATTGTGGGTTTAGTTGAATCTAAGGTGTTTGAAATTTATGTTTTACTTCACAGTTTCAGCCCTGGTATTTCTTTGTAAGATTTCCCAATGGGAATTAACCAGAAAACCATTTCCTTTTTTTTTTTTTTCCTTTTTGAGGATCTTAAAAGTCATGTAAGAAAGATGAAATGACCATCAATAGTTCCCAAGGGGAAGACTGGAAATAGAGGAGATTCATGAGCAGTTCTTAATGCATCAGCTTTTCCCACACATTCAAAACCCACATGAAAATCGGAACCCATGCAGTAAAAGCCCTTATGAGCTTGTGCTCCACTTAAAAATTTAAACAGTCCTCTAATGGAAAAAGATAACCTATTAAAGGCAAGAGTGTCCATCTAACAATGTAATGTTCATTCTGCTCAGACTGTTGGGCCTCTCTATTTTGCTATTAAAGTTCTTTCTGCTTTTTTTGTTTTGTTTAGCACCAAATGAGATTGAAGCCTAACAAAAGCGTTGTTTACCAGGAGGGATCTCTGCTTTCTTGCTCACCTGTACAGAGGGAACTGGGAGACACCCAGATGTGATCACTAGGTAATGGGGATGAAATGCTGGCAGCATGGCAAGATTAATGGGAGCTGATCCACTGGCATTTTCTTTCATAGCTCTTTAGTCCTTTGTAATTTGTATATGCTATTCCAGCTTTCCGCTTTCAATGTGAGCAGCTTGCCTCTTCAGTTTTATCTCTGACTAGCATCACCTCAAGACCAACCACTATGAAGGAACTCCACTGGAAGGACAAAATCCACATCGTTCTTTAGCCTGAGAATCCCCTGAAGGAATACTTCCATCCACAGCAAAGGGATACAATGCTACTAGAGAGTAGTTGCTGTAAGAGCAGCCCTCATTCTGGTAAAATGTGGCTTGAGAGACAGCAAGAACATTCATATCAGCTGAACATTCAGAAGAGTATTTTTATGTGAGCATATCCACCTTTCATTCTTGAGGCAGGCTGAGAGTTTATTTATAGTGAGTTAGTGTGGCTCAGGTGATGAATGACTCTGTCTTAGTGGAGAGGCAGCACAGGACAACGGAGTTTACCCAAAATTTCACTGCCACAGTTGAAAGTACTACACCACTTACATCACTCTTAGACATGCTCTCTTGCTTACCTTCCACCAGTTCTGATGCTTGCTGGGAGCTTCTGAGAATTGATACAATCCAGTAAACCAGCAGCAAATTCTCTCAGAAAAAGCAATGTAATTTTCTTCCAGGATAGGGGCAAAGCCTGTTCAGTAAAAAGTTTTACAAGCTGCAGAGTCAGCATAAGACTGCACAGCTGAAAGCAAGAGCAGGAGCAGGGAGATCAAGGGGAAAGAGGATCTCTCCCGCTCAACAGGTATTAACAGGTATTCAGATTCAGACATTATATAGAACTTCACCTTTGGGATCACATGGTGTCTCCCATCACTATGAAGTCATCCAAGCAGAGGGGTGAAGATGAGTAAAAATTCTCTGGAGTACTCTGACAGAAAAAAAGAACATGTGTGAATAGAGTTGTCCAAACATACATTTTCGTGGAAGAAAATTGCAGAGTGAATATTTTAGTAAAGAGGATATTTTAATCCTTTTTGGTTTTTTGGGTTTTTGGGTTTTTTTAATCTGCTTAACATTAATCACAAACAAACATTTGGCACAAATTATTGCCTTGTTAATGATTCAGTGCCTTGGTCCTTTCAGTGTTGGGAAGCACTGAAATTCAGCATTTACAGTCTGGGTAACAAGTTATTAAACGCTAACTGGGATAACTCCTAACCTTTCTAGTGAGGAATAGAAAAGAGAAAGGGAACAGGAGAGGGAAAGGAAAGAGAAAGAATACATCATTATACAGCACAAAAATAGATCACAAACTTCTTTCTTTATAGTTCTTTGCAGGCTCCTTTTCAAGTAAAAGATGTGACTTTTAAAAAGCTTGCAACAGCACTGCTTTGCACTTTTCATAAAGACTCCTAAAAGTCATTAACTTCCACATGGCCCTCAGCCTTTGCCTTTGGGGGAGACATGAAATGACTGTTCTCTGCCCTCACAGTCAAGCACCTTTCCCTGTAACCAGGCACAGTTAGGTATTTACCCATGAGCAGTGCCCACAGGGCTCCCCTTGTCAGTGCAACTGGTGAGGTATCAGTGACAAACTGCTGCTACCACCACGCCAGTAAAGTCCTCAAAAGTCACCCCAAGCTGCGAAGCGAGCCTATGAGGGTAGAAATTGCATTGCCTAACAGTATACATCTCCCCATACTCAAGAAAAAAATCATCACAGTAGCAGGTCAGAAACAGAGATGGGTAGCCAGAAGTTTCTTTCTGCATACCTACTACAAGGATTTATATCATTATATGATTTCCTCCTTTCAAGGACTAAAGACAAGCTATGCAGCAGCACACAAAGTGCCCATGGTGGTCTGCATGTATTTATTATTTACTGCAATCTCAGGATGTCCACGCTAAAAGCAGCCCAGGGAAACAGGCTATGTTTTATCCACCACATGACCCAGTTTCCAGCAGCTCAGTCAAGTCACCAGCGATAGGGCTGACTAATGTTCAGTGAAGTAGGAGATGAGTTACGTGGAACTAGCTTCCAGAGGAAATTAATTTCCAAAGAGAGGCTGTGGCTACTTGAACTCTGTTTTAAAAAGACTGTGTTTTATTGCAGTCTAAGTTAATGCAGAAAGGTAAGTGCCAGGCTGCTGTACTGTCTCTGTTATCTCTCAGCCACCTTTCTTCCAGCAGCAGAAGCAGCAGTGGAATGTGAACATCCACCGAAATAAGCTTCCATTGTCACTCATTTTACTGTTTGTCTTCTTACTGCCACATGTACTGCTCTGTTATTACCATGAGAACTAATCAAACCTACTTTTAATACAACGCTGTTCATATGGCACCTCTGCCAAGACCATTCTTGAGCAGAGGAACAGATTGCAAAAAGTACCACATGCTCGGCCTTCTGACTGGGAACTTAGGTAGGAGATAACACCTAGAGAATGCTCAGCGCTCCTTACGAGCACCCAATCTCCTAAAAAACTACTTTTTTCTGATTTTATTCTGCCAGACCTACCACAGTGAATCTCCCTCCAGGGTTTCCATCTCTGTGCAGCATACTCAACCTAGTCTTTGCATGATGGAAGATTTTGGAGGCCCTTAACTGAAACCTTAGTCCAGAGAGTAGGATAAAGGTAGTAATTAAGTGCATCAATCTGAAGAATGTGTTCTCTATACTACATATCCTTACTACAAAATTCACCCCAGAATTTAGGATAAACTGCTTTGTGGAGCCTGTGCACAGCAATTCACTGCATTCACAGCCAGGTACATTACTGTTTCTAATAGCACTGAGCTCAAATATCTCAGTTACAACATCTATTGGCTCTCAGCATGTTCAAAAGTATGACTTTCTACATTTCAGGCATGTGGGATAATGTGGGAAAAATGCAAAAGAATCTTTTACTTTGGAGTGGCTGCTAATCCACACTGTTAATCTTAGCACAGAAAATCAAGAACGCATATCTCTCTGCTCAGGATCCTTTGCATGAACATTGCTGGAAAACACACTTTGGTGGATTCGATCCCTTGCAGTAGTTCCTCACCAAATGAATCAGAAAGCAGCACATGGTTTAAAGAACAGACATAATAAGATGAGATTTTGTTCTAGTATTTCTTATTGTTATTTCAAAGAAAAAAATTATTAAAAACATAAAGAACTTGAACGTGCTTTTGTTTGTAATTCTTTGAGGCCCCATGTGTTTGCAAAGAATCTGGTAAAAGCATGTACAAATTGTATAAAGAATTTTAAAAAGCAATGCTCAAAAATAGCAGAAACTGAGACAAGTTTAAGCATATGCCTTAGCCTGGTCACAGGAAAGAAAAAAAAGGGATCTCCCACCTACCTTTTAGTTGGTCCAGGAAATATAGATAAAACAGTAACAACTTCTCAGTCTTTACCTATCTTTACCCTACTCCTTCATACAGTATTTTACATGTTTGGCTAGACACCATGAAGATGTCCCATGCACCTTCATTAGGTGAAACACTTCTCAATAGTGCAATGGCAGGGTTTCCTACCCTCAAATGTTCACCTGCTTTCCCTAATGGTTGAGATCTTCTGATCAGTACTAAATTCAGCCATGTCTGATTCACTGGGGTGAATACCCAGCCTTCTCACTAGTACTCACCACCCATAAGCATTCAAAATTAATGACTCAGTTTCTCATCAGACTGCTTTAGAAATGAAAGAGGGTTTTTTAATAATTATGAATTCTAAAGAGATTTATTTGTCTTCAGGTTTTTTATGTTGATGATTTTTGCTTCTAAAACTCTTCTAGGTAGTCACCAACACAGTAATCTTGTTTTTAAAACATGAAGGTCCTGTGAAATAACATGGCTTCAGAAGTTCATGCTATATGATCAAAATAAATGCATGAAGCTTGATAGCTTTTTTTTTTATTCGTTAGCTTCACAAACTTCGTGTACAGTCTAGAGAAAAGAGTCAGTCAGGACCAGAAAAAGGCAGTCCTTGGTTTTTTTGAGGGAAAAGAGGCAGCAGTGGGGTGAGATATCCCTACCCTCAGGAGTAGGGAAAACAGCAAGAGCAGAACCGTGATTCTTCACATGAGCACCTCAGGGAGGTGTAGGGGATGAGCTGCACCTTTTGCAACAATGGCATAAAGTGAATAAGCAAAACACAAGCTCCCTAAATTTCGATTACAATGAAACAAGAAGCAATAGCCAGAAGCCTCTGAGGGACAAAATGTCTGCTTTGAGTGGAAATGCACATTCAGACCTAAGTTTTGATGTCTCACAAAACAAACCAGATGCACAGGTAGTAAAATTATACTACATCAAAACTAACTTCAGATCTGGGAAAACCTCAGGGTATTATTTTCCCAAGAATATATTTACACCAAGTCATTTATTCCTGCTCTAAACCATTTTAGCTGCTGGAAAGCCAGAGGTTAGGGGACACCAAAACTTGTTTTATATAACAAAAAGGAGTTTTCCTTTTCCTTTCCACTTCTAACTAGAAGCATTTGCCCAGTGTTGCTCAAACTGTATTTACTTCCAAGAAAAAGATCATGTTAGATTTTCACTGACAGAATAAATGGTCTCAGAAAAACATGAGACTGACAAAAACAAAGGAAAAACCAGAAGAGACAGAGGACTAAATTAAAAAAGCATATGTCACGTCAGCCTTCAAAGCTTTTCCTGTCTTTCTGCAGGTACATCTTCATTTTTTCTCAGCATTTCACTACAATTGCCATGAATCTGGGATCTGTTCTGTGGGAGAATCGTGTCATGGCAAAAATTATTCCTAAGCCTTTTACATCTCATGTGAGAAAAGTTGTTGTTCTCTAGGTCTAGTGGGCACCAGGATGTGGTCCTACTATTTGCCTTGCTTATCTATAGAACAGTGGTGGCAAGACAGCTCACAAGACAATGCAATTCCGGCTGGGCACTGTAACCAGGTGAAGTGCTAAGACAAAACACCAGCCCAAAGTAGAAGAGTGAATGAAAGACCTGCTGTTACCTTGGGTAGATCAAGGGGTCTTCTCTGAAGAGAAGGAGGTGAAAGCCAATTGCGTGCAAGCATGTGCACAGCCATCAGAAATGAATATATGTCTTCAAACTAAATCCCATGTCATAATTAAACTCAGCAAAAGTTCTCCTGCGTGTCTCTGTGCTCATTTACATAATCTTACCCACATTTCTGTGCTGTGCATCAACTCTGGTTGGCACAGCAGGGGCAGGTCATACAGATAAAATCCCTGACATTTTGCAGCTCCTTTTAAAATCTGCATCCACGCAGGGATCCTGACAGCTGCTGGACTGACAACCCTGAAGCAGCACGTTGCTGCAGGTCAGAGCAGCTGTGGCACAGTGGGCAGTGCTGTGTGTTCCCTCTGCGCCAGCCTGATGCAAACCAACCACAGTGGGGGGGAGTCAGACTTAGAGGCACAGTTTTAGCTCCTCTGCTGAAAGATGCCAAGCTTGCAGTCATCAATTTATTTTATTCAGGGTCTCTACCCCGGGCAGGGGCAGGAGCCACCACCTCATGTCACCAGCTGGTGAGCAGGCACCACAAATTTGTACCAACAGTCAAGAAGTGCAAAGGCAGATTCTGCTCTTCACTGCATGGGTAGAGGACAGCTCTGATTTGCAAATCAGCCTCATCCCATCCCTCCAATTTAAGCAGTTCAGAGCCTTTTTTCAAGGAGACAAATGTTTCATTTGCATTTCCCTTTCCCACGTCGGGTACTAGGAACATATCGCTGACGGCAATCACACAGGCTGTACATCACACAGCACTTCTGAAACCTCCTTTCGTGTGTTTCACAATCAAATTAATATGAAAATCCACAGAGGCGCAGGTCATCCTCCAAGTCACAGTATTTCCTAAGTGAAGAGAAACATTCGAGGCCTAATGTTGTGTCATCTGACTGAATGTTGGAAGCTTCCTCAGCACAGTAATTGGTAACACTAGAGGTTTTTTACAAAGTGTTGAAACTTCAGTTTAAGTGAAACACATCTGCTAGCAAAGATATAAGCCATTTTTGAAAACTGAGTATATATTATGGATCCAGATTATACCACCATTGTATCACCGTCCTTCTTTGAAACATGGTTAAAGGAAACGGTCAGACTTCCAAATCTAGACACATAGCAAAACCTTCATTTACCATGTACCAATCTCCTAATGCTTGATCTGCCTCCCTCAGCCAGGACCTTATTCTCAAACACCTCCATGTCTGAAAACCTGGTTCTGTCCCCAAACCTCTCTGCATCTGAGGGCCTGGAGGACCCCAGCCCTGCCACAGCTTTTACCAGAGGTTCTGCCTGCCCTCTGAAAGCAGGCAAGAGCCACACTTCACTCTCTCACACAGAAGACAGATCCTATGCCAGGCAGAAGAGCTATACCTTAATGATTTGCAGTCTGCAGGAAGCTCAGAAGCAGCTTTTTGTCCACCTCTGGGTTGTATGGCATTAAAAATAGGCACATACCATCTTTTCTTTGTAAATGCACAGGTATGAGCCTTGTCATCTTTTCATTTGCCTCCAGCTTAAAAATTATCCCACCACTTTGAAAGCTAATAGAGAAATAGTGAAAGAGTACAAATACCATACAACTCCTATATTACCTATGACCAGCTAGTTGGAAATCAGAGCAAAAGAGATCTTCTGGGCTAGGGAACCTGGGTCCAAGCAAGCTCCTTCCCAAATGGCACCTTGCATGCAAGTTTGAAACGAAGGGTTGAAAATCAGCATAAGCAAAGGAATCTTTCTCTTTTTTTAAGAACAGTCCTTCAGTTGCGGAGGAGTAAGGATAAACTTTCAGAATTACTGTTGTGACTTAATCTTCCTAAATACCATTTTACAGGAGGCCAAGCACCCTGCATTTTTAAGGAGATTTCATAGACTCTTGATCTTAATATAATCTCTCACAAACGTTTAAGGGGAGAGTTTTATTTAATACAGTCTGTGATCTGTATAAACATCACCATGGTATTAGGCTAACCAAACTCTGAGCTGAACTGGAAGTCGTGTGGGAGCTTTATTTGGGATATTAAAGTAGCACAGTTCAAAGTATGATTTTATTTGCAGTAGACTGCTGGGAATTAGAGATTAGTCATATGGGGATTTTAACAGTTGTGTGGTTACGAGAGGTTGACTCAATGGTTTTCGTCTTGTAAAATGTCACCAAACTGTCTGATTACTTAAAATTACAAGATTAAATATCTAAATACTTAAATCCCCAAAGAAAGGCTTGAATTTTTGGGATGGGGGGGGGGCAGGAGAAAAGAACAGAAGGAGAACAGTCAAAAAGTATCTGCAAACACAATTCTACATTATTCTCACAAGTAACTGGAAAAATGGCACTAGAGCTTCCAAATCTAATTTTCTCTCCATGACCCTGTGTCAGATTCATTCAGTTTACAAGTTGATTTCATATTATTAATTGTCAGCCCTGAACACTCCACTTGGGATCCACAAATCAAGTTGCATCTCTTTATGCCTCCTAAATCACCAGTAATGAAGATTCTGCTCTTTGTAATTTACTTGCCAGTGCTTGGGAGATCCAGACCCAAATCTATCTTGCTTACTCCCGCAGTGCCTGCACATGCTGGCTCTGGATCTTTTTTGTAGAAGCAGTGTTGTTTCAACCTGGAGGAGATTAAGACAGATATTTCCCAGGTTGTCTCACTTTTTTTTCTCTACTCTCTGCAAATAACCTCTATGGGTGTTTGCATATTGCTGGGATGTTCAGAATGTCTGTGGAAGATGGGTCTTGAAATATTGGAAAAGATGAACTAAGTGAAGGATGAGATGTGATTACTCGCTTTGTTGCCCTGATATATATGTTGATTATCTCAGTAGAAGAACAGGCAGAAGAGGAAAACAGAAAATGATGGGGACATTTTAACCATCATAGCAGAATTTCAATATACCTTACATTCACTTGGTTTTATTTCATATGCACACAGGAATCCAGGTGTGACATCAAAATTCTTGGTGTTTTACCACCAGTATAACAACTATTTGTTATTAGCAGGGAGCACTTGTCCTATTAGAAGTCCAGCTTTCTTCACATTCTAGGCTTGGTATCGATTTAATTTGCACAGTCATTCAAGTATATACAGTTTATTTGAGCTTGTACTTTTAGAAAAGTGATAGTGCCTTACATTAGGAAATGTCATTTGCTAGATTCACATATGGCAATTACATAGTGAATTGAAAAATGGGAAATCAAGGGCTATGTGTGGGACTTCATAATTTGTACCTCCCTGACAGGTATAAAGGCAGAGACAGAAGAAATTCTTCTATCAAAAACATCACTAATTTTGACTTCTCACACAAAACCAAGATGAGAGATCAGCCATGATATCTTTGCCAACTCTAGACTCTGCATATTGAAACATGTGTTAGTGTTTCTTGCAGTCCAGTTTCTGGTAATTGTTCTGCCCCAAAATGGGCAGAGGTGATATGAACCCTGACACTCTGTATTTACTCCCCCAAACATCAAACCAACTCCAAAATCCATACGGTAATTGTAAGCTTAAAATTTTGTCTCATACTACTTTGGAGGATGGAAAAAAGCCAGTCATCCATGACTTTCACTTCATTCATTCATCCAGGAGAAAGAAAATTACCATGCAGACATTAAACAAATGCCACTGAAAACTACAACCTGTTAAGAAAAGCTAGCTACATAAGACTTCAGCAAATATTGAATGTAGTTAATTCTCTACTGAACCAAGACTCTCCTTGTAAAAACATCTTCTCCTCAGCATGCCAGGATCTCTAAATAGTTGCTGAACTGAGGCCTGAGATATGTTCTTACATTTTGACTGTATCTCATTTTTCTCCTGCCCTTATTTCCTATTTACAGGGGTCTAAAATAGCCACTGTTTGATTAAGCAGAGTAATTCTGGTGCAACTTTAATCTCAGGATTTCCCAAAGCACCTGATTTAGGGAGTACAGAGGAAGTGTGTCGGGGTAGACATCAACATCTGACACACCATGGCAATTTCTATTTTCCCACAGACTCTTTAAACAGGTAGAATTATGATTGCACTCTTCCTCTAACAGACTGAGTGAGCAAATACACCTCAAACAGTAGTGTTTTGTGTCTTCCTCCCTTGCTCTTCAAAGCTTTAGCTTAAGAATTTACACTGTGTAGAATGGTAGTTTTGCTACAGTTTTGTCACAGGTAGAGACATCTTAGTACTTAGAAAAATCTAATGGGTCACCCAGTCATGCCATAACCGCTCCTATAAGCAAAAATTATGATAATCTCTTATTCTTGCTTTGAGAGGAATAACCTGCCCTTACCTTCCTGACTTCCAAGTACTAAACTCCTAAATCATTGCTGAACTACTATTAAGGTAACCCATGTCATCATTTTAATTCCTTTTAAATATTTGGACTTGCTCACATACTGTGGTACTGAGCTCACATAGTGTGGTAGCTCATCAATCACTGAGAGGAGAATTCTTCCTTGAAGACCTCAGTGAATTTCACCAGGTATTTTTATATTATAGCAGCCCATAGCAGCTCCTTACACTCTTTCTCCATGCTGTTCACAGCAGACCTCTATGGCAACCCTCAACTGTCTCCCCACAGTCACTTTTTCCATAAACTGGAGAATGTGACTTACTTGTACCCTACATAAGCCACAGCATCTATCATCCTTACCCATTTCTGAGCATTTTCCAGTCCTACTACATCCTATTTGAGATGGTGTGATCAGAACTGCATAGATTTATATAGGGATGTAGTAATGTTAGATCTCTGTTCCTCTTCTCATTATGTCTAGCCTTCTATCATGAGGTCATGAGGGGACTGAAATGATACCTTTTATAATACAGAGGTAGTATCTTCTGTGCCCCAGCTGAAACAGCTTTGGTTACAGGGGATCTAGGCTCAGATGAATGAGGGGATGCCACCAATAAAAAGCAAAAAAAAAATAAAATTAAATAAAATTAGGAAGTCAGCTTAGAATTTATTTTAGTGAGATAATTAAAAAGAAAAATGTATGAAAGCTTTCTTAACACAGTGTTTTGGAGGGATGGAAAAAAAATCATATTTTTTCAAGCTGTGGTTTGAAAAAGCATCACTGAGGAAATCATACTAGAAATTTAGGATATGTCTATGCTGCACAATGCTAATTTATCCAGCTGAGCTCTGTGCTAATGCAGCTATATTGCTTACGGTACTTACAGATAACTAGTTTAGGGCTCTCCGAAATCTCTTCACCAAATTGCACTGTGAAAAGGAGAAATACTTTTTTTTTGTCTTTGGCACTGCAGAGCACCTTGAAAAGGCAAGTATCACTCTACTATTTCCTTAACCCAGTACAATATTTTCTGCACTACCCTTGCAGGCTTAGAGTATTAAATATATATTGCAGAAAGACCCAAGCCAGGACAATGTATGAGTTTCATTGTGCATGGATGAATATGCTTACAAATTTCAACAGAAGTGCTCTCAGACATAAAGGTAAACCCAGGCATATGGTTCTGCAACAGTAGGGTTCAAGACCTGTAACCCCCACACTATGCAATGAAAATCTACTCTTCAGCAGAGCCTGTGTAACATGCTATGCTATTGGGGTGACAGTGACAAACACAAATGGGTGTTGTAGCTTGGTTAAAGCTCCTACCACACACTTGAATGCACCTTACTCTGCACAGGCTCAAAACATAACATCTGGACTGTGTCTTGCACAGTCAAAAATGCAGCTGGAACAGGGGGATTTACTTACTGCTTTAACTCTGATCAGTAGTTAAAACTCTTGCTGCCCATTGCCCATAACAACAGAGCAACAAACACTAAGTTGTGCGCAGAGGTTGGTACTCACTAAGGGCCAAGGTCTTTCTCCAGAGAGGATTGCCATGCTGTTACAGCCTCGTTGCTCGTTTTACCTAAAGCCTTTGGCCATACAGAAGCCCACAGGGACATCCCCACCTGCCTTGTGGACAGACATCCAAATCCACAGGGAACAAAAAAACCTCTGGCTGCCAAGTCCCCTCTGACAGTCCACAACAAGTGTCAGTGCTAAGTGGTGCTTGGAGGGGACAAATCCCAACATTTCCAAGTAGCTCTTCACTGAGACCAGCACCGAAGAATCGCACCTCCTGGACACCAGAGGCTGGTCTGGGAGAAAAGAGGGTACTCAATTAAGAGCTACCCATGACACATAGAATTTACATGATGGCTGGTGTATTTTTGGCCTGATTTCTGTCTGTCAGCTCCCTTTAGTGAATTTTCTCCTTAGTTAATTTTAACCAAATTTGAAAGAAGGGCTGGATTCTCACAGATAATTATATTTTTATAAGTTTCAGGGATCTGACAGCTGGAGAGAGAATAAAGACCAAAATTAGTGCTTTCCGTTAAGGGAAAGAAGGCAAAACCCAGACACTATATATTCCAGCAAGCCTGAGAGAGCCAACAAACCCATACACATTTGGCAGCAGACTGGCATCACTGGCATTTGCTCTTGCCAGAGCTGGTAGTTTTGCAGTAGTTTAGGACACAAACTCATAAGTGTCCAGGTTTAATTAGTCCTGCTATTGTCATGACAGATTCTACCATTTTCTTGAGATATTGGTAATAGCAGAGCATCAATTGAAATTAGGATGATTTGTGAAGGTGCAGCCAAAAGTATGCATTTTATTGTAGGAAAAAAAATGTGATTATGACACATCAGAAATTACTTTTATTCTTCTTGAAAAGTCTGTTCTTCAGTTTTTAATCCTGCAGTTACTAGAAAGTAAGATTGGACAGCAAAATTTGTAATTATTAGAAAAGGAACTCACAGCATCTCAGAGCAATCTTCTGTTATGCGCCAAATTTAGGGAAAATGTGTTTTACCTTTAAATTAAAAAGAAAACCAATTCTTGAGGAATAAAAATGTCATTGTTCAAGGAAGAGTAATAAAGTATGAATGCTTCTCCTTCAGCTGACTGTCTTTGCAAATAGGCAAGAACTCTGAGGTCAATAAATTGCCATTACCCAAGCTTCATAAATCTTAAGTGGTTGGATTTTACCACATAGTTTAAGTTACAAGACCCTAGAAGAGGCCGAGAAAGATTCATTTGGAGTATTTATAGGCAAAGACAAGGTCTTCAAACTTTGTCAATTGTTATTTGCAGTGTCAACATGGAAAAAGCTGCTCATGATGGAAACTGTTGGTACTAAAACAAAGTCCTCTGCATGTGCAACCACTAGTAAAGGCCTATGGTTTTACCTGCTCATTATCAAGTGCAGCTTTGCTAGCAGATCAGCTGCAAAAGGAAACAAATAAAGTAATAAAAAACTAAGTTAAAACTAGGGCCAGCACAGATACAAATTGCAAACATCCCTGAAACTTAAAGCACAATGTAGAAATCAAAAAGCTGGAAAGTTGATTAAAACAGGAGGAAAATACGACCACATATGCACTAAGTTGCATGAATCTTACAGAGAGCTATCCAAGGACTGCAGATGGGATCCTCCTATAGGGATTCAGCCCCTACACAGAACAACATGCAGAACTGTAAAGGATATATAACTACATTTGAAAGGGGAAAATCAGAAAAAAAAATAAACTGAATGTCTAGTATCCACTACAAAAATAAAAGACTGCTCAAAAGTGATTTATGCCTTGTGGAAAACAAGTCTGAACTTGTCTGAATTGTCCTGTAACTAGAGTGTGAAGGCAATGTCTGTATTTGGGTATGGCATCCTGAAAAAAATCTGAAAGTCTAGATGTAATTAACTTCCAGTGAAATTTGAGCTTCTAGGCACCCTAACCTCTTTAAATTTGGAGCTTTTGTCACGCATTTCAGATCATTTTACTCCTTCACCCCCTTTGAGCAAAGTAAACTCAGCAGGCTGGGCACTGTCTTCCATGTTTTTCTCCATAATGACCCCAAAATACAAGCAAGAGCTTGCCATCCCTCTCTAGAAGAACAAAGAGAGAGGTCTCTATGGCAATGTACAGATGTGAGACAGCCACCATGACTGAGCTCTGAGCCAGACCAGAGGGGAACAGGGGCCGTAGTTTCCACTATTAACAGGTTGATGGAGGGCATCATTATCAAAAGGAAACACGCTTCAAACAAGCTTTTTCTTGTACTTGCTTGGTTAACAGGGAAGACATTTGAGCATGTCAGATTAAGATTACTATTACATGCTGTCATGGAAAGTCCTTGAAAGCAACCTATGCTCTTAACAACACACAGCATATGATAGCATTCCGAGCACAGCTTTCACTGTTCCCATGCCTTTGTACAGAACTTGGTGACCTTAAGTATTCTGAGCAGGGACACAGGAAGGCTGTATTAAGAAGGAATTATTAAATATTGATTTTTTTTTTTCTGGCATTGGGTATCAAGATAAATGCCAGAAATTCATCTGTCCTGTTGAAACTGACCCAAAAAAGGTGCTTTGTCAAGTTCAAGTCCACGGAAAAAGAGACAGGGACAATGAAGCAAGAAACTTTTCTATCTTACCCATTATAGATCACCCATGAAAACTCATGAAATAATATTGAGACCACAACATTTGACAAAGGGGACTTATGCAAGTGCTTATGCAGTGTTCAGGAACTTCACTAATCCTACACCTGCCAGCTGTGTGTCTTCCCACAGGAAACACATAATCAGGCCATAATGTCTCAACAAGGAATTCCTAGGTCATACTCAGTAACCTGTGGCATCTTTCTGCTCGGCTGGCATATGCTGCCATGCACCCAGCTTGCAGCAGCTTCAGCAAAAAAAGGTTCAAAATTAACATATCTTTGCACGAGATCTCAAACAGAAGTCCTGAACGGTCTTACTTTACAAAGGAGTACCCTTCAGCAACTGTTTAATTCACACCAAATTAACAAAAAAACACCATGTTTCTTCCAGAATTCAGCTCTGGATTTTAAGGCCAGTGTGACTTTGTCCAGAACTGGATGAGTTCCAGGGCTGAAAGCAAGGAGAGTGCCAGTACTCGTGATTGCATTGAAGTTCAGCTGCAATTCAAACTAGGATACAGTCTTTCTGGCACCTCCAGTGCTACAGAATCCACTTTACAAAGGGAAGGATGGAGGACACTTTAATGACTTATTCAGGCCGTAGTCACATTGCTCACGGTTCTCTGCTGACAATGCAACATTCTCCTTTGAACTAGGGCTTCAACTTACCGACATTTTTCCAGAAAAAATTGGAACTGCTGACCTCTTTGGAAGAGTCATAACCCAAAGAGGTTGGGCAGTTTTTGTCCTTGAAGGTTTTAAGGACACGAACGACTGAGCAAAATCCTGAGTAACCTCCTCTAAGCTCATTGCCTATTTGTGCAAGAGGTGGGACTACAGACTTCCCAAGACCAATTCCAGCCTGAATTGCCCTATGATCTTGTGAAAACATGGAAAAATTGTGGATAGACAGTCATCTGTAATTTTTTTCCTCCCATAGAGTAATAAATGATTTTTTTTTTCAAAACTTAAATTGAAGAAAAATTCCTATTTGCCCTATGTCTTACTTAGAAATGCTGGTATGGACTAAACAGCACTTGTTTGATCCAAGGCGTGGATCCTCATTTTAACCTCTTGAGACCCAAGCCAAGTTCTCTGTTTCATTTTAAACACTGGCAAAGTGGTTATTTGCAGTCTGTTTAGGCCTGGTGACTTGAAACTTTGGGGGGGAAAATGGAGTGAGAATTCATCAATGACTTCTGTCGGTGAAAAGAGAGAAGAATGCTCCCTGACAAATTCTCCTTACTAAGAATTGTTAGAGGAAGAAGTTTTCCACGGAAATCTGTTGAGGACTACAGGGGAATACCTGGAAAGCACTGGGCTGATGTAAGCCTAATTTTTTGTGTGTTTTCATGTGCATTTTGATTTCCTCATTAACGTAGTTGCTTTCAGCTGGAGTTGAGTCTAATAGCCATTTTCATCTACAGGAAAATAAAGGCAAAACCAAAGTTCATTGTGTACAAGGTGAGAAGTGGCAGCCTGCAAAGGTGTGGCAAAGCTGCTCACGGTATGGACAGTCATGAGGGAGTTTTGTTTCTGAAAGAGGTACAGAGATGTTTGCTTGGAAGTTTTTCTGATGCATTACAGAGATAGTAGAGATAGTATAAGATGTTTGCTCAAACTCTTGCACAAAATTATATAACAACAGTGTAATTTAATTACAAAAGAACCTCTGGAGGTTATCTAGTCCAACTTCCAAAGTTGAATACCTCCCAAGATGAGATACCACAGTGTTTCTGGACAAATTCTTTCGGTGTTTGACTACATTACCTGTAAAAATTTTCTTCCTTACATCTATGCTGCAACTTAGGTGTGTTGTCTCTTGTGCTTCCTCTGCTTCTCCTTGTACATCATATGCCCCAGCCCCTACCTATCTTAGTGGACTCACTCCAACTTGCCAATATCCCTCCTGTACTAGGAACTTAGAACTGAGCACAGTACCCCAGCCACGTCCTAACAAGTACCACACAAAGGAAAATAACCAACTCCCTTGACCTGATGGATAAGATACTGCTAACACAGTTCAGTCTTCTGAGCAAAATGCAGGGCTGCCAGAGATGGAAGTAGCCGAGCTGTTCTGCATGGGCTGCTAAGAGAAAGAGAAACAGGCCTGCCCCCTTCCATGTCTCTTTGGAGTCCTTACTGGTATCCCTGCCTGCCTAGCCATTACCCTGGAAGCATCTGAGAACAGTGGGAGGGCTCAGATCACTTTACTGAGTTCTGAAACACGTTTGATGGTTCTCACAGTCCAGGCTTCCTTAAGAGATGGACAAGTACAGATACCAGCTGGCAGATGGACTGATAGAGCATATAGGAATCATGTCTGGTGAGAAATGTGACTAATGGGTGATACAGAGAGGTGCAGCATCTACTTTTTAAGTAAAAAGCAAAATCTGCTATATTTACTCCTTTGTGTAAAATCTGAACTTACTTAACTCAAGGTTGAAGTACTGTAAAATCATGGTGTGAAACACTGACAAACGTCAGCTATGCTACTGAAAAAACTTACCCTAAGCCAAAAGTTAGATGCTGCCTTAAACAGTGATTTCCATTGTAACTTTCTTTCCCTCACCAAGTTGCTGTAGAATGTCAATAATTCTTTTTTCTTTACCTAGAGCATAATATAAACTCATTAATTTGTTCTCCACTTTGAAAACTAACAAAGTGTTATTAAAAATAACCATTCAGATGCAATTTCTGTCACTGGCATCTGTACTAATTCATATTTTGCCCTATGACTAGCCCTGTTTATTTCTGGGACAACAGAAGTGGCAAATTTTGGGCCATAATATCTGTAGGCATCAGAAAAAGAGAGTGTAAGAGAGACAGTGAGAAGTGATTAGACTACCATGTAGAGTAACCACCCACATATGCCTGCATCCTCACAGAAAAGAAGTCTCACTCTACAAAAAGTTATTTATTGTATTTTAGAGATCTACAGGTTAATCAAGCTATTTTGGAAAAAAATGGTTACAGAATCAGTTTCATTCTGGGGGGAAGTCAGTCCCAGGAATCAAAGGACAGCTATGACATTGTACCTCTCTGGAGGTTCTTGCAGAAACTACATCCAAACATGCAATAGGAGAAAACATTCTGTACATCTATACACACAGACACAGGCAGGCTTGAATAGCACTGTGGTAGGCTGTCCACGCTCTATAGACTTCCAGTCTCCGTAGGCTTCACAAAATCTTAAAAGCAAAAAAAAAATACCCTAAAGTAAAAATCTTTTAGGACAATAAAATTAAAGCTTGATCCAGATAGTTTGTGTTGAGGACTAGTTCATTTACCAAGAGTACAGTCCTTTGAATAGCAGAGTCTAGATAGTGTCACCAGCATGAAAACTCTTGATCAGTCTCAAAAAAGTGAGCAGATTGGGGAATGCAATGCTACTTCCACATCTTCCCTGTTTCCAGATCCTACCTCTGTGCTGCACAGTGAATGGCAAGAGCTTCACATGAAGCAGAGCATCAAACCACATTTGCAGGACCTTACCTACAGTGGAGCATTGCATGGCCTGCTGTATAGGCACATGCTGTGCCAGACAAACTGAAATGTTGACATATTACCATTAATACTGACATATTAAGAAAGACAGGATGAGATGGAAAAGTGAAAAGATGAGCAGTCTATCTCATTTTTCATTCTCAGAGTAGTCGTGGAACCTAGTTCCAAACTACTAACCTTTTTCTTCTGCATTTGTCAAGATGACCCCCTACTTCCCACACAGCTAGCAGATTTGGGCTATTGACAGCTTCTCTCTTTCACTCTAACTCAGAGGCAGAAGAAGAAACTAGCAATAAATGAAAAGCAGGCACATTTTGCAGCCCATTCCTGTGGTCTTGGCAGCAGAGCAAAGTTTCTGAGCATACAGGAATGGAGACAGCTTTCAGGTACCCATGGCCTTCTTTCCTTCCGCTGTGTCTGACAGAGTCACAATAACCTTTGTTACTGTCAGACTGCCCAAGTCACTACCAGCACCACCCACTGAGAGGGATGAAGAAGTTTGGATCGTTACAGAACTTCTTTGATTGGATTATTTTCTCACTAATCAAGCACAGTGTGCCACAGCACTAGTTATCAGTGTGAAACTTCATTCACCAGGAAAGCTGCACAGTCCAGAAAATCCAGGAGTGCGATATAAGATGTTTTACAGTGGTATATACAACACTGTAATAGGCGACACTTTCCCATCAGCGTTTCCTCACTCAGCAGGTGAGGAGGGAGGCACTGCCACCAGCACATCTGCATCACATAGCTGGGACGTTCTGCTGCCACCCCATTGCCAACAGAACAACATTCTCCCTCTCAGTTGGCAGCTGCTGGGTAAACTACCTTTATGAACCTCTCCTCTCAACCTCAGTACTCCATCTTACCCTCTGCTTTTTCAGTTGGTTCAGCAATAAAATACTTAATGATGCTGCTGCCTGAATCATCATTGGACTCTGAGACAAATAGCTTGATTCTCCCTCTGCAGAACTATTGCTCCAGGCTCTTTGCAGTCTCAAGCACGCATTAACACTGGCATGTGTCCCCTGCACACTGTGCCCTGCTTCCATTAGGATGTTTTGCATCAAGATAAATTGGTCTCACCGCCTACTGTGCTGTGAGTACTTATTCTTAAGAGGGAGTCTCTGATTCCAGCAGAGCCTCCCTCCCGAAGGTATGGCACTGCAGGAAGGAAAGCCAGCCTTGGTACTGCGCTTAGAATGAGTGGGAAGAGATGGCTGCTCTTGCTATTTCATCAACAGAGCCCCTTCCCTGAGCAGCACTGATTCCAGGGACATTCAAGCAGAATCAAGGTGAAATAAAGAGTATTATTGTATTAATATATATATATGTATTCCTCCCTCTTCCAGTGTCAGCAGTTAGCACGCTGGTGAGAGATGCAGCAAGGAAACAATTTCAGGTTGAGTGCATCACATACTGACTCACTGCCATGAAGCTCTACACTTCAACAGAATTCCTGGTGAACGATGATGAACGATGATTCATCAGTTCATATTTGTAAAAGGCCCAGCAACATACTGAGTAAATGACCTCTGACGAAGTGCCTTGCATTAAAATGGAACAGCAACCAGCTGAAATGAGGGAAATACAAACTACGCATGTGTTTTGTCAGCACAAACAAGCAGCAAACACAAACAGAAAGAAATCTAGTTGGACCCCTCATTCTGACAGTGAGAATCAAATGAGAAGCCAGCCTGTTCACTTCAGTGGGACCCACTGGAGAAGCTGTCTGTGGCAGGAGTGAGTGGGGCAACCTGGGTGAAATATTACTTCCTGCCCTCTGTGACAAGCAGAAGGTGAACCAGGCAAGGCATGAGCATGAGCTGCTTTGTGCTCCCCACATGCTGGCCCTGGTTGTTCATCACCTCCATCCCCTGCACCTACACAGCAAAGCATCACTAGTCCTTAACTGTGGGTCTTGGTCCCTGAAACAGAAAACACAAGCCTGCACCCTTCAGAGCAAATGGGGAGCCTGGCCCTCCCAATAGGCACCTGGTGCTAGGCAGGAGTATCCCCACAGTTTGCATTTCTTGCCTTGCCTGTAGATTGTGACGTAAGCCCCTACAGAGAGTGAGCAAGGTTTGCAAAGGGGGCAGGCTGTGGGAATGGGGGTGTCACCAAGCACTGCTCTTTGTCTGGGGTGGTGTTAGCCACTGCTGATTTAAGGAGCAAAAGGGTGGATTTTCTGTCCTGCTTTTGGCTCTCATCATTATTCAGGACGCGTGATTTCCAGGGAGGTTGCCAGAGCTGCACTGCACCGCTTGTGGTGGTTAATCCTTGTATGGGAAAGCTCCACAATGGAAAATGTGAGGAGAATGCAAAATAAATTAGGAAAACCTAGCAAGCCATCATCAGCCTCCACAAAATGCAGAGGCACCCAGGCCTGGCCTCCCCCAGACCTTTTCCAAGGCAGTTGCTTGAAATTGAGCTTAAAAACCCATCTGTCATTGCCCCAGGGCCTCACAGAGAGGTGAGCTCCCACTGCCAGCACCAGGTGGGCGATGTAGCCCTTTTTTTAATCATTTATTTATTAATTAAACGCCCTGTGATAAGGCAGATCTACATGCAGGTCCACACACAGCTCTGCAGGCTCAGAGGGCCCTTGGCGTCAGGGAACTTGAACAAACAGCACCATCAGGTGGCTCTCCGGGAAATAGATGTGCAGAACCACCCAGGACATCTCCAGCTGCACCTGGCCATCCCTCTGCTCTCCGATCACAACCCTCCCAGCAGGGAGGGCCCACAGTCCCTCCTGGGAAAATGCAAGTCCAAAATCGTTAGAGAAAGCTTCAATGGTCGCAAGGCATATCCAGGAAAAATCTTAAAGGGAAAACTTCCAGTATGCTTCCTTACCCTCTGCCATGCAATTATTTTACGTCCTGTCCTTTCCACTGCTGTCAGCTGTATGGATCTCCTCTTTAACCTACATAGTTTAATTGACTCCTTAACAGGTTACCAGGCATCAAGAGCACCAGATGAGTGAAGTGCTGGATCTGTGTGAAGTACAAGTCTTGATTTCCTCCCTCAGCCTCTTCAAATTTGGGGGGCACTGACAAATTGATGTTTTCCCCTTGAAAACTAATTTCAATGTACAAATCCCCTCTGAGGCACTGCTGGCATCCACCTCCCCCTGGCTACATAAGGTAGGAGGATGCCTCATTCAGCTTCAGGCAGGTGCCCTTTCACCAAAGGCTGCCTTTGAAATAACTTGACTCCTTCAACATTTTTGCTGCCTTCTCTTGCTGCTCACATATTTGGTCAGTGCAAACTGGGAGCAGAAGCATTTCCCACTTACTGGCCAAAGCTGCTTCAATCCCCTGAGACTCACAGAGCACATAAAGTCCCAACATACATGAAGAAAATAGATGAGAATTCAGCTTCTAGATTCCAGACCTCAAGCATTTCACAGCCTCTGCCCCCAGGCTCCTGCCTATGACCATTACCTGTCCCTGTAAAGAGAGGAGCACACTGGGTAAGACAATCTGAAGGAAAGCAAAATGCTGCTGCACTCACAGTGCTGCAGTAACTGCAGCCATACCCACACTATTTCCATGATTACCAAGGAAGTGACCTATGCCATCAGCTCAGTTGGTTTTCTCATACCTGGATTTTAAAAGATTTTTCTTCATGGTATTCTGCACTTCAGTGAATAATTAGGCATTTCTAATTGTCTCCTGGTGGAACTAAGCTAATTTTAATAGAAATGTATATAAATAATATGTTCAGTTGTTTGTATTCTTGTTTATATATATATTTCTATAAGTAAATACATGTATACATATATTTATTAAAATAGAGACATTATATATATAGACTATATATAGACATAATACATTTATTAAGATATAGAAATAAATAACAAATAAACACATACACTGTCACATCTACAAACTTAAAGGAAAACTATTCAAAAGCATGGTTACCCAGTTCCTCTAGGAAACACCTCGTTTCACAGTTTCAGCTTTGAGTGCCCATGGTTAGAACTTACAGCAATAACCCTGAAAATCAGGACTTTCTGTCGCTATGTTTATGCTTATGCATATAGAAGGATTGATTTACATACCTAATTTCAGGTCTCTAATTTTCAAAAATCTGTGGCCTGAACAGACAATCCCGTGTTTCCAGTTTTACTGCCCCACAGGACACTTCTGTACAAAGTGCATCATCCAGTCACCTTGAAGGGATGTCAAAGCATTGCAAGTTGTTGACAGCCCATCTCAAAAATCTTTGCCTTCTGTAATAAAGAGACCTCCCAATTCCCAGATATGCTCAATACAATAAAATTTCTGAACATCCCACATGAAGACAATAACAGATCACCTAACACAACAGACAAAAAAAAGAAGAGGAAATGAGGTTATATTTCCCACCATGGCATCTCCATTAAGCTCAATAGCTGCTTATTTCTACTATAATTGTGCCAAAGTCATTTTGAATTTCATTTTCTTTATGCACCTTGCTCTGCAGCTGAGATATTTTGGGAAAAACAATGCACAAGACAGCACTTAAATGCAACAGCAGCATCTCACCAGTTGCTACTAATGATGTCAGAGAGGGTCAGGTGGGCACAGAAGCATGAATTGTCCCTACATTTGTACAGTTTTTGAATGGCTAAAGAGCACCCAGGAGAATTAAGGTCTTCCTAGGACAGTGGGAACACAGGACACTAAGAAGAAGAAATGTCTTTTTTCCTGCCACCTTAATTCTCTTTGATTTCAAGCTCTTCCTCAGCCCTAGCCTTTTATCTTCCTGTAAAAAGAGAGCATCATGCTAAGGGAACTCAGCTTGCAGAAGCATTGGATCATGGGAAAGTCTGCACAAGCCACCTCCAGGCACTTCTATAAGTACTTCTTTTCTGCACTGGCTTGTCAGTTGTGCTGCTCTATTCTAAGTGCAGAGCCATGGAGCAAGATGCTTGGGGTGGATTTGTTGGCAGATCAGTAGGGAATCATAATATTCCTGCCAAATTCATTTTCTCTTGTGACCTGAGCTTGACTTAGAACATGGATTTCCTATAGAGACAAGTTTGAACAGTGCCAGGAATTTGAAGGCCAGGTGGTCCGCAAATCTTCTCCCCAGGCTCTGAGATCCTATTTCCTCACGTCATTCTTTCCAGACAGCATGGAGAGCGGGCTGCGGTGCTCACAGCAAACTGAGTCCTCAAAACCAGTGCAATTGCTCCTTCCCACCACCACAATCCTCTGGAAGAGACTGTTTCCTAGCAGAAACGTGCTCATCTTTCCTCCCACTTCTGTCACAAATTCAGACAGGCTTTGACCAAGAATGCTAGTTAAACTTTTTTCTGCCACAGGAAACTCTAAAAAAAAAATCCCACTTTTTCATCTCTGCAACATCCAAATCGGGCTTAGCTAGTCCAAACTGCCATGTTCTTGCTAACTCAGCCTATATTTGCCTATCTGGGAAGGAAAGCTATCCTGCAAAGGCAGATAGACAGGCTATTCTGAAGAAAGCTATCCATAGCCACTCTGGTCTCTTGGGACAAGAAGGTCCATATAGTAATTTTAGATCTCTGGCAATCTGCATAGTTGAAATACATTATGGCTCTGATCCATACTGACTTCTATTAAGAAAACAAAAGCTAGAATGAGCTGGAAGCTCTCCCAGATGATGCTCTCTGAATATCCATTGAGGAAAAAGCAGCCTACTCTAATGTATTACTTGTCCAATCCCCAAAAACTCTTATTAAAGGAAGCAAGTTAGGCTTTCTGAAGAGGCACAACAGTTCTGTCGGCATTGTAATGGACCAAATATCACAGAGTCACAGAATGGTTAAGGTTGGAAGGCAGCACTGAGGGTCCTTTAGTCCAACCTCCCCTGCTTAAGCAGGGTTCCCTATAGCACGTTACTCAGGATTGTGTCCAGACAGCTCTTTAATATCTCCAGAGAAAGAGACCTGGGCAATCTTTCTGGGCACTTGAGCAGTAAAGAAGTTCTTTCTCATGTTCAGGTGGAAATTCCTGTGCATCTGTTTCTGCCCATCGCATCTTGTCCTAATGTTTGGCACCACTGAGAGAAGCTGCTTTTCTCACTGTTTTGTCTCAGAATGAACGAGGTGTAACTTACAGATTACAGCTGTCTGCTTCTGAACTTCTTACTGCTCCCGTACTGCTAAGGAAGGATCCCTCCTGTCCCACCCCTGATACAGAGCAGGCAGTAGCAGTCTCATCCTGAAATGGCTCCTGCCATTTTCTCTGTAAATGTTAGAGAAGTGGCAATGGCCCATCACACATATAATCCCATATCTATAATTGCTGCCTTGTTGGCAAATTCCTGTCACAGATTGCACTCAGTTCTATCCCACCCTCACATCAGATGCAATCCACACCAACCTGTGCCTGCTGGAGTGCCTGGCTGAGGTAGTGGGATGGAGAACAGCTCACTGCTCTGGCACTCTTGGGAGACAGAGCAAACAACTCAGATTTCAGCAAGTCTGAACCTTCCACCTCAGTTGAAGCCATCCCCATATCAGCTCTGTCCCCTGAGGGCCTGAGGAAGTGATGGATGTAGCACATTCTTCTCCCCCACAGAGGAAGGAGAAGCCTGTACCAGGCTCTCCTCCCTTCTGTCTGGCTTAGATTCAGTTGCAGCAGCCAAGCACAGTAATGCTCTACACGCAGGGAGTGATGTCCTCCATTGAAGCAGCATTTGAAACAGCACAAGTCACTGAGAAAGCAACCACCCTGCATTCTTGTTGTTGGCATCATGCTGATGACTAGCAGACACTTGAAAATCCTCTGCTTCTACAGTTGAAGAACAGTAAGATAAACTCAAGAACAACTTCACCAAGAGCAACTGCAAACTCCCTTAGCACGCTCCTGGAAAAACATAGCTGGAAGAATGTCAGCGGCAGCTATGAAATTCATTTGCATCAGACTCACAACTTTCTGGCAGTAGACTGACCAGTCTGAAATTCACTCCTAAAATCCATCAGAATCCAGTTTCAACTTAGTCTTGCTTCCGCTGTAGTTCCTCTGCCTCCTTGTTTCTGTGCATTCAAACAAATCTAACCTTACTACCCATAAGTCAGAAAGGAGAGGAGAAACATCAGTTAGGGAACACTCAGGTACCAAAATGGAACAAATGGCATAGTAAGTTGATGAAATCCAAAATCCTTGCCTAAGTTAAGCCTCACTTTCTTGCCTGGAATGGCCAAGCCGCTAATTCATAATGTGTGTAGCTGGTAAGAGACTTCCGCTTTCAATTGCTCTCCCTTTGACAGAGTTCTCAGTCAACAGGCACGTCTTCACATACCTGCCAGCACGGGACTGTGAGACCATTTTTAAAGATTGCATATCTGGTCTCTGTGTAAATCAGTTAAATAATTTTATGGGAGAAAGAGTATGATCCAGAAGCACAAGGGCGGTCATTCTGGACATTTATCCCTGCTTGCAGATGATTCTTCAGTCCAAAACCCTGCTGAGCTGTGAAGTTCCCCAGCACAATATTTGTGTGCAATATTGACTATGAAATTTGTGTGCATTTGTGTGCATTGAAACTGTGTTCATTTGGCTGTAGGCACATGATATCTATAGATATCACTTCCTGCTCTGTTAAGTTCACCTGTAAACAGACTTTGTCTGTAGAGCCAGAAACTCTGTTCCTTACATCAACATTAACTAGTCCTTGGCTGAGTCTGCTCTGCCACAAGATCCCAGGATATATTATCAAAGGACTGCCTGGACATTGCTGAGCATTCCTCAGGCAGAAAACAGAGCTTATTCTACAGAGAAATTCACTTCCCCATTAGCAAAGAGGAAGCAGAACTAGCCAGCATGGAGAAACACTTCCACCAGATATGGGGAAACATTTCCACCAGTTACAAAACCACCACACAACTCAGTTCAACTGCCTTGGTGTGCTGTTCCTTACTGCCTAACATGCACCAATCTGCATTGATCCAATATTACGCTCCAGTGTAATATTGTATTGATCCAATGTTACGCTCCACAGTGTTGGCCAACAAATTCATTTCATCCAGGAGGGCAACTAGGTTTTAACAGAGGTGATTAATCCACTGTGATCCTGACTCAACACCAATTTAAATATATTGTCTGGCCTGCTCACAAGCACAGTCATGAAGAAACACAGGAGAGATTCGCTTCTGACACAATCAGACTTCCCAAGTTCATGCTAAACCAAAGGCTGATTCCACAGCTAACTAAAGTTGCCTCACCAAACCCATGTACTGAGAGGCAATCCACCAAAGGGAGAGCATAGCAGACTGAAACACTCTTTTTCACTCCTTCGAAGCTTGAGGTTTCAAAACTTCTCCCATTCTGAGCTTTTTGTGAACAGAAGGCTACCTCCATGGCACGTTGGAGTCTCTTAGCCCAGGAGAAGTCCCCATATAAGTCCCTATCCTAACTCCAGACTCTCAAGAAATAGAGTTCCTTAACGTATACAGGCTATTCTAGAAATGGAGCTTCTAACTGCAGTGCTTGGTCCTGGTGCTGAAAAATTCCTCTGCTGATAATGCATATTCTCACAACATTGTACCAGTACTTTCATAAGAAACCTGTGAAGTGAAATGGTATTTTCTGAGGAGAACAGTATTCACTAGAAAATTCCCACCCACCTCAAAACCTAACTGCCGCAGTAATAACTCCACACAGCTACTGAGACTGGCTGGTGGAACTGAGGAGGAGAGATGCAGAAGCAGATGAATGCTTTTTTTAATTTGCACCAAAGCTTGTTTTGTCTCTTCTACCCCTACTATGATTTTAGAGACCACATGACCTCAAGACAACAATGTCTTTTCAGCCTTAGGTCATGTACATTTGCATCATGAATGTGCAATGCAAACCACAAATAAATATATGTCTGCATTGTTGTCTCTGCTCCGAGTGGTGCTATGTCTGCTTTCCTTCTTCCCATTTCTCTTATTCAATGGTGCACACTGTGAATGACTTGACAAATATGGCAACACTCGTCCAAGAATAACATCCTGAACTCTCAGTCTGTACTTAGACATATGTCACTTTAGCTGCATCATAAGTATGGCTTCTCTCTTCAGAGAGCACCAGAACAAACTCATCCTACATTTTCTTCCTGCATGCAAACAAATGGTAGAGGGGCCTGCTCTAAAATCATAGAATGGTTTGGGGGAACTTTAAAGGTCATCTAGTCCAACCTCTTTGCAATAAGCTGGTACATCTTCAACTGGATCAGGTTGCCCAGACTCCAGCCTAACCTGGTTTTGAATGTTTCCAGGCTCTCTGGGCAACCTGTTCCAGTGTTTCACCAAACTCATCATAAAAAATTTATTCCTTATATCTAATCTAAATCTACCCTCTTTTAGTTTCAAAGCAATATCCGTTGCATTATTGTTACAGACTTAATTAAAAAGTTTGTCTCCATATTTCTTATAAACTCCCTTTAAGTATTGATAGGCTGCAATAAGGTGCCCCTGGAGCCTTCTGTTCTCCAGGCTGAACAACCCTAACTCTCTCAGCCTTTACTCACAGGAGAGGTATTCCATCCTTCTGATCATTTCTGTGGCCCTCCTCCAAACCTGAGGAACATGGTTGCTTCATGACAGCAGCTTAATTTCATCCTTTTTCCATGACAGTCCATCAGTTTACTCCAGGAGAAACTAGTTTGTAATAAGAGGGAAAGGCTTCACACTGCACACATCTATTACAGCTGCATGGCCTAAGATGTGTATGTTGGTGCAAATGCACACCCTCTCACTTGGTACCAGATGACTCAGGAAACTTTATCCTGTCTCATAGGCTGTAGACTCCAGATGGAGTTCTGAAAAGCTATAACAACACACAACTTAGTTTTCTAGAATATTTAATAAAAATTCTAAAGAGGTGAAAGTTCTTTTCTTTTCTCCATACCACTGACTACTCCCTTTGCCTAAAAGCTTCTTTTTAAAAAAGAGCGATTAAAATTAACAAGGTAGCTAGCATAGTAGTCTGCTACAATTTAAGGTGTAAATGTGAAATTAAAACCTGACCTGTATAAAAACATATAGACTCATGCTATACGATGCAAACAGCACCAGTGTTCCATGAGGAGTAGCTACTCCTGAGCAGCAGCCCAAACCCAGGCAGCTACTAAGGGCTTGTGCTGCAAGCATGCCAGGGCTCAACAAGCCCAGCTAACAGAGCACAGGGATTCTAGGAACCTTCCCAGCCCGTGGAAAGAAGAAGCCTTGGGGGACTGAGGCTCCGCTGGTCTCTTCTCCTTCAGGGCTTACACAGTGCATAAGCCCCACCAGGCACACTGCTGAGAACATAACACCTTGAACATCCCCAGCTCTGAGAGTACTCAGAAAACAAAACTCACCTTCTGATAGGTGCAGCTGGAAAGGGGGCGGGGGGATGGCACATTAAGTTACATTGCATTTCTAGGCCTTGTTCTTTTTTAACTGTAAAATATTACATACACTATTACAAGCACAGTAGGAAAAGTTGACTTTTATGGAGAGAAAAGGTATCACCCCTGAAAAGCCTCATCTGCTGAGAAATTTTCACTCTCTGGCTTTGACTATCAGGAGATCCATGCTGAGAAATATGAAGCAGAAAGCTTTTGTTCAGAGAGAATTGCAAGAAAAAGGAAGATAAATCAGTGTAGCTTTTAATGTGAAGTTTTCCCTCTGGTAACATTTCCTTTTACGATACAGGCATACAAAAATGCCAAAGGTAAGAAAAAAACATTTTGGTTTGAAAGAAAGAACTTAACGGATAAGACTCACCTTACACTGTACTTGCTCAATAGTGGGGAAGAAATCTGTAAATAAAACAAACTCTTAAGAGGAAACCCCACTGCTGAGGCGAAGCTCTATCCAGGTCTATGTTCGTAAAAGTTTTGCAAACACAACTCCTTGGCTAGGAGCATAGGAAAAACAACATACCCATAACTATTTTGGCAAAAGTCAAAGTGCAGTGCAGCTGTCCGAATGCAAGCAAGGGGTTCCTCTGGACCACCAAACCTCATGACTAGCTAAGCCTCTGCAGGGAACCCAGAGAATAATTAAACCAATTCCAGAGCAAGGATGCTATGTGAGCACAAAACAGCTATTTTGAAGGGGGGGTGTGATTTGCTTACATCAGCAGGTATATATCAGCAATCTTGTATCAGATAAGCTAAGAAGTCACAAACATTAATGTAAGATTTATCTGCTTACCAGTCTGCCTTGTGTCTTTTTACTTTTCCCAGTTACATTACAGATAAGGAACAAGAGGGTTTTTTCACTCTTTAATACCACAGAAACATCTGAACAAACTGAAGAGTGCTCTAGATATATGAAGCCACTGCCCCTCTAGGTAAATAACTTTCTTTACAGACATTTTTGAGCTGTTTATCTCCATCATCAAAGCCTTCAATCAGGCAGATAAAGAAACGTGTTTGTTGGCCAGCTAAGCAACATGCCAAAACAGAATTCCCACTGCCAGCACTGATGCCACTTCATTTATATGTAGTTTCTCATCCCACAGGCTTCGGCTGTTTGAAGGGAAAGTAGTTCTCAGAACAGATGGAGTTGGTAATATAGCTCTTTCTAGGAGATACAAGGATTACACAGGGAATGAAATGGTGAAATAGTGTCTGCAGTACATATTGTAAAACTTCAACCACTCCAAGTAAAATTCCCTTCCCACTGAGAACAACATGATAGGATGAAGTGGAAGTGACAGTGTGGCTTTCCAAAACATTAGCTGTATCATGGCTGTTTCCCCTTAGAACATTGGCTACCCAAAATCTACTTGAGACACATGTTCCAACCTTGCACTCATCAGAAAATGTTGTTACTTGTCATTTTGAGTCAGTGTCAGAAGAACTGCCAAAAAAAAGGATGAAATAGCTGTCTTAAAAGAGCAAGAGAGAGTCTGTGCAGCAGACGGGGAAACAGTGCCTGTGTATATCAGAGCTCCTAAGCTCAGCTACAAAATCTTATTTGGTTTCTGCTAGATCTCCCCCAGGCATCTTGCTTTCAGTGCTGCAGGAAGACTTGTATCCCACAAGTCCAGTGTTGTTCCATGTTCCCAGGCTGTCTGCCCGTGCTTAGACTGAAATCTTTGCATGGCAAGGCACAGAACCGTGGATATTTGCAGAGAAGATACCTTCTGAGAAGATGACAGACTGCTTTGAGTCAGACTTGGAAAGCCACAACCACTGGTGACACTGTTCCAACAGTGGATGGGGCAGACAGAGGGAAGGAAGGTAAAGAAAAAGCCCATTGTCCAGGTAAACCATTCTAGTCCAGACCAAAGCTCCATTTAAACCACTAACCTGTGCCCAGCAGTGTGGACAAGAAGGCATATAGAGAAGACAAAAAGCAAGCCAAGCATTTATGGTATTTCTCCCAAGTATTTTCGCAGATTCCACCGATTTTCATCTTGGGACAGGTCCTGATCCTGATTTGGTTTCTTTATGGAATGATCCCCAGTATGTCTCTCTTTGAAGTATTCGCTCTACTGTTTCATTTGCTTTGTTCATTGCCATTGAGTATTAAGCTGACATTTTAAGTGAAAAACTATGATGATGCAATTCCCAAATAAAAAAATCTGGAGGTTATGTTCTCAAGGTCCTGATCTGAAGTACTTTGCATTTTGTAATAAATTGCTATATCCAATTTTTCCCTGTTTTTGTAGACCTTAGTGGGGATTTTTATTTTATGTGATCCTAGTTTAAATGTATTACAGTAATCCTAGACATTTTCTCTCCTTACTTTTAAATTGCTCTTGCTTTTGTCAACTATCAGCCGGGTACAACTAAAGCTCAATCAAATCAGGCAGATCTGTAACTCAAATCTCATCATGTGACTCATACATGTTCCATGCCTAAAGACAGTTGCCTGGATTCTTACTCTAGTCCTGGACATATAATTTACCATTACAAGAGTGTCTAAAAATATGAGGTAGGCCTGAGCCTCATTATATAAAGCAAGGTCTCTTGGATTGCACTGAATTGGATTTTAAATGTAATACATTGTGGTTGAAATCTTGGCTCCCTCTTTAATCTGTGGGATTATTGTTATTACCCTTGTTCAAGCCAGCGTTTTGCCTGAAGAACATCTCTACTGTTTAGCATTATTTCATAATTAACTTGTTAGGAGCTCTCCTGTTTGCTAAAGCATGTAATTTTCCCCCTCCACAACTTTACACAATGGCAGAGAAAACAACACTTGCAGCCTTCATAACAAGAAAGACTGAGATGGCCAAAGTGACCTTTTATCCAACTCTATCATGCAACAGAGCCAATTTCTCCTTGTGTCCAACTCAGAGAAGACTGTTGCAGACATTTTCTTTGGGGTTGAATTTAGCCTGTAGCATTTTTCCAGTTGATGCTCTGTCCAGGAAAGTCCTTTTTGGCAACTGCAGTTTGAAATCCTACTCCAACCCTGGATCTTAAACTGAATTAGAGAATTTTACTGGAGATGAAGAAACTCTCCCTCCTTTCCTTACTGATCATTCCCTGCCATCTGCAACAGCCACTAATTTCTGCGTAAAGCACAGCTTTAAAGAACTAGTGCACATCACAAATGCACAGTTTCATTACTGGGCAGTTAAATAGCCTGAAAGACAGAAGGAAAAAAATTTAGTCTAGGTTTACCTAGGGTATACTTACATGTACTACTGTGTGCATGTATTATATATGTGTATATAGTACTATAGGACTTATATATACTATTGCTAAATAGTACATTCCTAAGAACCATTGAAAAAAAAGAATGTAAATGCAGTGTTTAGCATAGTCAAGCAGAAACGATGCATTCCTGAAAGTTTCAAGATTTGCTTATTTGGTGTCAACTTTGTCAGACACACCTCCCTTCCCTCTAACAGGTAGATTTGTTACTAGGAAAAACATAGAAAACAAACTGTCCATCTTCCACATTGAATTGGTGTGAATAAGATGGGGCAATTTGGATTGCAACATTTTGCAGCCAGAAAGGCTGCAAAAGAAACCTGTCTCGAGTCTTGCCCCAAATGCTTTGACTTCAAGAGAAACTGGCAGCAAGAGGCGAAACAAACAGTTCACTGTATCGTTCCAGCAGGCACTGAGGCAGGGCTATGCTGTGCAGTGAGTAGGTGTGATTAGCTCATTTGTCATTAGTTTAACACGAAGAACAGAAAGCAGAAGTCTAAGCACACGGAAATAGCACCCTCCAATTCTGATTAGCCTCTTGCTTATACCGCATTGTGGCGAGCTGAGCCTGCACAGGCTCACTTAACCCTACTGTAGGCACAAAGGTTTTAAGTCCTGTGTCCCTTGGAGAAAGGAACACCTCTCTCCAGAGTGTTAGCAAGAAACGGAGAAGTGATCCTGCAAACGACCACCATGAAGACATCAAATGTTCTTGTTCTCATCTTGGTCCTGCTTTACATCAATGCCAGCACAGAATGGCCCACGCACACAGTCTGCAAAGAGGACAACTTGGAAATATATTACAAAAGCTGTGGTGAGATTTTTTTACCATTTTCATTTTCTTTTTAGTTTCTCAACAAAGTTGTTCTTATGCAGTGAGAGACACTTATAAGCCAGGCAATGAATTGAAGGGTTATATTCCCAAGCCAGCACTGGGTTTCCAATCTAGAATATTTTTAGTATTTTATGTATAGCTGGCTTTGGTTCACACACACACACACACACATACACACACACACAAATCTAAGTGTATTTATATAGAAGATAATAAAGAGGAATAATGTAACTTAGTTCAGAATAAAAAACAGCGGTCAAAACCCCAGTTCAGCGTGAAAGAGATGACTAGGATTTTTATCTAGAAGTTAGGTTAAAAAAAAAAAAAAAAAGAGGAAGACCCTAGATCTTTATCTTTGTTACCACTGAGACAAAACAGGCTCTTCAGTGATCTGCTGTTTTCCTAATATGAGATGAGGCTGTGGTGATGTGCTTTCTGTCCTCCCACTTGGAGTGACAAGGGACCCAGTGTGACACTGGGAAGGATTCATGTTCTCTGCCACTGCCACCATGCTTAGCAAGACTTCAGCAGCAGCCCCTACCAGAGGCATTTCCCAGGGATCATAGGGTTTTGTTTGCTCTTTAAATCTGCAGAGAAGAAAAGGAGCAAGTGACACTGAAATTGACTGAAAATGAATTCATTGAATGGTGCCTGCTTTCCAGCTCTTGCTTTGCTGGCCTTGTGCCTCTCCTATTGTGCTGATCTGCTTTACAACTGGGACAAACGGAATTAGATTCACAGACATCTCATTCATTTTCCGCACGTGATGTGAAAAGCGATTCATGGCAAATGAGCACCCTAGAGTTTGTTTTTCCAATTCATCCTGATACAAAGGGTTTTCCCGGGGGCTCTTTCTCCCCTGTAGCTTTCATGCATTTTTGCACACCCATCAGAATAAAGCCGGTGAGGTACAACAGAAGTAAATAAATATTTGTAGTGCTATCCTTCATTGGCCTGCTCCCAGGAAACTAAAGTCAAGCTTCACAAACTATAAATGGGTATCATGCACTAAGCAAATACTTAATTAAACATTGAATACAAGCTTAGGCATTACCTTTATTTCAGTAAGAATTTATTGCATAAATGAATTCTGTTCCCTCAACAGGTCTCAGTTAGCATGAGATGCTTTGACAACGAGGCACAGGCTCAGTTTGAGTCAATTCAAATGATGATGAATTTGTCTGCTGGCATGTGCCAGTTAAGGACTGGCTCTTACCATGCACACCACTGGCCTAGCTAACAATATGCATTTGTTCAGAGTCATTTGTTTCTGTCATTTATTTGGGTTTGCTACGAACAGAAAGATATGAGGTACATTCATTCAGGGGGAATTCACAGCTTGAGAAGCACGAGCCAGAGATCATAAAGGTCAGGTCCTGCCACTGAGAGTGGTTTTCTATTCTCCTGGTCACAGCTACGGGAGATGAAGAGATTACACGGACATGGAAACAATGCAAGAATTAAATCAGATTCCTTATTTGAAGTCAGATTCCTTGCTCCCTTGCGGCACTGTCAACATTCAAGTTGTTGCAACTCATAACTGCCATTACAATATTCTGCCCTACCTTTTTCCAGAGGCTATCACACCTGTAGAATCAGTCTAGGGTGCACCATTTGCATCTCTGCTGACCCAGTTCATAGTCTGGTGGTTTGCATAAAGGAGAAAAATATAAGATGTTTTGGGATGAACCCAAAAATCTACAGATCGGGGGATAAATCCAAATACACTAGTCTACATCAGTTTCAGAGAAAACACCGTTCTTACTGAACTCTCTGGCATGCTCACGATGGTGCCAAAGGTGGTGATCACCCTTTCACCAGAAGGGAAGCTTCATTGCTACTTCATTTCGCTGTAAACTGTAACTAGATGGGCAGCACATAGCTTCCTGCTATGTGTCCTGCCGATTGTTCTCACCCAGGAGGAAACAGACTTGTCAGTACCTAGGTTTGACAAGATCGTTTCCCAACAAACCTTCTCATGACAAATTTATAATATCAGCAAACACAGAGTCAATCCTAGGCTAGTGCCCATACTCTTTAGCTTTCAGGGGAATACTGCCCCACATGTCCCTCCAGTCTGAGAAATCCCATTGATATTTCCTGCTCCACTGAATGTATCAGCAGATGACCCATTTTTGGGATGCAGGAGCCACAGTGAGGTAACTAGTATGAAATCTAGTAAAGTATTCCCTGTTTCCACCAGGAAGGTCAGGATTTCAACTTTGTTGTTACTAGAGACTCTAGGATGTTATCAGTTAATTAGGGTTGAATCAAGTGAAATATAAGGAAGATGAGAGAACTACTTCAGAACTTTCTGTAGCTGAATGCTCTCTATCAACAAATTAATGGAGTTCAGTCCGAGCATTTAAAAAGGAGCCAATTGCTCATTTTTGCCTTGTAGTTTATCAGAACCTCTCCTATAATGCAGTAAAAATCTGACTAAAGCCAAAAATATGACCTAATATAACTGTGATTAACGTAGCAGAAAAGTTTAGGAGGATAACTGAAAATAGAGAACGTGTAGCAATCTCCTGCAGCCAGAAGCAAATCCCAATGGCCTGTCACAAGCAATTGTTCTAGCTGCATCCTGCCCCTATAACACATAAGATACAGCCATGTATCAAGCCCACAGCTTCAGTCCATGCTCTGGATCCTGTAGAAAGGATCCCCATTCCCATTAAGCCATGTCAGACTAAATGTTTTATAACCAGGACACCAAGACGTGCATCAAAAGAAAGGGCTAGATAAGATTCTAGTGATGAATATAATGCAGTTGTAAAAGAGTAATCTAAAAGAAATCAGAAAAAAATTCTCAGCAGCGAGTCCACAGTGAGAAAGTCAGGCTGAGAGATGGGTGGTCTGAAAGTAAAGTAAATAGACAGTGTGCTGCCTCCTCTGTATAACCACAGGAGACATAACACCGAGACAGTCTATAAACAGCAAGACATTTCCTATCAGGGCCACTCTTCCTCCCAGGGACAAGTGACAAAAATGAAGGAAGATCTCAAATGACCACAAATCACTTCAGAAACCTGGGCAGAGATCCCAAGATAAAAGCAGGTTAACATCTCTGACTGAGAAAAGAGTTTATGCACAGACAAGAAAAGAACCTGCTACACAAATGGCCAATTCTTATCCCTTTTAATTTCACAATGATTTTTATAATGCCTTTGATATTCCCAGCTACATTTTAAAAGGCAATTGTCTGGGAAGGGAGGGGCAGGTAGGCAATGGTAACAAAGTCCCCCAAGCAGATTCCAGTGCAATTTGAGTAATAGGTACTTGGAAATGCAAAGTGCAATGCAGTCAGAGACCACAAAACATAACTCCTCAACACGTCTGCAAGCACCTGCTTCTAGATCACTCATGTGAGTTGAATTGTCTTAATTAGCCATGAAAACATTCTCACTACATAGTGTTCAAATGGGATCCCCTTCATAGGGGAAAGCAGGTGATTCTTCCTGCAGATGTAAGAAAACCATTTTCCAACTATTTTTACAGCTCTTTCTTGAAATGTTAGCTGGGCCTATATCAGTAAATTAGTGTTTCAGAATGTCAAATTTTGTTTCTACCAGCAAACCCCCCACTATGCTCCATGATTAAGACACGGGAGATTTCAGAGCTGCCCACTGTCTGAAATTGTGTATTGCTTGCCAGTGGAGCAAAGGAAACTGATAAAGTAGAAGGTTCTTAGACAGGATCTGGACACCATGGACCATTAAGGACTTTGTTTTCTGTGCAGGGGAGTAAAAAAGAGGGAATTTCAGGGAGATCTTCAGGTCAAAGTACCAGTATTTGAAGATGACATCTTCAGAAATACTTCCAAGGTTCTATAAAACACTATTTAGACAACATGGGATTTTCAAATATCATAGACAAACACATTTTCGCATTGTGATTTTGCTTGCTTTTATTCGTTTGTGGTTTTTTTTTCATCTGAAGTGAGTTAATGGCCAGTAGCTAAAATTTCAGGAGAAGGAGCCATCAATCAGTATTCATTTCAACCTCCAAAACCTAAATATGAAACTGGTTGCACACTTTATAAGTTTCATATCTGTATATCTACAGATTAAAAATAATAAAACATATTTACAGATATGGTTAACCATTTGCTTTAATTAATGTCTTCTGCTAGACAAAGACTCCGGTCATCCAGAGAATTGTTTTTAGTGACAATGCCTCTTCAGAAACAGAGGAAAGTCTGACTGAACTTATGTCCAGTGAGCTCCATGTCTGCATAGTTCTACGTCACAGTTCAAGCAACATTATTTCCACAAACCCTTTTCCTGCCCTGCAGGGGTAAAGTAGGAGAGAGCAGCACCTGCCCACTTCCATACACGCTTGCACTGGATTGCAGTTGCAGTTAGAGAAACTCTCATTCGTATGCCTTTTTTTTAAATTTGTGAGCTTGGTTTTGGATCTCGGTGAAATGGTCCCTTGAAGTCAACAGGGTTATTCTGGTGTAGAACGTGCTCTGGTCAGATAGTGCAGTATAGACTCCTTTCTGATATACTCTGTTTTGAGGGAACTTTTCAGTTCTTAAAACGAAAAAGTGGAGGCAGAGACTAATTAGCTTACAATTTCCTGAGGATTTGTCTGTCCGTGACGAATAGTTTCAAGGTCCTGCTCACACACTCAGCCCATCATATCCTTTCTCCTACATACTGAGAGATCAAATATACTATTTTTCTTAAAATCTGTTTGTTCCTCTTTTGAAAAATAGACCAGTAACCCCTATTTCTGCTCAATCGGCAATACCAACTTGTAAACAATACTGCTAAATTGTCATCATTGCAGCACTAAATTTACAGCACATCACTTTCTGTTCGCTGTGTCAGCTACTTTAACTAGTCCTTTTTCCTCCCTGACCACACACTTATGTGCTTAGTTAAAGGATATAAGTAATCTGATATCCTTAGATGGCAAAGAAAAGTCTGCCAAAAAATTCTCACCTCATGCCTCCTTAGGGCAAAGATTCTTCTAGATACTTGGTAAAGAGGGTTCTTTTTCCATTATTCTTTGGGTTTTTGGCAGACAGATTGAGCCAGATGCTTCTCTTGGACTTATTTATTTATTTCCCTCGATCAGTCTCCAGCAATTGCTTCTGCTTCTAAATTATTTAAAGCCACATGACACCAACTCCCCTCTGATCTTTTGTTGCATAGATTGCTAATGGGCAAACAATCAAAGAACTTAAGAATTTCACTTGAAAACAATTTTTTGGTTTGTTTACTCTGTCCAAGCCGTCTTAATGTCATAGCTTTGTTGCTGTACTCATCTGGTATAACTTACTTACTCCAAGGGGAAAACCAGATGTTGACATGCATATTTCTGGCACTGGATCCTAACAAACTGAAGCTATCAACAGAATCAAGGTAGCATAGTTATGAGTGCACATGCAAATTTTCTTTTAAGATTTTGGTCCCTCCATGAATTAAAACTGCCTCATCTATTTCATTCTCCATTTCATTAGAGAGGATTTAAACTTTCTTTCATATGTGAACTCTTCAGGTGGGTCTGAATATTACTTTACCCCATCTTTCAGAGAGAGGAAAGTACTTAGTAAGTTTTAAAATGTAAATGGCTTAAAGGAGCAGGAGACAATTTCATACCTCCAAGGAACTCTGGCAAAAACATTAGATTCAGCATCTAGACTTCAAACCATTTAATAAAATCAATATTAATGCTTTCAGTGAGACTAGTACTGGAGAGAATTAACCTCAGCTGAACCTTTCCCACCAGGCTTTAAATTTTCTCATCTAATTTAGTTCTCAGTGGTTTTCTCACAGTGCCAAATTCTTCACCAAATCAATTAAGGTCCTGCATCACAGACTGAAAAACAGGGTTGTTTATGTGTGACACCCACTCCTGCTTATCTCCAGCTGATAAATCTAAACTGGTTGGCATGTTTTTCACCTATTTTACTTTCAACATGTCTTTGGCTGCTGTAGCCACTGAATCACTAAAGTAGTCATAAGCAGGAGGGGTAACAGCTCACAAGGCAAGCCATAGGAAAATGTGTTCTCCCCTTTGGAAAAAATAGGAGAGACATACCTAAAAAGTAGTATATTGCATTACAGTCAAGAAATAGTATGGGCAATGCAGCACTGCCACTTCCTTTTGGATACTGAATTTGAGTCACTATGGAATGAGCACTCTAACATACTAAACAGGTTAGTCACAGCTATTTTAACAGTTTGATTAAAATTTGAGATTAGCTCCTATATCACACAAAGCAAAAATTTTCAAGAGGCACATTCACTGCATAAAGTCAAGAGCAAGAACAAACCACAGCTGATAGTAAGTGTTCCAGTGTAAATCTTTCCCTGTAAGCCTATGAGGCATTGCTATGCTTTCTTGACACTGTCACATCATCTCACTTAGAGCTGCCATCAAGGCCTCAAAACATCTCTGTGCCCTCCTATGCTTACAGTTTATCAAAGAAAATAAAGTCAGGAGATCAGGTTCTTACAACAATTAAACATCAGCAAAAATATCCAAAATAATCTAAATAAAATTAACACGCCTCAAAAGTGCAAAACACTGTTTCAGAATTATTGTGTGTTGGTGTCACTGTATCAAATTTAGTGGGCCTGTGGCAACCTAAATCTAGGGGGAAACAGAGGCGATTGGGGACAAGATGTCCAAATGCCCTATACAGATTCATCACGTGCCAAATCCAAAACCTTTGATCTGTTACAGTTGTTGCTTTTAGCATGAGAGCTTCCAGTTGCCAAAAGCTAGGATCTTAAAAAATACGACAAATTAATTCAATGCTTCAGTTTCCTCTTCACCTGAAGATGGATGGCTCCTGTAAAATGATCTAGCAGTGATCAGGCAGGTGGGAACCCAGCTAGTTTCCTCAGCAGAGGGAGCATGCCATTTCAGCTACAGCTTACTGCCATGCTCCTGTGGCAGATTTCAACCCATCCTGGGAAAATGGGAACATTTAGTCCATTTATATGCTGCTGATTACTGTTCTGTATAATCAGCAGTATACCCTGCTATCCCAGAGCATGGAATGTGTCTAACAGCAGGACAGTTTCTAGTAATGTTTGGTTCTATTTCTGATACAAGCCTGAAAGTCTGTTGCAAATCCCCAGTCGTACTGGCAAGCACTGATGTCCAGAGATCTTCATCTCAAGTAGGGCAATATAAAAAAATTATTTAAAAAATACATGTGAGGGAAAAGACATCTGATCAGGAATACAGGCAGTTACTGTATGTATCTTATTCGTGCAGTGCATGGTGTTTTCTTACCAACAGAAGAACAAAGACTTTCTCTCTCTAATACATTCCCTGCTGGGCCCAAATTAATGCAGTATTTTCTTGTTACACTGCTGTAGCTGAAGCCTGCCCTGTCTGCCTTTCTCTCTCAAGCTAACTAGGACAAATCAGGATTATCAAATACAGATATGTATGTGCTATCTCTCAAAGCCGGCATCTTTCAGTTTTGTCCTCTTAAACAGGCTTGGTTAAAGCTTTGTTATACTGCACAAAGCACAGAAATCCCTCTTTCCAAATACCACCTCTGGCAAAAGCAAGGAAAGACTACATGAACCTTCAGACACTGGGCCTCTGCTTGAGCCCCAGCAAACAGCTCTAACAAGCCTATTCTCAAAGAAAGGTGGTTCAGGCAGGAAAAACAGGGAGTCTAGGGGCATGTCTTTGGCAATGCTGCTTTATGCATGCTCAGGACAGTCCCATCCCCAAACATGGCCCTCCAGCTGCAGAGAGCCCCTCACACCTGCTGTCATTACAGGGGTTTCCCTCCAGCTCATCACACAGGCCTGGTACCAGCAAATCTCTTCCTCACCTGACATTTGGAGAAGCCTTCTGAGCTACTGTTTCTGAATATTTGTGTATTTGGACATCATATGCTCAGCAACGAGTTTTATTTGTAACAGCAAGACACAAAGTCTTTGTCCTTCATTTAAACTAATTTTCTAAGACACTGGAGTCACCTGGCTACAAAACTAAGGCCATAAGTACCAGCCAGTAATGCCTGTACCTTAATCTAGCCAAGAAGCATATAATTGCTCTTTGCATTACCAGTGTTCAGTATTTTTGAGAGAGGAGTAGAAATAACTTGCATAAATGCTTATTTTTTAAGCCATATTTTAAGTTTCTTTTGCTAGTTCTCTGGGCTTTTTTAGCTTATAGATTATGCTGAAACCAAATCTTTCAGCTTCTCTCTACCGCCATGTAAGTTTATCAAAAAGGAAGCCAAGTTATTCACTCTGTTAGTCATCTCCAAGAGCTTTGGGTTTAAGTAGACCACAAGCTGATACCACTGTTTGCAAAGGGGAACTCAATTTGTAACCCTGGGACATTTAGGACATACAAACTCTCCCCTTCCTTATTCCTTTTCCTCTATGTTGCCTAAGCAAGCCAGAAAAATTAAGGTGATAAAACATACAGTGACTTCTGCAAAGGAGGCTAGAGTGCCTGTTTGAGCTAGGCAAAAGCCTGGAGCTGGTCATGGCTAAGGCAAGTGTCTGGGGATGAAGCATTCTCATGATAAGGTAGACACAGCCAACATAAGTCTCACAATTTATTCTGCTTTCCTCTGAACAGAGGGTCACTCTGCCCCTCCCAGACACACCTGAAAGTGGCAGTGGCATGCAGTGAAGGCAGGCTCAAAAGGAAGTTCATTAAATTGAAGGTGCTCAGGGAAATCTAGATGCATAATCAGAGAGCTGCTAATTCACCTGATGCTTCTTCCTCAGTGCCTTATAAGTAGATTCCAGTGTCAAATATAACCTTGAGCATTCAGGTTAATTTATTTAAATAGACATTAAAGGAAAATTGTTGAACGAATGCAGAAAGTCTGAAATCCCAAACAGTTCCTCATTCTTTCCCTCTTCTTTCATCACCTTGAATGCTGTAAAGACTAATGATTTAATTTTATTAACAGCTTTGAAGGTGAGGAGTGTTAGGTAATTGCTAAATGCGCTTCTGCCTTGTGCTAATTTCCAGCTCCTCTAGCACCAGTCTGTCCTCATTCAACCCCAGCCAAGTGCAGCTATGTCATTTCATTCAATTCTGTGGCTTATCTGCTCCTAGAAGTGTTATTTTGAAACACCCAAAGCTTACCCATTTGGAGAGTCTTTCCACCACTCCAGGGCTTGCAGATGTGGACTCTCACAAGCACAACTAATCTGCTTGCTGCTGCTATTCAGTCACACCACTGATTTTCATGCTCATGTGGAAACAATGTGATTTTAGAGCAGATTCAGATGAGAGTGAAGCCAGTAGAGGATAGTTAACAAAATGGGGGGAGGAGAGAGAAGAATAAAAGAGAGAGACTGTTGTACACCAGCCCAGCAAAATTCCTGTAACAGGTGCTTCCCATCTGGCCATGCAGTTTCTGTAATTCCCAGTTAGTCATCTAGGAGCTCAGGCTTGGAGGAACATAGCCACAGTGGGTTAGCACATTATCATTCCCAGCTGTCTGCTTCATCCCATGCTCTGGAGATCACTTCCCAGAGCACAGGAGGCTATAAGGGCAGTTGCAGCTCACAGCCCTGTGGCTTCACGTGCACTCATGTTGAGCAGGGACATGAGTTGCAGTAACTGGGGCATGAAAGTGAGTTCCCATCTGTTGTCCCCGTCACTGGGATTACACCACTGTAAATATGTCTGAGATAACTTACCTATGAACCTTCTGCCAAGAAAAAAGGCAGAGGGAAAAAAACTCCAGGAAGAAAAGTTCTGTAACTCATCTGGGTTTCTAGGCTGTATTACACACACCTGCTCAGCCTTCTAAGAAAAGCCCAGGCAAACCCATCACTGTGAGCACCTCGAAAGAGGCTGAAATCTTGCATTGTGCTGCCAGTGCAGGCGGTGTGCAAGGAAAACCACATCCCAAGTCAATACAGCAACAAATCTCCACCAGGGTACCACAAGGTAGCGTGAAATGGGAGGTCAGATACATCACCAATACTAAAACATGTAAGGGGTGATCAGTGGCAAGATGCCAGGTACATCCCAAATTTATCTCTCACAAAGCAGGATAGCACTATAGAAGCCAGTCTTCAGCAAGAGCTGTACATTCAGTGCTAGATACAGCTGGGAGCTGAGCATCAGCCACAGCATCAGGTTCAAATAACACATCTAAGAGATCTTAGAGTGCATTGATTGTTTACAAGAGTCAAAGACTTGTTCCTTTCTTGGAGAAGTTGCCTGAAAGGTTTAGAACCATGTAGACAGAAACTTGAGTCCAAATGCTGCTCCCAGGCACCTTACTGTTAGCTGTAAATATGTTGCAGCGTGAGTCCTTTGCACTAGATACACAAAGAATGCCCTTTTTCCCATCAGTAAGCAGATTTTCACTGATAAACCTCAATGTGTTTGCGAAATTTCCAACAGTGTTTTAAATGTCGGTATTATATCAAAGCTGAACTGGAAAAGCAGAACTCTGCAACCAGTTGAAGAGTTTCTAGCTTTAATTATGGAAGAGGGAGCAGATTGAAGCAAGTGGGTGGAGGGAAGTCTGGGAACATACAGTACTGTGCACCACAAAATGTTGCAGGGAAGGGGAAGGCTGAAGGGCAGCCCCACATATTTTAGAGGTTTAACAGTAAATGTTATTGCTCTGCACATGTGAAAGACATAACATGTATTTTTTTCAGTCTAACCAGCTCACTTCAGATTGAGGCAAACACAGAAGAATAAGTATTAAACCTCCATAAGAGACACACAGTGACTCACAGTTGTGCATCTGAGATGAAACACAAAAACGGCAATTCCCTCGAGTTGCCTTTGCCACAGGAGGGACTCCTCACCATTTAAAGGAACAGGGGTATGGCACACTGCCTTAGTGCATAATGCACAGCTGAATTTACAGACATCTTCACTGATCAAATGGCTAAACCCCACTATTTTCATTAATTTCCTTTTTAGCAGCAACCTTTCTGCCTACATTTTTTGGAATACAGACTCCCTGGCACCGCAGTTTTAGCAACACAGCCATTCTTTCAATTGATTTCAGTAGGAGGTCTCCACCTAAGTACATCACAGTACCTAAGATGTTAGATTGTAAAGTCTTAGCTTGAATTTCCACGGGGAGGTGATCAGAAAATTGTTTGGGTTTCTTTTGACAGTGCAAAATTTGACATTTCTCAGCAACAGAGTAACAACAGAAAATCCAAGTGCTCCAATTCACAAATTTTTCTGGAATTTCTCATCTGAGAGCTTCCACACTCTCTTCCTCTCTGGGGACCAGACAACACTTCTCTGATATCAGGGCCCTATGCTGCAACACTAGCAGTGCAGTAAAAAAACATCCATGGCTACAATGCACCAGGAAATATGTCATCTGTTAAAGGACCTAAACCCATAGAAATAAAACAGATACAAGACACCCAAAATAAAATAACCCTGAGGTCAGGGTCATTGTAAGAAGTTCATGCTTTCCAGAGAAGCTTGGTTTCATGAACATCCCCTTTCTACCCAGTTATTGATGAGAAATTTTGAGCTAAAAATTCAATTTCTAGCCCTAAAACTGTGATGTAATTTGTAATTGAAGCACAGCCTATTCACTTTGAAAAGAGAAGAGCATCATATATGTTGCAGTGCCATGTTTGACCATAACTCCTTCTGGAAATTATGGAGCTGACAATTTTAGTAATTTGATTGCCAGCACTGTTTGTAGGCCTCAATGCTCAAGTTGCTCTGAATCTGAGCAGCTGTTTCCTGAACCTTATCATCACACTACACACAAAACATAAACGAGAGGGGCTCTTGCAGAACTCCAGGGGAAAGCAGAAACCAAGCCCTGAGAGATGGTAGAAACCAGAGAGGAAGCAGGAGTAACGAACCTGGAGAAAAGAGAAGTTTGACGTGCTTTCTGGCTGAAGCAGGAAACTGTTCTCCTAACTGATTCCAACAGCCTCTAAAGCTATAAAAAACAAAGTGAGAATTGACAGGAATATGGAAAGGGAGGAAAGACAACCCTCTGACTCTGGTCTCACTTGATAAACAACTCCAGGCACTAACTATTTGTCCCAAGCAGATTATGCAACTGTAGAGGCTGCTTTAGTGGTGTGGAGGACAGAATCCAGCACAGAGACACAAAAAACTCTTTGAAATACAAGGGCCTTTTATCTCTCTCTTTTAAACTGTTATTTTAATTTACCAGAACTTAGGGCTCGGGTTCTCTTTTTAGACCACACTGGTGGTCTCCGGGCTCACAGAACCTGGCTTAGTTAGAGCCTCCCGGGTCCTCCCAACACTTTCATTCATTTCATGATCCCCTCTAAGCAATCAGGTTTTGGTCACGCAGACTTGCTGGCTGCCAGCTGCTATGGCTGTGGGGTACTGCTGCAAAAACAGGGCTAGGCTATGGGGATGCCTCACAGAGGACACTCATGACTCAAGTTTCACCACAGCATCAAAGAAATTCTCTCAACATGTTATTTTCAATTCAGCAAGAAGACTAGCTCAAGCAACAACAACTTATAAAACAGAACTCAGTTCCCAAGTCTATATTTGTCACTACCGGCTCTATGTAAACCAAGGAGCCTGTGGCTGCTTCTACACATGCCACAGTTGCTTCTCTTTTTTCCACAGAGAAGGAAGTTGGATTCTTAGGCTGGCTGGAAAGCCATGTTGAGGGACAAAACTATGCATAAAGCAAACCTCGAGGCTCAAGATATGTTTCCAAACTGACCAAATCTTTCACCTCTAGCCACAGTTTTGGAAAACAGTTGCACATTCTGTTGGTTGTGGAAGCTGAGCTCTCAGTTGTTGCTGCTGCCTGTCACCAGAGAGTGACACAACGACCAGCCTTCAGGCATAGCATGAAGTCTCTTGGAGGCTAGCAAGGAAGAAGGTGGAAGCGGTGGGAAAACAATTATGTTTATACAAGAGTTTTAGACCTTGATGCAGAGGAAGAAATACTGTTGGAAGTGGTAAGAACCATGTTCGTGACAATCGTCAGTCAAAAGGCTCCCTTTGACCCCAGTTCTGCTAAAGTCTCCCAGAAAAGTAGAAATGTAGAATATTTCCTGGGTTAGAAATATCATGTAATGGATATAAAAAAATAAAGTACTGCATCAGTTACTGCATCAGTATATCAGTTACACAATTTTATTTACAATTTTGGACCTTCCATACCACTTCTGGATTCAGTTTCCTAATTAGCATCACCAAGCCTTCTTGTGATACAAATTAATTAAAAAACATCTTCATAACCAATTGCCTGTCAGTGCTGAGGAAGGAATGGCAGTGTACAGTGTCTGGGAAGAGCAGTTGTACTAAGAATTCATAGTTGAATAAGTATTCACTACTCACTACTAAGGGGAACTTGCTTTCTTTGAACTTGGCTCATTTTCCTACACAGCAGGTTTTAGTCTCACCTGAATGTGCTTTGGATTGAAGTGGCAGGAAGGACAGAAGTAGCTAAGTAGCTATTGAACACAGGGTATGAGAGCTTTGAGCACTTCTTGTAGAATTTTTAAGGAATATGTAATTTGGTTTTTATAGCACTTCTGTGTTCAATTACTTTCTTCTGTACAGTCATTACATTTCATTAACGATAGAACTTGTTACCCACTGCTTTGTGTCTTCAAACAGATCCCCAGCAAGATTTTGTTTTCAGCATTGACAAGTGTTCTGATGTCGCAACCCACACCTTTAACATCAGAGCTTCAATGGTCCTGCGTAAGTGAATTGCTATTTTCTCACACCATAAACAGGTAATTCATGTGTGAGTGCTGGTATTAAGAAGTAAGCCAGGGTGAAAACCTCCCACAAAATATGAATGGGCTCATTTCTCAGAAATTTCAAAACCTATGCAGGGCTACAGAAATGTCAGTTCTGTTATCAGCTTGGCCTCAGACTAGGTATGTCACCCTAAGCAGGTCATATCAGCCCCCAACCCCTATTCCTCTGCTACCCTTCATTTATACACATGGATAGCCAAGGTGGGGGGGTGTGCTGCTCTAGATCTTATCTTCATAGCTAAGACTTCTAGCGAAAGTCTTGTTGAACGAGACAGCTACAGCACCCACACTCTTCTGTCAGCACCAGCAGTGCTCATCGAGTTCCAAGGCCGTGACCCTGGCAGATAACAGGCTGAATGGACTCCCACAGAGCAAGGTGGGGACAGCCCTCTGCCCATCCTGGGCACACAGAGAAACATGCTGAGGAAGTGCTAGTCTGAGGCAACAGTCACCAGGGCCACCAGTTTACCACCTGCAGTAGCTGAAATTATACCCTTCAGAACTGGTCCGCAATAAAAGGTCAAAATTGGGTGCACAAGTTAACATTAGTTATAGCTTGCCTTGTGATCCTTGCACAGAAAAGCCACCTTCTTGCAAAAAGGCCCTAAGCTCACCTAGAACCTCTACTGCCAGAGCATAAATACGAAAGTGTTGCTGTACATTTCCGATACCGAAAATAAATTTGTTTGCCAAGTGTCTTTTAACACTTGGGAACGCTTCCTTGTATGCAAAAGGTCTCCATTCTGTGAGACATGCTACCCACTTGCCAAGGAAGCATCAGTTTTTAGGTGGCTGCAAAGATAAACAAGCCTGCAAAAATCACATTACGAGCATTTGTAAATATTTTTCCCACAAGTCAGAGTACAGGACCTCCCTCTAAATCCAGTAGCTTCTGGATCCAGCCTGGCTCTGTCTATGTTAGCGAGCCAGACACAAGCAGGCAACCTCGTAGCACTGCCCAGCTGCTGTGCTACTCCCTGGCACAAGTTTGGCTTGGGCCAGCTACTGTTTTCCCAGGCAGCAATTACAGGTCACAGGTTGCTCCCAGGGGCCTATTGGGTATGATGCCTCTGCTAAGGACAGCAGAAAAGAAAGTTTAGATGTAAGGACATAAGATTGTTGGAAGGACTACTAGCTATGCTAGTTGACCTCAGAGTCAGAGAATGGTTGTGAGTGTAGTTTATTTAACAATAAAGATATGTGTTATTATGTCCTTTGTCATATATATTGAAGAGCTTAGAAACCTGGTGCTTAAGCATGGATTTCTATGTATTAGGAGTTCTCAGTAAGGAGGTAACATTTAATAACTCAAACTACGGGGGGGGGGGAATGCAATTTTTTTTAAAATAAAGTAATAAACCGGTTTACCCTTGCACTTTCTCTGAGCTCTCTATCTGCTTTATGTGTAGGACACAACATCAAGGAACTATATGTCAAGCTTAACCTGATCATTAATGGGAAGACGGTCTTAACCTACTCAGAGACGCTTTGCGCGCCGGGTCATTCTAAGCTTATTTTCTGTGGAATGAAGAAAGGAGGTAATTTAGGTAGCACTCTAAGTGTTTGATGATTGCTGAATACTCCAAGCAGGATGCACCCGCTGTGCTGTTGAACGCACCAATACATCCTAATGTTCTGTTTACTTCAACAGCATGTTAATGGATGACAGAAACACAGTAGGACAGAGACGTTTTAATTTAAGAGCCTGCTTTTCCCCCAACTTGTTTTTTTTGCTTTTCTTTTAATCACAGAATATTGCACACACATGGGATTTCAAGTACATAAAAAATAACTGTGGTTATGTGACCCCATCCAACAGCAGAGAGGTTCATAATCCCTATTTATGGGCATGTGGTTGTCATGTGAGCAAGAAGTATGACAAAAATAAAGGCTAGTTCTGTAAAAGAAATGGCTGAGCAAACAAACAACCATTCTGAACATGTTCTTCACTATTAAGCAAGTAACACTTCCTGTCCTCAAAGGCTATTTTCAGCTCACTTTAAGAGGATTATGCTTCAATAAGGATATTTGGACCAAGATACTATTTGAAACCATCTACGGTTTGCACCTTGTTTCTGCTCAACATGTGCCTATATAGCAGCCACATGAATTCAGTTCTGGTCAGTTGAACTGCCAGCTGGTGACGACTTGCACTGGTTGGTTTACAGTGGTATTAGCTGCCCCAAGAAAGCAGGCATCTTTGGTCCCAGGTGAGCCTGGGCACCTCAAGGTCCCTTCTGCCACAACAAAGTAGACAGTGCCAAGTTAGCCATACTGCATCTGGAAGAGCTATGGTCATGCTTCTGGACTTTAATATCCACATATTTTAAACAGTTATTTTTAAATCCCTCTTACATCATGATCATCTCTTAACGTTGATTTTAAAATAAAGAGGTAGAGCCACAGGGAAGTTTGAGTTGTTAGAGCACCAGTTCATTACAGGAGCTCTGCTTTCCTTCCATCCACTTCCCTCTTCATCCTGATAACACTACAATAACTCATGTGCAAGGGCTGTGAGTTTAAAGATCATGTACAGCTCTACTGCTAAGACAGCTCCTGGAAAATGACTAAGACATTTCACAAAGCACAGAACTATCATAAAGAATAATAGAGAAATACTGCATGAGCAACCAATTATGTAAATCCTGTGAGCCAGATAGAAAAAAAATTAAATTCAGACGTTTCTTCAATTTTGTATTGAATTACAAGAGGAAAAAACCCACCCACAGACCTACTGAAAAACTACCTTATTCTGATGAAGTACTAAACATCCCTTGGAGAATACATGAAGGAGAAGTAGAGTCAACCCTGAGCTGAGCACAAACTGCTATTCACACATTAAGCCACAAAGCCAAAACCTCCTGGGGTTTCTAAGTCCCTTAATCTTAAACTGACAGGCGATTGTTTCTACTAATTGAAGTACATAATGATATAAACCCATAGTTGGTTGTTTAAATAATACTATGTATCTTCATTTAGAAGCATTCCTGCATCCGTGAAAGAACCTCTGCCACAAACTTTTTAATACACACCCTCTCTTTCAGTAGCTATTATTATTTAGTAATTAAATCACAGTGGGAAAGAAGTGAACTTTCTCAGACTGAGGTTCAAACAGAAAATGTGGTATTTCTTAATTAGTTGACAGTTGATTTCAAACCATGTTTTAGGACACAGAATTGAGCTGAAGACCAATTTAGGAAAATTCAGGCATAATTTACCATATTAACACAGCTGTAAATCTGACCTAATACCTATGCAGAAAGGACAACATGTGAATGGCCAAGAATGCAGCCAAGCAAAGGTACAGGGGAGCAGATAGCCCTTTCAAGTGAAGATTTGCATGGGGAGCCCCTTTTTCCCTGTTGTACAGGCAACATTTCCAACATCTGGCCAGATCTGACCTGAGTTTAAATATAGTTTCACACAGAGTTTGCTTGCCTTTCACAAGGAGGACAGAAATTGCCTGTTCCTCACTCTCCCAAAATTAGACAGAACATCATCCTGCTACGGGCTTCATTGATCCACTCACTGGTGTGGAAGAGCAGAGCAGAAGTTAAAAGAAAAAGAGACTTATAAGAGCCAGATGTGGCAAAGTCCTGGGTGTTTTAGGTTGCTTTCTTTTTTCTTTATTTTTATTGTTATTTGCTCTCCTATAATGCTACAGTTTTGCCATGACTGGAAATACTCTCTGTGCTGGAAAGACTTAATATAGCTGGAGGTTTCATGTTCATCATAATTATACAGTATTTACTATTTTTGTTATGCGGAGGTCATGTCTGGCACTGCTCACTAGGACTTCTAAATCGGATTCCAAGATCTTTTTCTTTGAGCTATATGCCTGTTGTGAAGTTGTTAGCTCAAAGGTTGCAAGGAAGCTGGCCATTGACCATTTAAGAACAATAGCAGCAAGACTGCTAAATTCTTTGCAGCATAGCATGAACTCAGGTCTTCCTCTTTTTTAGTAGAAAGTGATGGTTATTCCCCATTTCCTTCAAAGAAAACAGTTACATAACATTCAACAGATTTCCCAATGAAATCACTAAAATCAGAGTAAAAGACCTTCCTGGGTAATATTTAGCAATGTGCCAAGCACAGCTCACATGCTTAAAGAACGTTTCCTGACAAAAAGATAGCTGCAAGTCCTCTGTAAGTTTTCTCTGATGCCCAACTGACGAAGGCACCATCAGAGCACTTGCACAATTCCTTGTGCATACTCCCAAACCATAGGGAAACCCCCACCTTGCCTCAGATCTCCATTCTTTACATTATTGTAGGTGTTACAGTGGGCAAGTTTCTAAAATAGTATTTGTTAATAAAAGTAGAAAACACAGCATGAATTACAAAGCTGGCTATCACATTGAAAGTTTAGGTACCTGCTTCTGAGAAAGCAGCTCCCCACAAAGCTAGGTCTTTGTGCTGATGCACAATGACATCTTGCTTAGCCCCTTCATCTCAATGCTTCTCACCTGGCTATATATTTATGTATGTTTTTCTCACCCAACTATACATCTATATCTGGCAGTTATTCAGATCATTCCTACATCCATAAAACCTGCAGAAGCTGTGTGTCAGTTGCATGGGTGCAAGATTGTGTCCTAGAAGAACTCAAACATGGAGCATTGAAGTTCTAAAAATATTTAGAACATAGAAAAAGGAAGAGGTGGGTGCAGTTGTACAGGGTCTTTATATAGTACAAGAGTGTGAGAACGTATACAGATTTTCAGTGTAAGTAAGATTTGAGAAAGAGGAGTGAGAATTTCATTATACAACTTTTTTTCAGGAAGGAGAGGTATCTTTATGATAAATGATAACTAGTAACTTGAACCAATCCTCAGGAAGCTCTTACACATTTGAAAGCTCTGCTTCAGACTGGAAGCTACTAAAGGCCCGTCTACTGGCAAAGAAAAGGACTAAGTTACTTTTGGTAGAAACAACAATGAAAAGGTGCTGCAAAAAATACAATAGCATTACCTTGAGTCAGCAGTAAATTAGAAATATTTTCTAGGGTGCTCTACAGAAATCACCTTCAGATAAGTCTCTAAGAAAAGGGCTGAAAACACATCACTGTTGACAGCATGCTTGACATATAACATAACTTACTAGCGGACCAATAAAGAAACAGGGAATTTTTTAAGTGGAAAAATGCACTCAGGATTTATGCTCTTCCCAATGATTTTACATTTTTTGCAACTACATTTAAACTTTCTCTAAAAAGACCACAGAATTCTTTCAATGATCTGCTCAGTGTTTGTGACAGTCACTGCAGCAGATGTGTTCATCCTCTTTCAATGGAGGAATGTAAAAACATATGAATATATAGAGAAAAATGAGTATAAAGGATGCTGTGATAACTACACTCCCTAAGGCCTTAGAGGATGTATACACTTCTGGAATTATAGTAGAAATTCTCATGCAACTGGAACATAGAACGGGCTTTTCAAAATTTGCAAACAAGCCTTATTCAGCCAGTATAGGCTCTGAGGAGGCTGCCATGGTCCAAAGTGAATATGAATCATAAAATTCAGCAGATTTATGAATCTGTAGTATTTTCTGGCAGGTCTCAACTAGCTGAAAATGAAAGCTGCCCTTGCTTTCCTATAAGGACATACTTTCAAAGCAGCATAATTTCCCCCTCCCCACTGAAGTAAGGAAGGTCACAGGAGTTTCCTAGAGGACTGATTACAGAAACACAGAGTGGTTGAGGTTGGAAAGGACATGTGAAGGTAATTTAGTCCAGTTCCCACCTACTTCAAGCAAGGCCATCTACAGCCAGTTGCCCAGGACCATGTCCAGGCAGGGTTTTTAAGTATATTCAAGAATGCAGGGTCCACATGCTCTCCGGCCAATCTCTGCCAATGCTCAGTCACTCTCATAGCAAAAAAATACTTTCCTGATGTTCAGGAGAAACCTCCTGTGTTTCAGTTTGTGCCCACTGCCTCTAGCCCTGCCACTAGGCACCACTAGAAGAGCCTGGCTCCATCCTCTTTACAACCTCACTTCAGGTATTTGTACAACTTGATGTGCTCTCCCCTAATCTTTCTGTTCTCTAGGCTAAACAGTCCCAGCTCCCTCAGACTCTCCTCACTGGAGAGATGTTCCAGTCCCTTAATCATATCAGTGGCCCTTCACTGGCCTCTCTCCAGTAGCTCCATATGACTAGAAACTGTGAACCACTGCAAGGCCCCTGGTGAGAAAGAACTAAATAAAGAATAAAGTAGTAAACACGGACCTCAAACTGGACACACCAAACCTATCTCCATGACTGAAGGCTCCCTAAAAGATAATACCGCCCATAAGAGTGACTTCTTTGATTACTGAGCAAAGGCATATCTACAACACATCAGAGCAATCACAGAAAACTTCACAGAGTGGGTTGAGGCAGAGCCCCAAGACTGCATTCATCTGGCTACTTTATCACAGTGAAGTGTATGTGGAAAAATAGCTTCTACCTACACTAGATGAGAGATTAGCATTGCCATCATTTCAGAAGCAAATTTATGGCCTGATGACTCCTACTTCATTTTAAAATACAGGCTTCACAGAGCTTGAATGCTGCATCTGTATTTTTAGATTCTGGATGGCTTTCTGGGAGCCTAGGTGAGATCCTAATGAGCCGTGTGATCCAAGAGGAATTTCGATGTCCCTGGGGAGAAGGACTTTGGGGAAGGGTGATTGTTCACAGCCCGGTTTCCTCTCCATTCTCCTCTGCTGCTATCCAAGATTTGCTAGGCTCAGAGTTGTCTGAAAGAAGGGTTGTCATACAAAGCTCTCTACTGAAAGAAAGGACGTACAAAGCATGAGCTTGCATGGTCCACACCACCCTGAGGGGGCAGCTCGCAATATGCCTTAGCACACGTTGACACAAATACAGCTTAAGTCCCAAGGGAGTCACTCATCACCTAAGTCATGCAGTCTGCAGTGCCTTTAATTCCCATTTAATTCCCTTTAATTTCCCATTTGTGAACTGAGAAGTGGGCTGTACTGTATTTTTGAAATTCTTGAGTCACTGTTCTGTGCAATGAAGATGTGTCAGACTCCTGGGCTCTTGCTTCATGCACAGAAGCAAGCTGTGATGGTGGTTGATCTTGGAAAAGGAAAAGACTCCTTGGTGTCCAGTGAATTGGCCAGGGATGCAGAGAGGAATGAGTACAGTACAGGTGCTGTAGCATAGCTGATCAGTTTGAGATTGACAAGCCAAAACATACTTATTCTATTCTCTGTTTTGGTACTAGGTTTTTTCAGGGAAAAGCTGAGTTGTTTTGCATCTTCTCCACCTCCCAGGATCATCAGGGCATTACAGTAATTTCTCATTAATGCAAAGATGCAGAACATCGGTAATATCTGAGGTTTCTCCTTTTCCTAGCTTATCTTGTAGCCAAGATTCCTTCATAAAATTTTGTTACAAGACTGACATTTCGTAACATATCTGGGGAGACCTCCTGTGGGACATTTTCCAATTCCATGCATGGTGAGATGGACCATACAACATAAAGATGTTACAAATCTTTTGTCCAACCTTTCAGAAGAAACAGTATAAACCGACAGTGAGACTAGACTAAAACAACTCTCTAGAAGTGACAAGCATCAAGATGCCAGCACATACTCATATAAACATGAAGAAACACTTACTCCTCTGTCACTGTCAAAGTAAAGAATATTTCATGACACCTACAAAAGAGAATCCTTAAACAGTTCTTAAGACTTTTCCATGACTTGTGCGGGGCAAGTTGTGCAAGAAATTATGAAATACTGAAACATCTACAAGTTTTATTTTCAGTCGAGTCTGCACAGTTTGGCCCAGTAAGCTATGAAAAGTAGGAGGAACTGCAAAATAGCTTGCTAATTCTCTCCATTAATGCCAAAGTTGCCCTTTCTTCAATAGCATGCCTCACACGATTAGGGAGAGGAGGATTGGAAGGTGGAACTCTCAGGCTCTATTCCAGTCACCAGCACAACTTGTGATGACTTTAATACCTCATGTAACTTCTTGGCAAATGCTCCCTCAGCACTGAGATAGACATGTTCTTATTACTTTAAAGTCACGTTCAGTAAGCAGTCAGAAGTCCTCCTCAAACACTCAGCTCAGACTGGTTTTTATAAAAGTTACCAAAACAGTACAGTTCAATTATTGCACCTGCAGGTGTTTAATAGTTTATGCTAAAGGACCTCAGCCCAGCAGTCCCCCTCCCCTTTCATTTCCCCATTTGAAGGATGCGTGCTGACACAGGAACACCCACCTAGTTTGCAAAGCCATGTCCCTCTCCTTCATTCAGGCAGGGGTTGCAGGTCCTTTAGTCCAGGCTCTGCCTTCCTTTCCCCATAAGGTAGTATATATGCTCATATTTCTCTCAGGAGGACTGTTGCAAGACTGTGTATATAGCATTTTGCAGATCCATAACACTTGTCAGTGGGGCACTTTGAAATTCTATTACAAAAAGAAAGCATCTATGATCAGCTGCTTGTTTCCTTCATGTGCTGCATGTCTAACCACCCAACACCATTGTTGCTTTTCAGAACACCTCCGCTATGAGGGACCAGTCACACTGGGAATCAAAGAAATCCCACAGGTGAGTTGGTCACATCTGTGCTCCCAAGCTTTCCAGATGAGGTATGGTCAGAGGACTACCAGCAATCACATCAGCACATACCCCTGGCTAGCACTCTGAATCTGATAGCATTTTACATGACTAATTCTTTCCAATATGAAATTAAGTGGCTTTGCTTATAAACCATAGGAGAGCCACCATTATTCAGAGGCAGACAGATTTTCTTAGTACGGAAGATCTCCTGTACCAGCACTAAATTCATGCAGCCATAGAGTTATTTAGGAGGCTCTCCCTCTCTTACTCTCAGAATAACAAGATTGAAGAGAAGAAGGCACAATCTAGATTATCAAGGCACACAGTTGACAATGTGGTGGAGAATGGATCAGAGTCACCACTACAAAAGCATATAGCTCAGGTGGTCAGTGAAATACTCCTTTGATTTACTTGGAGGAGCTCTCGGGTCTTCAGCAGCAGACAAAAAACCTATGTCATAGGCCCAAAGATGAGGTCTCAGGCCTGCTCATCACTGGATTGGTCCAGGTGCAGGAAAAGAAGACACGATCAGAACAGGATCAGAACGGGGATACATAACAAAGACATGAGTCCCAAAGAACCAGGCTTGCCAAGATCCACAGAGGTGATAACAAGGATAGCTGGTTTCTGGGAGGATAGAGCCTCCATAACAGCTACCATTTAATATGTCTCTAATATTCTTCCCTTGGTGATAGCAGCAACCACAACCTTCATGTTCCCAAGGCTTTCACACAGGGAGCTGGGCCCCCTTATGCAGGCTGTTATCCCACCCCTACCAGCCTGCTGCCCTAAAGCCTACACCTAGACATGCTGTATTGAGCAATGGGAGTTGATCTCTCATGCAGGAGTGCTTGAGCTCACATTAATCAACATCCTGCTCCAGGAGCAGCTTTACTAACACACTGAGGCCACTTACATAGTAAAACCTCTAGACAAACTGAAAAACAGATCTTTAAACCAAGAGAAAGCCCTAAAAACATGCACACAGACCAGTAAAACTCCAGTTCTGGGCAAATTAGCTGAATTTGGAGCCAGAAATTCCAAGACTGTTCACAATCCTCTTTTAGTAACAATTTTTCACCACACACACAAAAATTTATTCTGGAGGAGAAAAAAAAAATCTAATTACTAATAAACAATAGAAATTAGTTATTATGAACTGCCATGAATTCATCTATAAGCTTTTAGAGAGTTAATGTGCTTGTGAGAAAGGCAATAGGAAGCCTTTTCTGTTAATCAATCAATCAGGCAAATAATAACCTCCTTCAATGCTGGCAAAAAGGAGTTATTCCATACAACAATTGTCTCCTGATCATTGCTAAGAACAGCCTCATCTGAGCAGCCTGAGGGACGTTTGCACAGTCCACACAGCAATTACAACAAGGCTGTATTCTCATGAGGATGTTGCCATTGGGCCTCTCTCTGAATTTGGATGTTACACTTACACTGAATCTCTCTGTGTGGACACAGGCCAGATATTGCTTTAGGAATCCCATTGTAAAAGGCAAATGTCGGGAAACCTGACTCATTCTAGCCATGCCTTTTTCTACTCCACAGCCAGAAGGGTTCTGAGCAGGACAAGAGCCAGGAGGTCACTGCTGCCAAGCTCTCCTACTCTAGGTTTTTCTCCCATCCACCCTTCAAAAAAAACCCCAGAAATAATTACTGCAGTGCCAGCAATATAGAGTGAATGAAATCTAGTTCACTTCTTCCTCCAAATCTGCTAAATAAGCTTGTCACCCCCCATAACCTGTGTTTCTCCTTCTCAAAGTGTCTGGAGAGAGCAGTTTTGACCAAAACAAGATAGTCATGGCTTCTTAAGAGTCAGGGGTTTTTGGCATTGTAATGATACAAATTCTCCCAAAAGCCGGAATCCATAATTTTAAATGCACAATTTGAAATTAAACTACCCCTTGTTTTATTATATAGGAATTCATCATATATTGAGTCATCTATACACACACATCCCCCCAAGGTGTTCTCTTATAAAAATTCATATCAATAACACTGAACAACAAGATCCAAGGAAGTGAAGTGCCAGACAAGTGAACACCTCTTTGCTTACCAGTTACTTAACAGCACAGGCCGTACTGTGCTTGCTCATAAGAAACATGAGAAGTTGCACAGATTTGAAGGGATTTTTTATGCAGCAAAACATTTTGTTCCCCTTGCACTGCTTTAATTTTGAACTTGTGCTTGTCAGCACTGATATCCCTGATGAGAGTATTTTGGCAGAAAATATGGGCAAGTTCTTTACCACCTATGAAACGCTTGGACCAGAAAGGTTTTGGAGGAACTTGATAGGAAAAGGGTTATTCTATTTCTGGGAAGAGGACTCGGAAATAGAAACGGAAGCAGCTATGTACTACTGATGGGTTAATCTCTTGCTTTGCTTTTGTCTCATACAGGGAGATTACACTATTTCAGCAAAGCTGACTAACGAAGATCGTGTCACTGTTGCTTGTGCCGATTTTACTGTGAAAAATTATTTAGACTATTATTAGCAACAAACCAATTACATGAAAGCTACAGACTACCAAAGCTAATCAAGCCAAGTGAGCTGCTTGCATGTTACAATAATTCTGAAGAAAATAGTCTCCACATGGTGATTCTGATGGTGTTCCTCTTTATAATTCACTATTTTCAAGAATTTGCTAGATCCTCTAGTGGTACCTTTTATGTCTAAATGAACACTGTGGCCTACTTTTTTCTTCTAATATATACAGCTGTAAGTAGAAAGTGTCCAATACCAACATTTTCATCTTAGGATGAAAATAGCACGAGGCAGAAGAGGCGAGAGCCTAAACATTTTTTTGCAGTAAGTTATGGAGGTATCCATTTCTAACACAGTCTTTATATATATATATATATCATATGTTATGCAGTTACAGCATTCAACATCTGAAATCTTCTCTGGGGCCTGTCTGAAGATTCCACTAGTACAAATTTTGTTATAACCACAGAACAAAACCATATAGGATGAACATGCCCTTTTTCCAGTGATCCATGTCCTGTCACTGGATTCATATCACTCTCGTCTTCTTGAGTCTATCTGGAATTTTTTTTTCTTTCATGTCTTTTAAGTGGAATGTGAATCATTCTGTACCTAAGCTATTTGCTCTTCTTGCTTCTCAATAAATTCATAACAAAAGAACATTTTTTCTCATTTTTCATCATGATTTTAGGGTCTCTCCAAAGCTTAAGGGGGACAGATGGGGGGTGGTGAAAAGGAAAAGGGAGGGAAGATTGAGGGGAGCAAGTTAAATGAGCACATTTTAAGTATAAAGTATCAGTCATGTTTACACATGTATTATATTCACAGAGGACAAACTGTTCCTTGCTTTGGGCATAAAGCCCCAGGAGAAGTAACACAAATTACATTCCAGGTGCAGCACATCCCCAAATCATCTCATTCCAAGAGCCTTTGCACCTGGCATAGCTGATGGGTAGCTAGATAACCTAGATAGGCATAGGGTAGCCCATGGGATTAGGATCTTGGGTAGGAGAGTACAGAGACCTGTTTGGGATCCTTCCCTGTAGGGGAAGGTTTGGGAGTAGCATTGAGTTCTGATTTGGAATGGTGCAGGCAGGAATCAGAGACCCAGGAGGGTCCTGGAGCCAAGCACAAGTTTACGAAAGATGTTAACGAGCATTGGGCACTGCATGCCTCATCTTAGAGAGGTGCATATGCAGCTAGGGCAGCTGTGGCTTACATGTGGCCACACAGGAGTTTTGACACATGGCCTCCATCCTACACACCCACATTCTGCAGCTCGAATGAATTCCTGAGCAACAAGAGAATCCCTTCTGCGCAGATAACCAACACCGCAGAGCAGCCAACAGCTAGCGGCAAGGGATAGTCTCTTGCTTTCTTCCTGTCCAGCAAAATTCTCACCTGCTATCTCAGCAAAGGAGAGCAACTCTTTGAACCTTAGTCACATAGGAAGGCTTGCTACTGCTGAACATGAACCAGCAAGCACCACAAGATGGGATAGAGCACATTTAACACACTGCACTTTCAGCCCATTTCTATTACACCTTGGTTTGGAAAAAAAAAAAAAAAAAAAAAAAAAAAGAAGAGAAAAGAAAGAAGGCCAAGGAGTTCACCACAGTTTCGGCCACTAATCCCCAGATCAGGGTTCAAATCTTAAGTGCTGATGCTGTTTTGGAAACAGTTCATCCAAGTCACCACCATTGCTGCATGTTAGGTCTTCATAACTAGTAAAATAGTATTGCAATACAGACACAAGCTCTTTTTTTTCTCCTCGCATCAGCAGCTCTTCAGATTCACCTCTTTCCCCATGATTCCACTGATATATCAAAAGAGTCACACCTTGTGGAGAAACTAACAAAACTACATTCAGGAGCAGCACTCACACAAGAGTCCACTTGCTCAGCTCCCTTCCACCACAATCACACAACAAAAGCATGACTAAAACCCGAATTCCTGCCACTAAGCTTCTTGGTCTGTTATCTGATGAAATACTCAGCAGATTAAAAACAGACACAGTGCTAGTTTAAGCATTTCTACTTGAAACTGATCCCGTAATAGCCAAGATCCTCTTAGCCAAATTCACCAGGTTCCTTATACCCTCAGTCACACGAGAAGGGGCCTCCAGGCCCACCACAGCAAACAAGCCAGCCTTTGCCTTCACATGGTGCAGAGGCTCCCCTAGGGCATCTGCAGCAGAAGCTGCTGCAGGAGGTCTCAGCTGCCCCAAAAGTGTGAATTTAATCTCTAAAGCATCAAACTTCTGGGCCTTGAGATCTTCCATCACTGATTCTTTGCTGCCCAGCTCACACCCAAGACATTGCAGAGCCTCCCTCCCAGCACCAGTGAACAACATTTGCCCTCCCATCACAAAAATTGCTTGCCCTTTTTCTATTGGAATTAAACTGAAAACCCAAGACTAAATCTTAAACCCACATTTCAACACTTAAGCTGGAGCTTTCTCCATAGCAGGAGGAAGGTATGTTTGCCATACGACAGAGCCAGGGAGATTAGTTTTCTAAAAATCATTTGGGGCTTGGCAGCTCAAGCTTTCAGCTGTCCTTGAAATTAAAAAAGGCTTTACTCATTCTGCCTAAGAAATGCCTTGGTTTCTTCCTTGAATTCCTGTTTCTAGTAGGACACCATTGTTCATGGTCAAGCAACAAAAACAGAGTTCATATTCACTGATCCCAGCACAGCCAATAAATTCCTTATTAGACCAGAAGATCTGTGATGTATTCACACTATGACACCTGAATTCAAATACATTTGGCAGTTACTGCAGTCATCTTTCTGAAATAGCCTCAGAAAGCTTAGTAAGGGCACTGTAGCAACAACCAGAGTCTGAATGTAGCTCTGCTGTGCACAGGTGAGAGCAACATCCCACAGGGAATTTCAGTCTGAGCAAGGAGGCAGCTGGGTTTGGCTAAAACAAAGATTTGCACTTTTCCACATGGATCTCCTTGAAGTGAGAGATATGAGGAAAAAGTTCATCCCATGGTCAGATTCTGGGCCAGATTCTCAGCCCTTGCTGGCAAGATTGCCTGAATTGGAAGTGTCTTTATGCTGTTGCTTCTGTTATGTTGAAAGATGTTATCTTTCCATAAAGATCCATTGTTTGAATTTCTCATACACCATCTCCCACACTGTCCAGCGTAGCCCTAAAATAATCCCAGAGTGGCTCCTTTTTATTATTTTGATGGTATTCTGCAGCATGATAAAAGGAAGTAAAGGGAGTAGGAATATCTGAATGGTGTTATTCCAAACAAAATCTAATTTTTGTCCCAGAGGACACTGGGAAGGTAAAGCATGAACCTATTTTTACCCTCAGCTCTCATGCAATGCACCATGATCCACCTGAAGCACAGATCCCAGTCTTTTCAGAGGATTTTTCCAGAGTAACCTTCCCAGGACTGACAAATACTTCAGTGAGACAGACGGGATGGGAGTCTGCTCCCAGGAGCTCCCATGGGATTCAAGCAAACATAATGATCCGTGTGCTACAAATACACTCACTGATCAGTTAAAGCTGAGATAAAGCAGCTACTACAATATTTCTACCAAGTCATGCACAGTCTAGTCACAGAGATTTCTGTATCCCCCTGGGCAAAGTCCCAGACTGCCAGACAGGAACAGATCTCCCATTACACCAGCACATCCCTAGTTCAGTGTGAAGGTCCACGCACAAATATAGCTCTCACCCACCCAGCCTTGTTACATGGCTGTACACCGCTGAGACCCTCGTTTCTATGCAGCAGTAGGATAGGGCACATGCTACAGTGTTCAACCAGCCTAGAACACAAAAACCTTCCTAGAAGTCACATAATGGATGCAGGACCTTCCTCATGCAGTGCAAGAATGCTGACTGTGTCAGATATGAGGGCAGAAAGTCCCACACTGTACCTGGGGACAGCCTTGCAGATTGTTTCAGTTTCCCCTCAATACTCACACCTCCAGAGAAGTGCCCAAAAACAAGTACTCTGGCCTAGCATTGGCTGGATAATGTGGAGCTATTTAAAAATAAGAATTGTTTAAAAAATGTTATGAAGCAATCCCCTGCAGAATAACAGCCATAGGGTTAACTTTCTGCTGTCTGCTCTCATACTTTGCTGCTCAGCCTGGTCTCCTTTTTGAGGCAGGGATGCTCTGTGGTTCCTCAGCACTGCCCTACCCAGCAAGGAGACCCATTCATATCATGAGGATATATTCAAACCCAGCTTCCCTCTTGCTTCTCTAGTGCAAACATATTAGGAGCTGGCCTTAAACTGAATCTGAACTCAAGCACACAGGTATCTACAACAATCTACCCAACAGAGCACAAACTAAATTAAAAAAACTCAGAAGGGACAAAAATGGAAAGAAAGTCAAAAGTAAACTCCCTTTGCTCTGCCCTTAACATATAAAGTGAGATGCAAGATGTTTGCATAGAAAGATCCTGTTCCTGTCATGAGACTACCGTGTTACTCAACAGTGTACCTCATCCCAGAAGCTCTTTACATATTTCCCCAGCCAGTGAGACTGAGCAAGAGCACCACATTCACCTAGTGAGCATCCTGACCAGACACTAACCACCAGCCTGAAAGGATCAGAGAGGAGAGGTTTGTTTTGGCCAAGAGACTAATTGCCAAGAGGGATTCAAGCAGCTCTTGGTGGGCAAGAAACAGGGAACCCTGAACAAAAGGATCAGACAGAGAAGAGGCTCTGGAAGGGCAGAGCCTGAGGCTCAAGGTGATTTCTGCCAGCGGGGCATTTTGTTGATAAGGGTTACAGAACAAGTCAGTCTGCCAGGCATGAGCCTGCAAAACGTAAAGCACTCCCTGTTGGCCCTGTGATAATGCCTCTACTATCTAGTTATACAATAAGCCTTAGGTTGTTTTCCTAAACCAGGCAGTGGCTGGAAAAGCTAAAATAAGCTACTGTGGTCTCACACTGTGGTAGAGAAACCTCACACATAATTTTCTTCTCCCTTCTGATACTTTCCTTCTTCCACTCAGCTACACAGATGATACTGATGCCATCAAGGCAAGATCAGGGCACTCACAGACCATGCAGGGAACAACTTAAAAGAAGTTCAAACTCCAGCCACTTTGATCAGGGGAGTGGCTCCACCAGAGCCAAAATAAATGTTTGCTGATAATCCCGTGCCCTCTGTTTGCTTGTGTGGCTCCCATTTTATTAGCCTTCCTATGGTAAATTTTACAGCTGGGGTTAGCAGTGATAAAATGCACAGATTATATTCTTTACTGTTGTTGATTTACTTCTCTCCAATTTAATGCACTTTACCTTGAAAAACCAAGTACTTTGATCCAGGATACTCTCTTGCCCCTTGCGAAGATTCGTCTCCTTCTACTACTCAGCAATCATCAGTTTAAAAAACAACAGCCTGCTCGAGGGCAGGAGGAGAGCAAATCATATAATCAGATTTCTCTACTGAATGCATGAGTTGTTCTTTACAAGAGCACTCAAATCAGAGATCCTCCTCAATCGCTGCACAACTGTGCTGACAGCAATTTACCCCTCCCTCACTGCAATGCTCTGCCTGGGGCTCCAACAGGACCCTTCAAGTGTTGAAACACAAATAAGTACAGAATCAACACCACTGAAACTTATTGGCATCCTCTGACTTGGTTTCTTACCCCATCATCACTGAAGTAGAAACTTCAGTGTCTATGCAATAGGTTTTGATTCTGCCCCAAACGCAATGCCATAACTTTCATCTGTTCTTTCTCCTTGATTTTTTCAAGTTATGCCCCAGCTATTTCTCACTCTGAAAGCCAGGAGAGAAGCCAGCAGAAGAAAGGGGCTTGCTTTGCCTTTCTTTTTCAAGTTCAAACTCCTCAGAATGAAAACTACACTGATCTGCATCACTTAGCTGGAGACACCTTTGTTCTATCTAGATAAAAATCAAAGTTGAACCGATTTATTAACTGTGGCACAGCAAAAGCTGAAGAAGCTGTCAGTAACTCTCTAGTCCCAACACGGAATTCTTATTGCTTTGCAGCAGGCTGAAAAATTACTGTTCAGTCTTTAATGTTGAATTTTATGAATGGAAAACAGTTTTGCCCCAGAACTTGTATTTATTATTCATAGCTTGGGTTGCTCCTTAAAAATAGGAAAGCAACATCAAATTCAAGGTCTCCTTGGATATTAGGGAACTGCAGACCTAGATCAGGAACACACAATACTTTCCGTTTCTAATTCTTTTGTCAGCATCTCCAAGGGTAAACACACGACAAGAACCATGAGAGTTCAAAAAAGCATTAGTGCCTTGAGTAGGGTGATGAGTACAAACAGGCCTAGAGCCACTCCTGCAATGAGCTTTGGTACAAAAGGTGACAAGGCAACAACACTGCAGGATTTTTTCACCTCCAGGTCACTGCTGCTTGTTCACACAGTCCACTATAGCACTGTCTGCAATAGCTAACTGCTCCCACTGGCCAGCAAAAAAAAAGCAATGTGAACACAAACCCCAAGTACAGCCAAGCTAAGAAACCTAGACTCAAGTAGACTCTTAGGTATCTCTGGGTTTATCGACACCAGAGTATTCTGCAGCAAAAAAATTATAATCATGGTTCACCTGTAATAATGATTCAGGGAAATATTTCTATGTTGGCTTGACTGAAATAACAAGCTTTCTATGCAGAACTTCACACAACTGATATTACTCTCAGTATCGGGAGGTATTTTCTCTACTGGATTTCTGGGGTTTACCTGTCCATTAGGATGAAGCCCCACACACAGGTGAGACAGAGCTAACAGACAAATATCAAATTTTGAAGACTTTCTGCTTGAAGTCAGGGAATGCAGCCAGATCAAGCAAAGCACTTTTATCTGGAAAGAGCAGTGGCTAAAGGATGGTTTAAATGGAGGTACCTTCCAGACACAGGCTGGGACCACACAGCAGAGAAGACTGGTAAGACAAAGACTCATCATGAGCTATTTGAAAGCCTAAAATTATGAAGTCATACCCTCTTGACATGCGGGCTCCAGCAGCAAAACTGGCTTAAGGAATTCCTGTTTGTGTCAAGACACTGCACTTGTGCTGTAGCTTTATTTACTTATTTGAGGCTCAGAAAATTCTCTGGCCTGGTTCATACCACAAATCCTTCAGCTGGGCTGAAGGGTTGAGGTCCCAGAGTGCAGCATTCCTTATATCAAAAGCTTAGGTTTCTGCATGGCCCCACCACAGGCTGAATCGCTGCTCAGTTGGCACTACCACATTACCAGGTTTTCCCACCACAGTGATTTCAAGATGTTCCTGCCTCCTCTCCTTCCTCAGTAGTAACTACGCCCACAGGAAACACCGTAGAATGCGATGAAAGAGAGGAGGATGGGGAACACCATGAACTACAGATATAAATCCAAAGAACTTGCCAAAGTGGTGCATCAGAGGGAAGATTAGAAAGCCAGTCTGTTGTATTGCATAAATGATTATATTTTGCACCATCTAGAGCAAAAAAATAAAAACCAACACCCAGGCTGTTACTGGAACATCTGCAAAGATAAATTGTTTCCTTAGAGAGGGAAAATGCTGCCTGTAGGTATAAGATCCTGCACATCTCTAAGTACTCTAGAAAGCATGTTGAAGCAGCTGATGTGCCTCAGGAAGTGCACCCTGATGAGGAGGATGTTCCCCAGCCACACTGGGAGCTATCACAAATACAGTATCCACAGCAGAGCAAAGCACCAAGGCCACTGGAACTGTGCTCATGTCCATGTCACTTCAGTTGTGCACTCTCTCTCTCTCCACTGCTCCCACACTAGGTCCATTCAGCCCTGCTGCCCACATGTTCACAAACCACACCAGCTGCTCACCTCTGCCTTGTGCTTTCTTCTTGAACTGGCTCTGCCAGGGTCATAAGAGTGCCATAGCCAGGAGTGGGTAAACAAGGTGGAAGGGAGGTTAAGAGATGCCTAAATTGCTGTGGGACTGCCACTCACATGCAAGGCGCTCCTGCTCAGCTTCCTAGAAACTCAAGTGCAGCAGCAAAAATAAGTCTGTGAACCTAATCCTTTAGGGAAACCAAGGTTCTCTCCAAAGCTGAGACCCTATTCTACTGGCATGCCAAATGCCAGCTTTTTCCACAGTACCCCAAGTTACATATAGCTCCTCAGTCCCAGGCAAGTCCAGCTGATACCCCTCATGTCGAGGAGGAATCTAGAATACCATCCTCACATCATCCTAACTCAGGGTATAGTTGCAGCACCACCCCGTGCAGAGGCAGCAGGGCTACCTTACTACCTCCATGCTGCCTTGTGCATTAGGTCCTGTGATAATTGGTATTAATTGATCAGAGATGAAGAGGATGGGACAATGGCTACCCCCTCACACCAAGAAATCCTGGCCCATTTCCTAAGGAGAAAGATTTACAACACTGCTACAGGCACTTTCATTTCAAAATAACTTTTTAATTGTTGTCTTTAATCAACTTTCTATGAAATTTAAATATCAGCATTCAGACAATTGATCTGACCTTTCCAAAGAGGATCTGTCCTGCCCTCCTCATCCCCTATTACTCAAAACATTTTGTGTTCTGAGTCCCCCATTCCTGGAGGAGGAGGGAGATCAGGATTCCTGATCTCCAAAACAAAACACCAAAAACAAAATCACCAAAACAAAACAAAAAATTAAAAAGAAATATTGAAGATTTGTGGTGTTTGTCTGAAGTGGAAAAATTCTGCCCTGGTCAGCCTTTGATCACCAAAGACCGTTCCTGCGATGACTAGGTATAGAGCTGCAGCTGATTTTCCCCTTTGCAGCCCCGCAGCATCCATCGCTTGGCGAGAAATCCTTTTGTGGGACTCCACAGCTGCTGCTGGTAATTAGTAGGTGAGGGACACGTCAGTGTAAAGCCGGGACATCCCTCCCTCCCAGGGCCAGCCAGGAGGTGGCACTGTTAAACTGCTGAGCGTTCCCACCAGACTGGATTTTTGTTGGTTTTTTTTTTTTTTTAACTCCTACTTCTCCCAGTAATCTTTTTTACTTTCCTTGAGGATGGCGATACACCATTGCAAAAACTCGGCTGAAAAAAATATAAGAGCTCGTTAAACAGAAGATGGCCCTATGATTGCAAGCACGTTTCTCACATCAAAACTCTAAAGGGATGGCTAGCTAAGATGGAGACGTTTACTCGTTGTGAGGTGATGTTATACAACTTTCTCCCTCTAGCAACTGCCGGAACTGTTCTGGTTTAACCCTCTGACACCTTGACCCAGCCCATTCAAAGTCCCCTTTTTTAATTTCTTTTAAACAGCCTACACCCTTAACGCACAGCAATGCATAACACCTCCCGAGCTCTGACCCGGCAGGCAAACAACAAAAGCGCTTTATCTCGAGGGACTCGTTATCGCCTGACTCCCGCTCCCTGAGCAAACATCAGCGGTGGCTGGGGACAGCCAGCGCTCCTCTGCCCAGTGCCCGGGCTGCCGGACAGTGAACTGCCCTCAGCGATTTGCACCACGGTTTGCTGAGCTAACGGGGACGTAGTCTTTCCTGATAGGACTCAACAAGTCCATAATCCCCAGGGAGGAGGCAGCGATGCTGCAAGGTTTTCCAGAATGCATCTGTCGGCACTTTCATGTCCCAGCAAGGCCCCACGGGAGCAGAGCTCGTTCACTAAAGGGAGGTGACTAAACAAGCTGCTGCAGTTCACAGCAGGGCTTTGACTCTCTGTGAACCTGGAATAAAATTCAAAGTGGGAGAAACATTGATAAAATGTCCTGAAATTATCTCCACTCACAATTTGACAATGCAGACACCAATTTTCTTTGTAGACACCTCTTCACTGACAACACTCACTACAGTGCAAAGCCCCATCATCCAGGAATTATTGATATTCTTGAAACTATTGCATTGCTTGTTTTTAGGAGAAAGATGACAATGAGAATGTATTTTCTGGATTTTTACCTCTCAAATTTGTTTAGCAGCAGTGGAAGCAACAGGTGGGAAGTAACTAGTCAGCTGTGACCTGCTAGCTCTCCCTGAGCTGCATCTGGCCGTGGTTGGAGGGAAATCAGTGGTCAGAGGCTCAGCATGGGAACTGCTCACCTATACCAATTCTACTTTCAGGGCTTCAGCAAGTTCACGAATGAGTGCTACTCCCTTGAGCAAGGAGGTCCACAAATGTTCAGTCTGCCTTTTTCAAATAACAGCCCGGATGAGTCATAGCAAAGATTGCAGTGTCTATGTCTTTTTTTAGTGATTTAAAAGTTCTCAAGGTCACTTTTTTCCTCCCTGAAACTTGGCCCTTCTCTACCACAATTGCAGAAACTGCCAGCAAATAAGGCTTGCCAGCTCTGTGCTCTGGGACAACAGTGCCCCAATTTCTAGCTGGACAGGTGACAAGTTCTTCTCACCATGTGAGTACTACACACTTGATCTTCCCTGACCATCACATATCACACACAGGTAGAAGAGCTGACATGTGTACATGCAATCAGCTCAACGCCTCTAAGAAATGCTGCCTTTGCTGCAGGCACTCAGACAAGCCTGTGCCCACCCTGCTTCCCACTGCCAAGGCCATCAGAAGGATGGTCCTGAGCTGGTGGTACCAGAGCAAACCACTTTCCTGGGATCTCCTGGGATTCATTAGAGAAGCTACACACAAGCACTGATTTTTCTGGAAACCAAGCCATTTGCCAGCTTTCCTGAAGGTCTGGCAGCCTCTCCTCTCGCACAGAGAGAGCTCACACCTGGTGTTCTGATACAGGAAAGACCATCATGAAACACAGATGGGGCTGCAGTGCCTCAGCTGCTGCCTCTGCCAACATCAGCAGTGTAAGAGTAGCCTACTGCCTGCTCTGAAGGGTCCTCCGAACAGGAGACAAGGACCAGGCCATAAGCCTTACAAATTGCCCCACTGGGACCTTAGTTGTTAGAGCAAGTCTAGTGTCACACACCAACACAGTCCAAGTGCCTTGAAAATAGAAAGTTTCCAGTTAGACAGTGATCTAGATTTGTAGCAAAGCCACATTCCTAGGACTTTACCATGTGAGGAGATATTTATCACTGAAGTCTTAATGGCTTAAGTATCATCTGTCCACAGTAAGAGATGAAATAAGGCTACATTGACAAGACAGAGCTTTCTCCTCATAACTAGAGCAACACTAAACCCAGCACAGTACTACTGTAACCCCTTCTGACCTCAGCAGCCAGCCAAAAATATAGGGAGTGGTAAGTTTCCATTACAAGCATATTTGGTAGCTGTATAAGGTGTTCCCTCCATCCCTTGCAAAGAATGCACAAATTCCTTTTTTTCACCACCACCCCCCCAACAGCAGAGATCAAACAAGCAGTGTATTTGTTCACATTCTCATGTCACCTTTTGAAACTCATTTAAACTCGGTTTAAAAGCCTCTTCAAACTTTGACAGTGGCCCTGACAATGCCCTATTCCTGCTGCAGGACTCAAGGACACTGCCAGATGTGGGCCTCTGATCCTTTCTGTGCCAGAAATTACTGCCCTGCAGAAAGGACAGCTGAGTACAGCATATACTGCTCCCAAGCTACCTCCAGTAACAGGCTGGTGCACTAGCAAACCTGACAATGCCAGGCATTAATAGATCTGTTCATCCCCTGCAGCAGATACACAGACTGTTCATTAATAGCTTCAGCTGCCAACACAAGACTCAGCAGATTTTTTTTTTCCTGGAATCGCTCTCAGATCACTAGCTCTTACATCCTTACAACCTCTGTCTGCAGCTGTACTTCTCTCTCCAGCCAGCATGACCATCCCACAGCAAGCAAGAAAAAAAA
>VYXB01006408.1:797169-879766 GCA_013397135.1 Pachyramphus minor | reverse complement strand
AAAAAAAAAAAAAAAAACCACCACAATCACTGTTGGGGGTGTGAAGGGTTCTGGGTTTGTGTTTCCCCAGGTAGCTCACCTTCTAGTCAGGAAGGAGGCACAGAGGAAAGGGGAGAGCTGGATGGTGTGTTCAGCAGCAGTTAGACATTAGGACAGCCTTTCTCTATCATCAAAAGGGCACCATCATTTTCCCCCTTCTCAATTCTTTCATAATTGAAAAGCCAGTAGCCAGCTGAAGCCCCTGCTGCCCATCATGAGTGTGTGTTTGAGGCAGAGGCTCCAGTATTTCTACCTTCGGTAGCATTAGCTGTTTCCTAGTTCCACCATAATCAGGGAGAGGGTGGGTGAGGGTGTGTGCAGATTCTCCCTCCACCACCAGTTTCAGTGAGGTTTAATCTATTTACAGTTTCACCTCACTTTATTTGTGTCTGCAGCAGCCCTTGCTGAAATCGATAGGGAAGAGCACCGACTAAGGTGGGAATTAAAGTCCTTCTCTTTACAGGTAGCCTTGAAGTATTGCTTTCTGCTCTTTGACACTGCTGCATCCTGCAAGGAGGGGCTGAAATGTCCCCTTCTACTCACTTGCACCAAAGGGAAAATGGGGGAGGATGAACATGATCTGAAAACTGTACTCCAACTTGTGTTGCCCCAAATAAGACCAAGCGATATTTTCAAGAGGTTTAATTCTGTCTTCTTTTACTGGGATTTTAAGGCTGCTTGCAAAAGTATCATTACTAAATTGAGTTTCTGCTCTTTTTTGGGGAAGTTGCTTGTGACTTGAGAGATACTTAAACTTTTCCCATGAAGGAGAGAAACTAGCTGTGCTTCCTTTCAGGTATGGGGTGGGATTTCCCCTCCCCATCCAATTCCATCCCCCCTCCCATCGCAGCTTTAGGAATACAAAATAAACATGGTCTTCTCTGGTTTTGCAGAGAGCAAGATATTTTCAAGGCTGAGAACCCTGTGCTTTCAAGACTTTTGTGAAAAAGGAGAGTACTGACTGCTTAGGAAAACAACTCTTCTAAAGACTTGGGCACTAAAAGTACTTACTGGATTAGTTTCCTCATTATCAGGATGCCTTTCAGGTTGGTCAAAACCTCTGTGTTAAGGTTTAATAATAAGGACTTGTTTAGTGCCTCCTAACAAAAAAAGGAACTCCCTCTTCTTTTTTCCTATGTTACAAAACATTTTAAAAAAATCTTAATCATGCTTCCTCTCATACTGCACTAACAGCTGACACAGAAGACCCTGAACTATTTTGCCAGTTAATTGAGGTCAGTAAAGGAATAAAAAAGCAAGCTACATGATGAAGAGTCTGTTAGATACCCAGATTATTTCCACCTTAAGTGCCAGTGTTGCTAATAAAAACACAAAAGTGATAGTCCCATGAATACTCCCTTAAATAATGTTCAATATTCCAGAGCTTGAACCCCATGACAGAGTAATTATTAGCTGTTTTGTTTCCAGGGAAAGCTGAGGCCAGTAGCACAGCTGGGAATCTCCTACACTTCCAGATTGCCAGCCCAGCATCCCCACTAGAAACTAACTGTCCCTTTCCTGTTTCTAACATACCACTGGATCCTCAAGCAAGAGGCCGCCCCAAGAGAAACCAACGAGCCAGCCCGTGACTCAACTGCTCCCAGCCTAGTTTCATCCCTCTCCCTCCTCCAGCAGGGAAGGAGATGTGCTGTGCCAGCTCCCCACCCGCACAGGCTGGGGCAATGTGAGACCTCAAAGCTGGGTGAGTGCACAGGCCTGCTCCGGCTGCGGCCCAGGTGAGCCGCAGGCACATTGTCAGGGGGCTCTGCCAGCAAACACCAGTGTCTTTCCCAATCGCTGCTGAAGCGGACAGCACCAGGTGTGCTGCCTAACCAGACCGGGTGCGGCTCTTATCCATTGCAGCCAGTCTCTGAGATCCTTCACCTTGAGTCAGCCGCTGGCAGGGCTCCCAGAGAGGCAGTCTGCTTTGCATCTTCCATCACAGGGCAGCCTTGGCAGTAGGGAGAGGATGGGCGCGCAGTGGTATACCTCTGTTCTAGGACAGCATTACATGTCCTTTTTGCTAATATACACTTCTATAAGGGGGAATAAACAGTGTCTAGAAGCAATGGAATCAAAACAGGATTTGAACAGCTTGGATAAACACACACAGACCCATATGAATGCACTTATGTGAGCTGACAACCGGTTTTTATCTGGTTAGTGCTCATCAATTAATTACAGACCAGCATGTCCAAAAGCATGGTTTCTCTGTGATTTAGTCAAGTCAATTTTCCAAAACAATTTTAACTAATCCAGTCACAACTGAATATGTAGAAGCATATTTCATGACCTGGGACACCAGAGTACAGTCAAGACACTCAGGCACACAGTGCACATAAATTAAGCCCTTCCAAACCCATTATAGAAACTTGCTGGAAGTTCTTACACTATCCATGCCCACCCAGCCCTCTTGCAGGGACTGCTGTACTCCCCAGTGATGCTGGAGGAAAGGGGTACATGCCTGGGTCTTATTTGCTTTAGATTAGAAAGGGGTACTTTAAGTCTAAGCTGCTGAGGAAGGTTTGTGTTCAGACTCCAGCCTGCAAAAGGAAGGTAACAAACAGCTGAGGAGCAGTAGCATCTTAAACAACTGCAGCTGTTTTCCCAGTGAACGTGATTCAGAGCCACAGTTTTCAAGAGCTGAAGCTCAGAACATAGCAACAATTCTTGCAAAATATTTTGCTGCTTTTTTTTTTCTTCTCCCCCACACTGCTTTTTAACCTCTTGGTGCCTATGCCGAGTTCCTCCCAAAAATAGGTTTCAGGGTGGAACATACTTGCCACTTGATCCATGGCTTGCTAAATTTAGCCAAACACAGACTGCCTGTATAAGATGGTTCTCTTGAAATGTCAGTAGCCACACGTAAAGTTGCCAATGTCATCCAGGAAGTGGGACACCACGGCAGTTATATTTTTTACTTAAAATAATAATACAAAGAAACTTTTATACTCTGTGGAGATGCAACCATAAATTTGATTCCAAAAAGTAGCAAGAGTAAAGAAAGGACAGACTTCAGCAAAGCAGCGCTTGAGCCAGAGGGTGGTTGGAAACTGGAACAGGCTCCCCCAGGGAAGTGGTCACAGCACCAAGTCTGACAGAGTTCAAGAGCTGTTTGAACAATACTCTCAGGCACATGATGTCCTTGGGGCTGTCCTGTGGAAGGAGTTGGACTTGATGATCTTTGTATGTCCCTTCTAAGTTAAGATATTCTACCATTCAGCTGAGTAACCTGGGGCACACCTTAAGACAAGGGAGAGCCGAATGAACCCCATTACCCCCAGTTTGCAAATGTCCCCCTCCTGCACAGACAAACCTGCCTAGGCTCTGTTAGGACTTAAAGCTTGGAAGTGACCCCAGTTGTAAATAAGACCCTCTCTATGAGCATGTAAGACTGGTCACCTGCTATATGTTCAGGCACATGAACGGCTTGCTGGGAGCTCAGCTAAACTAAACTGAGCTAAATTAAGCTAAGCTAAACTAAGCTAAGGGGAAGAGGCATCTAAACATGGATGCAATTGAGAGCTTGTTAGCATGCAAAATCATCATGATTCCTACCCAAAGTCTATAGCAAAGCTGAGCAGAAGCAGAGCTTGGCTGGCCCAGGGCTGTCGAGGTTCTCATCCCAGGATGTATAAAAAAAGGAGGGCCCCAAAACCTGGAGGAGGTTAGGAAGCATCTCCCGATGTAGTGTGCTGAGAGGAAGCTGGAATATAGGTACACCCGGGCTCAAGAACTGTCTTGCTGCGTTGGCAGAGGTGACATCTCATGGCTGACTGATATTGCACCCTCCTGGTAAACACAGTTCCCAGCTTTAAAGATGTCTTTGTAGAATAACCTATTGCATATCAAATTTAGGTGACTGTCGGGGCAACACAAAGCTATTTTCAAGGCAAAGATGCCTGAACTTATCCTTTCAGAGACTGAAGCAAAGGAGTTCTTAACTGTGAAAAAATGTATGCATATGGAGAAATGGAGTTGCTATCCGATGTCACGCAACGTTTTCCTATTTGAAGAGCTGCCCAACTGTTCAGATAGATAAGCCTCTGGCTGTGATGGGATGGTTGTGGAAAGGGAAAACACAGGGTTTGGACAGCTGTGAGACAAGAAGGTGTTCACTACCTGACCAGTGGTAAGTGTTTTGTCATCAGTATTTTGTAGAATTCTCCCTAAACTAAACTGTTTGCCTACTTGGCCAAAGTCATGGGTGATTATCTTCATATCCTATGTAAATTTGCAAGATGTGTGTGTCACTGATACTGGGACTGTGTAACTGGCACCCTTTCTGGCATTCAGTGATCTGTAAAATATTCCTAACTATGTGCAGAGAACTATTATAGCAGAAAAAAGGGAAAGATGCATCATTAAAACTGGTGGGTGGAGCCACCAGCATCACTATTGTGCTGATTCACCTTCCCCATATTTTTACATTTTAAACTTAAGCACTTTTCCTTCCCTCACTAGATATCTTCAAGGTCAACTGAAGGTCCAGCAGTATATTGTTTCATAGTCCCCAAGTCAGCAGCATAAAAGCATCCTCCTTCTTTTTTTCAGTTTATTTCGAACTTTTGAGTCCTGATGACTGTGGTACAAATCAGAAAACTCCACAGAGTTCCTTGGAGACGTTCACCAGCATAAAAGCTGCAAGCTAAAAGGGAAGCAGGACCTTTATTCTTAATTAATTCTTATTTAACTCAAATATCTAGCAATCAGTTGGATAAAAATCTCTCTTTGTTTAACATTCAACAGCTGCTGCTCCATCTATTAATGCCTGCATAAGCTACTAATCTGGGTTCCCCAAGGAAGACCTCCAGCAAGAAAATCTGAAAGAAATATCAGATCTTAAAAACTGTGAGTCTTTTTCCTGTAAAATGGGGGTGAGGGAGGGAGGGAAGGAGGAAGGAAGGAGCGAGGGAGCGAGGGACAGAGTAGAAGGTTCAGAAACACTTTCCAAAGCTTTCAGAGTTTTTGCACAGTTGCACACTCTATTTAGATTCAGAGTTCCTTGCTGGGAGCTTCCACTTTTCACAGCAAACTGCAGCAACAAGGTGCATGGATGCATAAACCTCATAACCAACACGAAAAGGGTAAGCCCTGCAGGGAAATGTAAGGCATAGTCTGAGGGAGTACTGCTCAGATTTGTAGATTTGTACACCTGCAAACTTCCAGTCACAAGAAACAGACCTCAAGCATCATCCTACACCAGAGCTCCCCTGGATGTTAATGGTTTCAGAACTTGAGGCAAAGCTTTGACTGCAAAGGCTCCTCCTATTTGTGGTGTTAATGTCACTGTCTGTTAAGAAGAGAGAAAACTGCCCAAGCCATGGTGGCATCAGTCAGGTTACATTATTGTCTTGGTCAACAGTGGGGTAAAACTATCTTCATTTAGTCCAATGCAAATGTTATCCCCATTAGGCTTGTGCCAAGTGATTTGCTAGTTCAGCTAATCTGAATTGGCTGTGGGTACCCAAGTGCCAAATAAGCACTTTCTCCTCTTTAATTATAGTCTTCATGTTTCATGATTTAGGTTGCTTCTGTCATTGTTAGCAAGAGAGGATGGGGTTGCATAACAGCGTGTAACGTGATACAGCAGATGGGGCTGCTCAACCATTGCAAGCCCAAATAGAGAACAACTTCTTCTGTTAACCAACAGCTGAACAACAGCAGGAAAATGTCATCCATCCCTTTTACACTGGTAGGGGAAAGGGAAAGCCTATGGGCTATCCCTTTCCTCTGTTTATATCCAGCTCATTGCAGCCACCAGCATATCAGTGAGGTTCAACAAGATTCTCTCCAGTGAGTTCTACCTAGAAGAGGAAGCCAAACTGGTTCTGTGTGGAATGTTGCTTTTGGTGAGGGTCTTGGCATGTTTCTTTGAAGAAAATGGGAGAGTCACCCCAACAATTTCACTTTTCATTCATGAAGTGTCAAACCTAGTAGATCTCCTTCAGCCAAAAATCCAACCTGTTTCAGCAGGACTGTTCGTCAGTTTTGTTTTGATTGTTTTGTTTTGTTTTGTTTTAAACAAGACCTTTAGGATCCAGTCCAACAACTCTTCAGCCATCATACTTGGGTCCAGGATTAGTCTGTACTTGACTGGATGCTCATTCTCCAGAGCAAAATTTTGTAGAAAAAAGGGACAGTGTTGCTTTACATGCTTCTATGGCCTACAGGAGAATCTGAGATCAGAGCCTGGGACCAAATTTTTTTCTTGCATTCTTCAACATAGTTCCTCTGAAGTCACTGTGACCAGATAAGCTATGGAGCATAGCACAACCTTATGTGGACACTTGGACTAAGCAACTTATTTTTAGCTCAGAGTTCTACCTTAAGGGTTGACTGTTTTAACAATAACATGAAACCATATTAGGCCTTGATAGTACCTGTGAAAATTTCCCTACATCAGGTGCTATGCCTGGGTGGTACAATATCAAACTGAGTTCAAAATCATACAACCAGTTTAGAGTATTGCAGGTATGTGTGGATGTTCAGGCTATTTGTATGGCAGCTTACATTCCAGTGTTTTAGAAGAAGAAGCTGCACAGATGTCACCATTTTTGAAATCAATGCAACTTCTGAGGTAAAAACTACACTGCAACTTTTTGGTTTCACTGTTCTACTCAAAATAGAAATTTGAAGTATGTTCACTGTGATTCTGGAGTACGAGGTGTAGGATTTATCAAATGAAATGAACAGCTGCACATGTTCTTTGCTGTGCAGACTGAGGAATTTAAAAGCTGCTGAGTGCTACTAGATATAGAAAGACCACCTGAAAACCCCACGGGTGCAAATGCTCATCAACAGAGATGTGACCTAGAAATCCTTTTCACAGATGGCTCCTAGTTGGGTGTGTTGCACTGACCTATAATGGCAGCTTAGAAAAAGCAACCCGTCTAACAGAGCAGTTTTTTAATTTGGTACATGCCCAAACCTGATTCAAGCACATCCCATAGCGCTTTGGCTACCAAGTGTGGATTGCTATTAAACAGACTGCTGCCTACATTCGTCAGGAACATTGCTTACTAAGTATGTTCAGACTTCTGGTTGTCTTGCACCCACCTATTATCTGATCTTAAAAAGCTACCCAGCATTCCCCTGACCGCAAAGGCATTGCTGATGGCTACATGTCAAAATTGTAGCTCTCTGTAGATCAGGTTGGTCTGCAGCACATCATTCGCAGTTTGGGCAGCGACAGAGGAGATGGAGAGCACAGAAAAGGCATCTAAACCACGGCCAGCTAAACATGACTTCTATGCCAGTTCAATTTCCTTGGGACTTTCCCAGCATTTTTACCCCAACTGTTTGCAGCAGTGTTAAGATTCAAGATTTCTTTTTCTGGCCCAGGCTTCCTAGTAGTTCTTCAGCCTGGCTGCAAAACTATATAAACAAGGATGAAATTCTGGCCCATGTAAATCATGGCAAAACTCCCACTGATTTGAATGAAGCCAGGCTTTCACCCCCACCTTCCAAAATGTACAAACCCAGATTTAAAATATATTTTATAAATAGAACACTAAAACTGTTCTTTCCAGGCTGGGTAGGAGAGAGAACATCAAAGACTGCAGGCTTGTTGTTCTCATTAAATTTTCACTGAGACTGGGTAACTATGATGGAACAACAGTTGTGATCCTGTGTTCTCATTGAGATTGTTATCAAAATTAGCAAAGTAGTTAAGTCAAAAGAGAGAGAAAGCTGTGAACGAAGTCAGGCCCCAGCCCCTGGAACTTTCTTCTAAATGTTCTCAGAGTGCTTGTTTGTCTGCTTAACTGCAATTCATCTTTCGTTCTCCCCAGCTGCTTATGGACTTCAGATCCTCAGTAGGATGCTAGATTCCTTGGCAAAGAGATGCAGGCTGTGTCGGTACCATTCTTCATACTCCACTGATCATTAACTCATCTGCAAAATTCCTTCCAGATATTTTACTGCTTCCTTTGTGCTGCTCCAATACAACAGTGTACCTCCTGTCAGTGTTACAGATTTTGGTTTTGGGGAGAAAACCAGAACTCCACAACAGTCGACGAGCACCAGGCTTTTCAGGGAGTCCATGCTGGTTCAGGAAATGCTCCCAAGGGAACAACATGCTGTACCTTGCCCACTGATAAGCCACAGCAAGCCATTCAGCAGGGAACTGCATGGTCCCACTTCCCAAGAAATGTAATCCCTCTAAGTAAACAAGGCAGGCAGGGCACCGATAATTTTCTCAGAGCAGAGCAGACATTATTATATGTCTGGTAGTAAACTAACAGAAGTTGTCACTATGTGTCTTCGTTACCACAGTAAAGCATTTCACAAATAGAGCTATCTGAACTTCCTCCAAGTGTTTGGCAAGCCGAGAGCAGTGTCTCTCTGACCAGGTCTCTTGTGGTCTGCAGAAAGGTGATGGAGTTCAAGGGCTGCGCTGTTGCTATTTTTTGTCCACCCTCTAAATCCCATCTAAAGTTGTCAGAAAATGCAAGTACTTCCATAACAGGAATCAAAGCAATATGGGATGTGGCAGAAGCAAGGAGCAAAAGATGGAGTTTGCACTGAGTGCAGGGAAGAAGCACATTATACCACGAAGAGTAATGAAAAGATCTCTCCACACTTCCTCTCCACAGATTTGTCCCATGCTATGAAAACACTGGAAAAAGCTCTGAGCTAAGCAGATTTCTTTTACCGAGCGCACAAAACCCCATGCTGCCCCAAGGCTCCTAGGGAAATACAGCCATTAGAGGGCAGCAGGTATCTAACACATGCATTGATGGATCCCTTTCTGATACACGATGTTGCAGCCAGCAGAACTCATTGGGCAAAAAGAGAGAAGAGCTATTTAACAACAGCAACAAAAAAACCCAACCAACCAAAAAAAAAATTGCCACCCAGAACAAAATGGAAGAAAACAAAAAAAATCCCCTTAATCTCTTTAAAGAACCACTATTAGCCAAGTACCTACCCACAGGCAGGACAGCCACATACCATCCTATGCTAGGAATAAAATGTAATGTCTCATCCCGAATGAGCCATCTGCCATCCTACCCAGCTATTATCCTGGAAATATAAGAAAGAATTACATTTCTGGCAAACATCCTGACTTAACAGCTGAATGGAAGTCTGGAGTGAAATATTCATCCCATGGGCTGCCCTCAGCCTCCAGCAATGAAAATAGAAAGGGGGAGGAGAGGGAAAGCCCTGAAACATGTGAGCTGGGATACTTGTGACTGCAGCATTACTTTGTTTTGCAAGGAGCAATAAAAGCTGACCCTGCCTAATAGGTATGGTCTCCACTGCTTTATGTCACCTGGTCCTCAGATGCGTGGCCTGGCCACCAAAGCTGGGGTGTGCCCAGAGCACTGTACCAGCAGAGCACTTCAAGAGGCAAGCAGCAGCAGCATCCTAGGGAGGAGAGGCAGGACTCCTGCCCTGGCTGAGCACACTTGGGCAGCAGGCACAATTTCACTGGCAGCTCCTCTTCATCCCACTGATCCCAAGGTAAAGCCTTTCATCAAGCTATACATAGTGGGGTGAAAATAAAACTGAATTGGCAAGCCAGCAGCCACTCAGCTCCCATCACTGAGAGCAGCTCACTCATCTTCTTGCATTGCCAACACTGAGGCAGCGAGAGCTTAAGCCCAAGTCAGAGATTTGAAGCACAACATGATGTGAGTGATTTCAAGTGAGAGACACACCCAGAGAGCTTCTCAGCCATGGGCTAACTCCAGCAGCCAACCACTCACTGTGCCAGGAACAAAATGTCTGCAGGCTTCTGGGGACACCCTGTGCTGCTGCAGCTCTGCCCTGGGGAGCCAACTGCACTCCTGGGCCCCAGCCCCAAAGCCAGCAACAGGATGGAGCTTCCATATCCCAAGATTACCCTGTGTCTGACAGGGGAAACTTCTCCCTGGACCATGAAACAAAATGGGTGCCCCATCTCAACGGCACTTTCTTTCTCCCCAGGCAGGCAAACTGAGGCTGCTATGGCTGCTGCAACCTATGGGACGGTGAAAGCCCTGCATGGAGATCAGGACAGCCCTGCACTGCTCACTCCTGGCAGTGGGACTAACATGGCTGGTGGGGACCTGCCCCATGGGTGGCAGTGCCAGCTCCAGGCATCTCCTGTAGGGTAGGCAGGGTAGGGCTGTGGGGAACTGAGACCAGCCCTGCTGCCACATGGTTTAGGCATGGGCTGTTATGGCCCTGAGGGCTGACATGGGATCCTGCACCATGAGGGAGCCCTGGGCAGCCAGACAGGGACATCAGGGCTGGTGCCACCCTCAAGGTCTGAGCGGGTGGGAGCTCTGGATCTGCTGGGACACCTCTCCAGCACACCACCAAACAGGCTTGAGCAGGTGTCTCCTGCGGGCCTTGGCAAGCCCATGCCTGCTGTGCCCAGCCTGCATGCACAGGTAGTGACAGCCACACAGCCTTCCCATGGGCTACCTGAGCCCCCTGCCCTCAGCCTGCCGGCAGCAATGCCTGACATCAACCTAACTTCCCATCTCGCTTTCTGCATGCCAGGTTTATGATGGCCTTTTGCTTTTGTGTCAGCATTGTCCTTTAACTGAAATAGCTTCTCTTCCTCCTTAGCATTAACCTCCAGGATGTATTTATAGAGACCGATCATATCCCTCTCTCAACCTTCATGGTACTGGTCTAAATAAGCCAAGCTCTTTTAGTCTACTTTTATAACCTCAGCTCTCCAACACCCTAATCCTCCCACTGCCTTTCTTTGCACCTGTTCCAGCATGAATCAATCTTTTTGAACATGAATGACCATAACTGCCCCGCATTGTACAGATGGCATGTCACATTGCTTTCTGCAACAGAATTAGTATTTCCCTCTCTTGAGCACCAGCACTTTTCATCAGGCAGCCCAGGACCTCGCCTCCTCTTTCCTTATGGATGCAGAGTCATCTTGAATAACAAACCAAGATCTGAGAGGACCATGATATGCTGGGGTGAAATACGACTGGGTAACAGTGATATGAAGAAGCACATGATATAAACCCAGGAGCATCATATTTTAATAACTAGAAAAAATATTTAGGAGCAATACTGTGGATAAGACTTTTTAATATTCAGGAGATGGGGGAAAAACCCCTCTTTTTCTGTGACAATCTTTCTTACACTTAGAAAACCTATCAAGTTTAATATAGAGAAAAACATTGTGAAAGGGCTGTGTGGAAAAGGACTGTCATGAAAACCGTTCACAGACAGTAAAACTAAATTTAATACAGAAGAACAAACTGAGTAAAATGTGTGCTATAAAGAGCAAATGATGACCACTGTCCCACAAGTCTTTTGCAGCATCTCTGAGTGACTGCTTTACTGTTCCCATGCAGCTGCTCTCCTTCTTTATGTCCCAACATCCCTTTTAACACCTGTGACTATCCCAGTATTTCCATCTTTAATCTTTCCACACTCTGACTGGTGAAAAGAGACAGTTTTCTCTCTGTATGTGCAGGATTCTGAAAATCCATTACTTAGAGCAACTTCAGGGCCTTTATGCACTCCAGTCTTCTGTGGTGACCATCTAGGGATCCCAGTCACAGCCCAGATACACCACACTGGAGCTCATATCACATCTGACCACACAGCTCCGTTCCTTTCTGAGCCCCCCAAACACCAGATGCTTGCACTGATAAAGGAGGATGACCGTTTCATGTGCTTTCATCTACTGTCTTTATACTATCCAGGAAGATGTTTCAAAGAGCTGGAAAAGTCATGCAACACATATACTCTGTTCTCCAGTGGTGCTGGGGAGGAGATGGGGCAAAGGAATTTCTGCCCAGATTCCTGGAGACCTCCCTGCACCAGAAAATGGTCTTAGTGCCACCAAAAACATTCAGGGGTAAAGTGAAAAGCCACAAATTGTCAGGCTCTTCGATTGAATCATCAACCCATGTGTTTCGCTTCTCCTATTTGTTTTCTGTGCTAGATGCATGTTTGCAGAAGGTGCAGATGCTTCCTTTACAGAAGGTTACCCTGGGGAGCAGGCGCTGACCTCCAGTGGGGACTCTGGTTCCCCCCCATCCTGCCGTGTGGCCTTCTGTGCCCAACCTGCTCTGCTGCTGAGCACTAGGGGCCACTCTCATTGCTGCTGAGTGCAGGCAGCAGCTGTGTCTTGTCACTGTCCTCCTCTACTGCCCCTGCCTAGTGCCCTGCTCGGTGAAGCTTAGCTGGGAACCAGAGGGGAGAGCTAGGAGGGAGGCAGAGACTACTGGCAGGGGTGAAGAGCAGGGCTGGTACTGGCTGGGGAAGGGAGGGGGCAATGGGGGGGAGGAAGGGAAGGAAAGAGATGAGCTGAGACTGGGAGAGGAAGAATAACATGCTGCTGCAAGTCCTTCCCCCATGGAGTCTGAAGAGAAGAAAGCTGATTGCTGACAGAGAAGATTAGGAGGCCCTCCCTTGCCCGTGCCAGCCCATCCCTGTGAAAAGCTGCCACTTGGGTCCTGCCCTGGGACTCGTGGCAGAGCACAGAGCTGAAACAGAGCGTGGGAACAGAGGGACCTCCAGCTTGCTTGAACAAAGATAGGCCACAGGTTTCATACGCCTAGGCTTCATCTTCCCCCAAATTCCAGCTGCAGGTAGCACCCCTTGGGCCATGCATCATCCCACATCTTCCTCAGAAAGGAAGGACCTAGTAAGGTAGATAAGAGGCAGAAGAGGAGGAGGTGCCAGGGAAGGCAGAGAGCAAGTGAGGCCAAGATGGACCCTTGCCCCTGGAGAATCCCAGCAGACAATTCTGAGATGCTCTCTCCTTAATATAGCACCATCTGCCCAGCTATTTTCTCCTCTGGCTCGCACACAGGGATCTCCACATTACAATCAGTGTTTCTGGCATACTTCAGCTGGCTGCAGCCAAGCAGGGTCAGGCAGAGAGCAAGCACAGCAGGGGTACAGGCAGCAAGCCCTTCAGCCCCATCTCACAGAGACAGCCAGTTCTCCAGGTCCCTGAACTGGTTTTTGCTGAAGGCCATGCTGCTCCCTCTTCCCTGCTTTGACCTGCACTGACTAGATCATGTGCTGCCTTGCAACAGTTTCAGAGCAGCCTGGTCCCTGGGGAGCATGGCTCCGTGTATGCAGGATAGAGTGACAGGTACACTTGGGCACTGATCTCAAATCAGTTTAGCAGGTCTCATGATTTTGTCACAAGTCATGCTATTCCATTTTTTCACCACACCTCAGACATGAAAGCTTCATTCTTCAGCACAAATCTCACCTTGCATAAGAAGCCAGTAAGAAGAATATCACTTTTGTAGTTTGCTGCTTATTTATTTCTCTGAGCCTTCCAGTTTGGAAGGTAAATTCATTTTTCTCTGATTCAGGATGGTGGTAGAAGGAATTTTAAAAGACAACACATCTGCTCTCCGAGGGTGTGCCTGCCTACATTTTTTTCAGCTTTTTGGGTTTTTTATCTACGCAATCTTTGTGGTCTCTGATGCAGAACCAGGGCTTCACCTGTTTCTGTGTTTACCCTGCATCTCACAAAGTTTGAGTTGCCATACAAATAATAATTCCAACCATTTATATGGCTGAGGAAAAGCCTTATTTTATTTTTTCCCTCAAATGGGTGTGACACAGGGACAGACTGGGCAAAGTTTGCAAAACATTTTGTACTGTATGCTGATTGCTCCATCTTTTAGACTGAGTAAAGGCTCCCGAGAAGAGAGGAAATTTGCCAGGGAAGATCCAGCAAGGACCAGTGACTCGTCTGGCACAGTGGAGGCCTGTGCTTTTGCTGGAAAGATAGCATGATGTCCATCTCTGTACCCTGAAACCAAACTCCATGATAAATTTCCTTTTGTATGAAGCAATCCTACAGCACAAATCAAGATTAATTGACATTCTCGTGCCTTCCACAGCTGCACAAATGGTTGGTACAGCACAAGTGGGGCCTGTTCGCTAATCGTGAAGTAGCTAAGAGCAAACCTTGGATTACTGTGGTCTATAGTAATATATCACTTTCCATAAAAAGAAAAGAACATTGTGCTCTGTTTCCCAACACTGTTTCACCCCAGCTCATCAGTTGCCCAGCAATCACTCTCCTCTCCCAACACTTGCATAGCAGACGGAGCTGCCTTTAATCCTGCAGAAGTTCTGCTGTGCTGAACTAAAGCAAAAGGAGCAGGGAGAAAGAAGCAGCTGGGTGCAAGGGGAGGAGTTTTTGACAAGAGAAAAAAAGTTTAGTACTAGGGGAGTTACCAGGTTAACAGAAGTCTAAAGGCCACTCTATCCTTTTCAGTGGCTCCAAAGTTCTTAGCTGCAATAGGGGGAGGGAGAATATCTGATGGAGGGAGTGGACTCCTGTCTTCTCAAACTAATTTCATCTCTCACTGAACACTGAAAGGTGCTGTTGAGTTACTGCTGTCTTTCAGTTACAGTAGCTTATTAAGGCACATATATTCTCTTGTTGTGAAACCTGTCGTTTCGCAAACTGGCTGAAGTTTTCAGTCATTTTGCAAAATGCCAGGAGATAATAAGTATGCACCTGAAATCCTCACCCTCTGGCTATTACTAACTCCCTAACTCAAAGGGAGATGCAAAAGTGTTCTTATGTTCATTTCTACAACCAGGCAATGTTTTGTAATTACTTTTAAAACCGGTCAGCAACACCCATCCCCCGACAAAGCTAACTAGTGTTTTCACAACTGAGCATGGTAACATCAGCCATTACATTTCAGTCCTGTCTATAACATCTGCCTCTGACTCCCAGTGCTCTGGTCCACCACAACTCCACCACCCAAGCCTCCCTCAAATAAACATTGATGTGCATTGCCTGAGTCAATAATAGAAGTTTCTTTCCATTTACCAAAGGAAAACTGAAGAAATGGTCACAGAGATAGAAAGAGCATTTCAAGTGGCCAAGCACAAGGGACTATATGCTGTGAGAAATACATCAATTCCCAGACTCAGGATGGTGACACCACCATCTCAGTACACGTTCTGCAGAGGAGGATCAGGGTCATATGCTGAATGTCAGTCAACAGTGCAACACCATTAGGAAAAAAGGCAAACAACGTGGCGGATGTATAAACAGAAGAAAAACCCCCTGGACAAGTGAAGTAATCCTTCCACCCAGGACTATCCAGGCTGGAGCTGGACTGCTCTCTAGCTTCAGAGACAATACTTCAACACCAACCAATTGGAAAGAGTCCAGAAGAGAGGTGTGAGATAGACAAGAGGTCTAGAAAACGTGATCAGTGACGAAGGACCAGAAAAACTCTGTCTGTCTGAGAATATCCCAGTCAATATAAAATTGATGCAAGCACAGTTGCCCACAAACTAATCTCTTTCTGTAGTGCACCAGGATATCCAGGATGCCAGCACAAATAGCACAATGGCAATGCCAGGCAGCTTGCAAATAACTCCAACTTTCCATCGCTTGGTATGGTGATGGAAAAGAGAAATAAAGCAGTGAGAAAAAATGTCTGCAATTCCCATCCCCAAAAGACTAAACTTTTAGTCATTTTGTGAGTAAAACATGTTGCAAAGTCAAAAAAAAAACCCCAACCCTGCAGTCATTCCATGAAATTATTTTACAGGATGAGTAACTCCAATATGAAAATATTTTTTAAAATTATTCTAACCAATTGGACCATGTTGTCATAATACCTGAACAGCATGCAATCTCAGGGCCCTACAGACACTACCAAGAGCTGCTTACTTCTTTTGCAAAAGGGCAGAAGGCTCCAAAAGATGGTTTACATGATTTAACCACAGAAACCACAGAAATCTTTGGCTGAACCAGAATTCAAAATGAAATCCTGTGCATTCAATCCCATGGCCCCCTTCATGCACTCTCCACCTTTCTTACTGTTTTTGTTCCTGGTCACCCATTAGTACAAGTAGAACTATAACCATAACTATACATTGCCCAGCACAGCAAACTACCTGAATCGTGTGGGAAGTAACACAACTTATTCCTCCAAAACGGGACAAAGCCTAGTCACTTTTGATCTTGCAGGGAAATTCAGATACAGAATCCAGACTGATGGCTGAAATCACCTCCTAACCCAGCTCCTGCAAGGAGACCATACAGTCTGCATCAGATCAGAAAAGCCTTTTCTCTTTACTGACATGTATGCAGAAACTGAGTATGGAAGTATCAAGAAATATCAACAAAAACATATCTGGTTATCGCAGTCCTAATTATACAAGGTAGAAAAGGCCTGGCTGCTTTCTGTTCAAATCTTTGCGTGACTCAAGGCCTGTGTGTGCACAGCTTTCCTCTCCTCCATCTCTGCATTCACCCAAGCACACATTTCCCTGGAAGGGTGCTGCCTGGTACTCCTTGTAGTTGTTTTCTGACTACCACAGGCAGCCTCTCCTATACAAAACAAAAAATAACTGGAGTCAGACTGTTCCTAGCACCTCTCCTTAGGTGCCAGCTGGACCCTCTGATCAGCGCTGCTTCTACATGGCTGCTGGCTGCCTGGTGGTACCCAGGTTGGGTGCCTGAGGTGGCAGAGACGTGTAGCTGCAGCAGCACAGGGCAGCAAGGGCTGCAAAACCCCATCTGGCAAGTCAGGTGAATGCCCTGGCAGCAAGTCTATCTATCCCAGTGCTGGGCTGCCCTGGCTGTGCTGGCAGGTGAACCTGTTCTGGGGAGGATGAAGTTAACTCAGTTTCCTCAGTACAGCCTGCAGGGTAGGATTGATTGCAGTGCAAACACCTCCCAGATTTCTAAGCCTGACGGTCAGCCTCAGGACTCAGCACTGATGCATCTCCAGAGAAATCTGAAAAAATAACTCATTCCATAAAAGTAGCCTATTGGTGTTAACTTTCCAAAGGCTTTTTCCTCCAGTTTATGCTGACAAATGCAAGGACTCTTCCCCCTCATCTATCGCAACAGTCTCGTGCCGTCAGGACCCTCAGCTGCTGAGGTGCGGATTTACAGCACTGGCTTTTGCACAGTATAATGCTGAGCCTCGGGGATCAAGGGTTGTGACATTTTTATGGCCTCTCTTCTCCCCCCTCATATGAACATGAAGCAACCATAAGGAAAAACATCTGGTTTCACTTTTCTTTTCTCCACCACTGTTCCCATCTGACAAAACCTTAAAAACTTGCCAGTGCTCTAGCAAGCCGTGTGTGCCAGCAGCCTGCAAGGAGCCAAGGCTTTTTTTGGTGTCATCACAGGCAGGAGTACACTGGTCTGGAAGGACCAGCTCCATCGTTGCTAGAAGGCAAGACTACCCAAATTTCATCCCACTGACAGATGCACTGGCAGCCCTCCTCCATTGCTAGAGGAGGCGGAAGGGTTGCTAAAAGACTGTCCCTCCATCTTGATCTCATTACAGGCTGCATCTCCAGGGGGAAACAGGGGCCGCTGTGGGAAACATTGTGAGCAGGGGCAACCCCTGCTGTGGGCAGGGAAAACAAGCTGCAAGGAGAAGTCCTGCCTCACCTCAGAGTCTTCAGACGGATTCTTCTGGGGTGACAAAACAGGCTTGCTCTATTTTCTGAACAGTGGTGTGCAGAGGAAGATTTGTACCTTCCTCTGTGATCAGGGCTCGTCTGGAACAAAAAAGTCAGATGAGCCCAAAAATCCAGGTGAAGGTCTCTGAGTTGCAGGAACTACCTACACAGTTCCCAGGTCCAGGTGGGACCCACAGTGAGAGCCAAGAGGAAAAGCATAAAAAAAAAAAATCATACAAACTCCAAGGCCAACCTGCCAAAGGTGGCCAAGTGCCTCTTTCTACAGCTGGAGACCAAGAAACACAGCATAATCTGTTCCCTTACATTATCTTATTTATCCAAGGAAAGACAAAATTAAAATATTTCCAGGAATCTGAAGGCATTTCTCCCTTATCTATAGCAGAGGAAAGCATCTATGCAACAGGCTAAGTAGCAACTCTGGAAAACCTCCAGAAATAATTTCTTCTCAGGATCCCCCATCTTCAAACCCGCAGAGGAAACCAGGTGAACTGTTCAGACACATCTTACAAAGGAGGGACAGCTGCTAAGTGTTGGCCACAGGGACATGCTGTTGACTACTACTGGCTGCCATGCAGAGCATGAGATGCGAAGGTGCTTCACAGGGATGAGGTCCTAGGACTGTGTGGCAGTTAAGGTCATACATTTGATATTAGAAACAAGCCCTAACAGTGAAGCACCCAAATGACAGCACTGGCCTCCAAGAAAGGTCTCCGAGGGACAGGAACTAAAAGTGACCATGGCAAAGGATATTGAACGCGCAAAGAAATTGTTGTGTGCTGTGGGCTGCAAGAGAAGACACAGGGTATTGTTTTCCAGTTTCTTTCTCTCTTTTTGACTGCCCTTCTTGACTATGCCAATAAAAAAACCACCACTCCCTCCTCTTATTCTTTTTTTTGTTTACTTAACTTTTTTTCCTCGTAGCAACTGCATAAAGCTGAAGCCATCTGATATTTCCAAGTAACCAAGACCATTATTCACTGAAGGCACTGGCCTGGATCCTAATTGCTGCTACTTTCATACTCAATACAAGCGTTGCAAACAGCTGTAAATATCTCTATACAGTATTCCACTCATGTCAAGCTGACCCTAATTCTTACAAGTCCCCTGGGACAAAAAAAAAGTGCTGCCAGAGAAAATAGGTGTGCTAGGCACACTTTGCAAGGACAAATAGCAACAAGAGAGGAGATAGGGTAGAAATACGGTTTTACACCCTTTTCCAAGGCATGCAAAGGCGAAGCAGGTGAAAGGAGTTGTCAGTGACCAGCATCTGCAGGCCACATGATGGGATGAAGAGACCTTACATCTGAGTGAAACTAGGACAGGGAGGACTTTCTAGACCATGTCTCAGCACCTGAAGAATATCTGAGGAGGAGGCTGTAGCATCCCCTTCCCATGTTACTCTTCCAAATCTTTGTTCCAGGCATGCTGCCATTCTGGCATCACCCGATTTCTTCATCCTATTTCCCTCTATCCACACAAAAGGCCTGTGTTTCATGTGAACCTTTGTTTAAGGTTAAAGAGCATCATAACTGCCAGGTAGAAACATTGCATTACATGGGTGACGCGGTCAGGGTAAAACCCCTGCCAAAGAAGAGGAGAAGTCTCTGCTTTGCACCTCTCCTTGCCAAAGTCACGGAGAAGAGAAAAGGACAGAATGGCAAAACATATGACAAAGTGCAAAATATTTTTGTTTTAATCTACTTCACTGCTATAACCAGAGGAATATAAAAGAAAAAATCATGGTACAACAACTTGAGTATTTCACACACACACAGAAAGAAAAAGATAGTGACTAAGATAACTGTTCTGTCTCTTTTCTTTTCAAAATACAGTCCAAGTCAGAAATGGGGGGTGGGAGAGATGTCCAATTTCTTACAGCTGCCCAGAAAGTTAGGCACTTATAACACTCCCTCAACTTTTATTGTCCTTATTCTTCAAATGCTGCCCATCCCCTGTGTGATTTTACACTGCCCTTCTGCACTCCTTCCCATCTATCACGCAGTGTCTCCCTTTTCCACTCACTTCCTCCTCTTCTCTGATCCAATCATGCATTCCTGTTTCCCTAGTTCATCCCAAAGTTTGTTGGAACATCAGCATTCTTCCAATGCCTTCAGCTCCTCATCCCACATGGCTGCCTGCACCCTGCCAAGGGGCTCCTATCCTGACAGCAAGGCTGCAGGAGCCTAAATCCACTGCTTCTCATGGCCAAGTCAATTCCACCACGAAGAAAAGCAGAAACTGTGGCAAGAGATTTCAGCCTAAGTGGGGGAGGCAAAGAAGGCACAGTGTGAAAGTCCACTGCTACATACCAGGCACGGAAATCAGTACAGCTGGTACTGTGTGTTCAGCTCTCAGCCAAAGTCCTTTCTCTCAAGGTTGTGCTGACAGACTACAAAAGCAACGGCTGAAAGTACAGTGTGAAAGTGAGCAATGGGGAACTTGCCCCAGCAGAAAGAATCTGCAAAGAGGAAGGTTTAACACGTTTGTTTAGATGCCAAGCCCTTGGCAGGGACTTTCAGGGGGGGACAATGAAAGGTGTAAATCCAACGCACACCTACTGCTTCTTGATGCACATGTGTACTTCTCCCAGCCTTTCCACGTAAGTGCTCTCTTAAAGACTCAACCTTTTCAGAGTGACATTTCAGAGGGACACCTCTGACCCACCTCCAATCTGCTCCAAGACAGGAGATATGCTGTAAATGAAGACATGTGGCAAGGAAATTTTTACCGGGAACAAATATTTGCTGTTGTTCTGGATGGCTGCTATGCCACAGTACATTCTTCCTGGCACACTAGAGTGGTTAAATATTCTCGGAAAAGTAAGTAGATTTCTGCCATCACAAATGGCTGACAAACACTTCAGACCAGTGAACCCTGGGTCTTCATTTCTTCTTGTCAAGTTGAAGGCCCTACCCCTGGTAGGATTATGCACACAGCTGGCTTCTCATGTGTGCTGGTGAGATAAAAGAGCTAGAGAGTCAGGTAAATAATAGTTGTTAGAAAACTGTGGACACCCAGCGCTGTGAAACCTGCACTAAGGGCTATAGATACATGCCCTGTGCTAACTAGCCACCTCTTAAGATATTTCAAGGTTTCCACTGCCATTTCACTTAATCTCTTGCTCAAGTGCCACGTCTACCTGGCAAACGAATTCCCTCTGTTCCTTTATGCCAAGTTTCACTCCAGCATGTCAAAACCACTGCCCTACACTGCAACATTCCTTTCCAAGTGAACTATTCCCCCCCTCCCTCCCACAGGTCCTGCTGATGGCAGCTCAAAGTTGTATAACTGCTCACTCCCTCCTTGATAATAGAGAGAAACAGGATTTCCTGGTATGCCAGAAATGGTTTTGCTACTCCTGCCTGTGTGAAAGGGGTGGGACAGGAGGCAAAGCAGCCATCGTGTGTTACAGCTCTGGGTCGTGTCTGTGCACCTTGACATCACGCCAGGCTATAATAAGAGAGACCTGCAGGGAGCAACATATGTCAAAGTTGGTAATTTTCCTTCCTGCCTTCACTCCTTGAAACCGCCTCAATTGGATCACCGCCCACCCAGTTCCTTCTTTGGACAGCCAATGAAGCATGCACACTACAGGAGCAGCTGCCAGCTCCGCTGGAAAATGTACAGAGGAAAAGATCACCTGTGAGTGCGCAGCCTTGGCGTAAGCTGTTCTGCACGTCTGCAGCTCAACAATGCTGCTGCGGCTTTGGGAAGGCAACAGCAGCCGACCACAGTGTCGATTGGCCACTCACAGTCCAGAGCCAGGGGCGCCTCTGAGAACACACGCCCTGCAGCAGGGAGACCTTGGAGAAGCCTCACAAGCCTCCCCTCATTTTTAAGCTGAGCTGTGCTAATAATCCTTTCCCCTTCCCTCCCCCAGCAATTTTCAGCTTCCCTGGACAGCCACAGTGTCAGTCCACATCTGGAAAGGGCATCCCCGGACCATTTATAGCTGAATTGGAGCCAGATGCAGGAAAGATTTGAAAGGCCCCTTGCACTGTCTTCCTTTAGGCTTCCTTAGCGCCGCACTAACACCAAGACCAGAGGTGACTTCAGGTGATGCTTTCTCGTGCTCCCTGCCATGCCAGGCATTCAGCTGAGATGCAGCCCTGGCATTGGGCAGCTGGGTTCAGAGAACTAAGTGGTGCTATGGGTCTGTGGGGCCCACAAATTTGGCCTTCCAAGGAGAATTATCAAAAATTGCATGGAAGACCTCCAATCTCTTGAGGTTTGCAGAGGTTTTGATAACTTGTAAAGTATCCAGGTTGTTAACTGCTTCTGTGGACATAATTTGGATGTCACATCATTTGAGTCTGTCCCAGCCCTCATCAGAGCCAAACTGGCTTAAGATTTCTTCTGAGGAAAACTGATAAACTCACCTGCCCAACCATCTTTGAGCTCCCAAGGTTGCCAAAGCAGATCTGCTTTGCCGGTCCTTCTTCTTCCTGACTCCCTTCCACCCAACTACTTCACAAACACATGTGCCCCACTTCACACTTTCTAAGCCCCTACTTGAACAAAGGATTTGCAGGCTGTTAATTTCTGTGACGTTATTTTCAGGGGAAAAGGGAGCATCAGTGTCATTGTCACATTACCAGTTCACCACGTTTTCTGCATGGAGCTCAGGCAAGCTGGTACCACTGCTTGACACCAGGGCGCTCCTCTGACAGGAGCAGGAAAGGCCATGTACTTACACCAACTAATTCAGCTGATTTATTTTTAAATTCTGTAACAAGGCAGATACAGAGTGAACAGAGAAGTGTAAACCCACTGAGGTCTAGAAAACAGTGTGTGTTGCTTTATGCCTCTGCCTGCCTCTCAGTTGTCTCTGCGAGTGATTCAGAAAACCCTATTTAATCAGACTCAGCACCTGCCATCTGTTTAGTGAGACACTATAGAGCCAGTCCCTATTTCGTATTGTAACAAAATGTGTCTCAGAATTGCCTTTGATTTAGCATACTCTGTGCAACTTGTCCCACTGCCATCATTCACAGCAATCAGAGTGAGGCTTTAAGGCTCCTTTTCTCTTAGGGGCATAATGACTCACTGCAGTGGATGAGCAAGGCCACACTGACCCTCTGAAACCCCCCAGCTCTGAGTCACAGGCTGGGATTACAGGGACATGTTTAGGATTACAGACAAGCACTCTTCCAGAAACCTCCTTCTCCTCTGCCTCCATCAGTACCTTGCTTAGCAGAGGCTAAGGAAACACTTCCAAATGTGGCAGAAAGGATGGGAATTCATGGAATCCCCGGACACCTTGCGACCGTATAGCCAGGTGTCTGATCAAAGGTACCTATCGATCAGCTTGGTCAGTGGCACCCTGAACACATAAAAATTGGATCACATAAATCCATCCAATCTCATGCCAGGAAGTCTCTTAAGAGTAAAACAAAAGTGTGTATTGGCAGCTGACATAGGTGGGTGTTTTGCAGGATGCCTGGCACTTCTGAATGGGCCCTCCTGATGGCATGGAGCAGATGCTTTGTTTTACACACCTTTGAGATGATGTGTTTTGTGCTTTTTGGAGCAGCCAGCGGCCCGTTGTGGTGGGACAGCAACCTTATTTCTTGAAGACAACCCATCAAGATGCATCCCAGTGCAGTGGAAGCAGAGCTGATTATCTCCTCCTGCCAGGGTGTTTTAGCTCACCTCTCACAAAATCCCTGGCTAAGCAATACCTGCCAGTTTGGAAGGACATCTGCAGTGGCCAGAGGGGATGCATACCCTGCTCTGCCTGGGAAACACCTCCCTCGTGCTTCAGTTTGTCTCACAGGCTACTCCTGCTGAAATACCTGACCTGGTTTTATGGGGATGGATACAGTCACACACAAACATCAATGTCTGGAAAGTGACTCAGAGAGTCAGGAACAGACTTTAATGAAATGCATTTAAAAAAAAAATGAAAGAGGAGGAGCCGACATCAAAGTGAGCAACAGAGGACCCAGAGACTGATGGATTTCACACTTGGTTGATTGTTGCAATTAATTACATAGAAGGAGCTGTGGCACTGTATGTACCAAACTGCTCCCCCCACACAGCTGAAAGCTCAACAGTTAGTGAGGCCACAGGAATCAGATGTTGCAGAGAATGCAGTTGCACCATATATTTCCACATCTTGCTCAAGCTCCCCAGGTGAGTGTCTGGATTTGGTTTCTGCGGTACCATGCCATGTGCCCAAATTCGTCAGGACGGGCGTGTTTGTGCCTGCTACCAGCCTGCTGGGTTTGCCTCCCTGTGGGGGAAGCAGGCAGGAAGCAGAGAAATTGTCGGTTTTGCATTTCACAACCACCCGCATAATCCAGGTTGCTGTGCACATCCCGTGGCTCAGCCTCTCAGACCCAGTGTGATGGGAAGCGGGAGGGAGTGTTTACACAGCCCGTTGGCTGCTCTGCAGTCACTATAGCAACCCCAAGGGTCAGTTTATAGAAGGAGAGGAAGTTCACTTTTGGGGAGTTCAGCTTTCCAACACCAGCATCAAGCATGGCTGAAAAACAAAAGGCCAGGCAGTCGGAGGAAACACATTTAAAAGAGCTTCCTATGTGCAAAACTTTCTCAGTCACCAGGAGATGCTGCATTCCTTTCCTCTCCGTCAAAGGCACACTGCCATCTGGCTGATGCCTCCACCAGAGGGTACCTCCCTTCTCCTGCAGATGTCTGTGTGCATTGAAGAGCAGGGCAGCTGTAGTTGAGTGCAACATGGTGCCCCACTTTTGGAAATATCACTGTGCTGACAGTCCCAAGCTGAGACCCACAGAACCAATGTCCAGAGTGCACTTGATGCACACTCTGGCTGTGCAGAGGCTGTTTGCAGACCATGTCAGGAAGAAATATCAGGCACTGTTCTTTCTGGCCTGGAGGTAAACCAGCAAAAGCCTGTGCATTTAAGCTTGGGGTTTTTTGAATTTACCATGCTGAGACTTAGTCTGCATCTGTGCTGCCAGCAGTACCCTGATTAAATCTGAAATAAATGGCAAATGTCTCTGAGGTAATGCCTAGGGAAACACCCTCTTCCTAAACACTGTCGTCTTCCCCAAGACAGCTCTTCTCAACCTGTATGGTTCCTTGCTCTGTTGTATCTCACTACCAAAATGGCCTGAATAATACCCAAAAGCTGAAAGACTGTCTGTGGGTCATTCTTACAACTGTGGGACAGTGTCAGAGTGCGATCACCCTGGGGAATTGTGTTCCCTGAGGAAAAGAAGTAATAAATACAGCATCCCTTCAGCCACAAGGGAAAACAGCCTGCAGCCTGAAGTCATTGTCTCCCCCAGCAGTTCCCATCACTAGATCTGAAGCAGCAGAAAAAAAAAGAGCTCACTGGAGCATGGGGAGCAGGGGATTACTTAGAAAGAAGGTCCACCCTTAGCTGAAGAAGTCCAACACTAGATGAGACAACAGGCCACAAACTTGCTGAGCTCCCCAGCTGAGCTCACTGCTGTGCATCACACTCCAGGGTTTCAGAACACGGTTTCAGCTTAACTACCCTGCATTCTACCCCTGTGTGGTGGATATAAGGTTATAAAGGGATCCCTGCAGTCAGCAGCTGCTGGAGAAAGGGTCCTGAGGAGTCCTGAGCTTGGTCATGGACACCGGGGACACGCATTGGGTACTCCCATGCCTGGCCTTGGTTGCAGTGGGGAACATAAGGAGAAGGAAGCTCAGTGAATCCCAGGGAGGTGAATTGACTGTGCATCCCAAGGCCTGTTTTTCCTTATAAAATGCTAAGTATCTTTCCAATAAAGCTCCTTCTTCTGCCTGTGAAGATCTGTCCATCAGTGCTTAGCTGCTGGCTGGCTGAGAGGTAAGCAAGGTAATGGAATGCTGTGCTGCAGGCACACCTTGGGGGAGCTAATACACGTCTCCCAAAGAATCAAGTTCAACAAAGAGGCAGCAAGCCATTGCCCAGGTGAAGAGAGAGGGATAAAGAGAGGATATGGGAATGAGAGACTGAGAGAGAAGATTGGGAATTGTGATAAATTATGCCAGGGAAAATAAGCAGAAGGCACAGCATCATGGAGAAACACAGGTTCCAAGGAGGGAAGAGGGGAGAGTTACACGATGAGGCATTGTGCATGAGACAGAAGGACCACATGAATGGAAAGGAATGATCCATAGCTGAGGCCTCTGAAAACAAAGTGATAAAAAGGAGACGAAAGATGCTGAAAACTGTGGATGCTGCAAGAGAGAAATGGCAATGAAGGCTACAGAGATGACAAAGGTGCCTGTGTGAGGTGAAGGAATTTACTGGCTATACAAGGATGTCAGATCCACTTGAGAAACAAATGTATTGAAGGTGCAATCCATCTCATCCCAAAACAGATGTCAGACACATGGTACATCTATTTCTCTCTAAAAAATAGGAGCCAGGGTAATGAATCCAGAAGAAGTTATCCACCCCATGCAGGTCAGATTTCAGTGAAAGAACCCTTTATGCCTAATAATCCTCTGCGCTTGGGTGGCAAGTGGAAGGGCAGAGCTCTGGGATGGGGTGGGGGGGCAGTGTGTTTGAGGGTGATCTCCTGGGAGATTTTCCCCAGGCCTGGGTGTTACCCAAAGAAATATGAGTAGGTTTCAGTGCTGCTTCACTGCTGAACTCCTCAGCAGGGAGGACTTTCCCAAGGAAACTCCACAGGTGGGTTTCACTTTTGCTGGCAACACCCATCTCACACATTTAACCCCACAGGCTTTGAACAGGGGATGCTTATAGGGCCAGCAAGCACTCATCCAGGAATGATGAGTGAGCCTCAGGACAAACTGCAAGAGCTAGTGGAACAGCCTATGGGCTAGCATGGACACTCACCCTGCCACTGGCTATGGCACAGCAAGGATGATCACAGGATTAGGCACTGACTCTGTGGCCATGGCAAGTGGGCTTCTGTGTCTCTCAAACAGGCTGTAGTTCAGAACATTTTGCCATTGCCCTCTCCTTCCTGCGCTGCATGGGAATGAGTCAAAGCAGCTCGTGATGTTTCAGGGTCACCCGAGTCCCACACAGCCTGCTGCTAGCCCTTGTTACAGGACAGACCTGCTTGATCTCCTTATGGTGATTAACAACAGCCCTTCAGATGGTTTAATGTCACAAGGAGTCTTGCTACAGGCTCAGCTTCTGTCCTAGAACAGTGAGATGTGCTTCCCACTCCTTTTTCCATGTCAGTGAGCAAAGAGGGCTGAGCCCTCTGCCCTGGGCTCCATCCTGCAGCACCCTCAGCTCTTCGAATCCGCCTCACCATACAGCCCACACACAGTGCCCAGGGATGCTCCAATATCAGCTGAACTGGGCCACCTAGTATGGAAAAACCATGAGGGCACCCAAATGACTGAGATACCAGCGATGCACACAATGATGGCTCAAAACCTTGGCATGGCTCTTTGGAAATATTACTTGTGGGCAGGTGTGACAGGGAGGTGGAGGAACTGTTGTCAGCATTCTTCTTTTCGTAGTATATGAAGAAAAATACCCTAAAACAATGTGGTTGGTATTGGCAGCAGTTGTGAGGCACTTACCATACAGGTAGAGGTCTGTGTGAAGCCCCAAGATGGGCAGGAATTTGATCCAGCTCTCCAGGTCCTGCATAAAGGAGAAAAAATGTGAGCTTTGGTACTGGCTCACCATCTGCTTTGAGGAACATGTAACAACACAGTAAATACCATTTGCATGTATTTTCAGATTTATTGGTTAGATAGGTGGTAAGGATGGTATTAAAAAGGCCTTCTTAGAAACAAGTAAGCTTAAAAAGAGGTGTGTTAATCTTTGTTGCTACCACTACTTTGTATGGAAATAATGTCTACATTAATTAGGCTGTAAGTGGTCATCACAGAGGGTAAAAGTAATGAAGGAGGAAATAACAGGAAGGATGTTACTTAACATTAAAAATGTTTCTATATCCTCACCTTTGCTTGGATATTGCCACTGCACACACCCCAAAGGAAGTTTATTGCAAGAGAAAGAAGAGATTAGAGAGAGAGAGGAAAAATTGTATTGAAAGAAATTGAAAAGTCAAGTGGAAAAGTCTTGACTTTTCATAGACTTCTCTGGCTTGCTAGAAAAGATTTATCCCCTTCAATCCTAGAGGAAGTGAAAACCTCCAGTTCCACAGAAAAGGCTGGAGAACTATTTCTGTTTGCCCATTCTCATCACTTCTGCCCCAGGGACAACTTCACTGTCTTAAACTAATTTTCTCACCCTGCAGTGTTAACCCAACCCAAGCCACACCTGTTGCCAACAACTTCAAATTACAGGGGGACAAAAAAAACCACTTCATTTTTTCCACATCACTGTGCCCCTTCATTCTCCACTGAAGATAAAAGCTATGGGGGTTTATTTCTGTCTTCTGTGAGATGCTGCTCTCTGGGGGGGCAAGGAAGCCAACTTTCCAGAAACATCTCAGGCTACCCAGTCTGAGCAAGCTTTCAGAAAGGGGATCAGGTATCAGCAACACACCTGAATAAGGGGTCTGACCTTCTGAAAGGCTAGGAGGCCAGTCACCAGCATCTTGGTGGGAGCTGACAGAGATGAATCCTTGTGAAAGTGCAGCATCCTCAGCTTGTTCAGCTTACTCTGAAAGGTAAAGCCTCAAAATGAGTCATGTTCGAGATTGCAGGAGTTCAAACAATGCTTCCTTCTGATGACAAGGACTGGCACTTTGGTTTTTTGCTTAACACACTGTCAAGAGAAATATAGTCATGGACCAAGACAGAAATTTATCTGTACTGTAGCATTACCTACACTAATAAATGTAATAATTCCCGTTCACTTTTGTTTTCTATTGAAAAAATGTCCTGCACAAAAAAAGGTTTCCTTATGCAATATGTGGAGTAGATCCTACACTTTCAAAATGCACTTCTCTGGCTTTAGCCAAATCCTCAGAGATTTTTTGTTCTTCTTATGGCTGAAGAACAGAGGGGAGGAGATGCTTCAACTTTCACTTCTTTTTGCAGCTTTCTGATGACTGTTCTCTTTGTGCTTGGCTTACCCTGGCTCCCAAATACCTGGAACCACTTCCCTTTCTGTTTGGGGACAGTTCCACTTCCTCACTCTCATCTGCTGGCATGCTTTGGGTGTATTGAGGTTTCCAGCTCTCTAAAGGACAGAGGTTTAAAGATATAAGATGTCTCTGCAGAAACTGGACCACTTTTCAAGCATGAGAGGACATCAATATTCATACGAGGCAAGGAAGCCCTTACTAAAAGAGAAAAATCCACCACATTTTTGTTCTTTCTTCTTGAAGGTGTCCCTTTAACAGCACTCAACAGCTGTTAAATGGGATAATTGCTTCCTATCCTCATGTCACTAATTCAAATGCTAGTGGGTCTCAGTGCATGAGAGGTTATTCAGCCATCCGGCACCCCAGGTATGCTTTGCACAAGGAGGATGCTGAAGGGATTAAGCTCCCTTCTGAGATTCTAGGAATATTAGAAATAAATGCTTCCAGATGAATTTGAAGAGATGATGTCCAAGACAGTATATTTGGTTTGTGACAAGGTTTTTTTAGTGGGACAGCTACAGGGGTGGCTTCTGTGAGAAGCTAACAGAAGTTTCCCCCATGATCCATGGGGCCAATGCCAGCCAGCTCCAGGACAGATCAGCCACCGGCCAAGGCCAAGTCCATCGGTGATGGTGATAGTGCCTCTGAGTGTTTAAGAAGAAGAAAAAGCTGCCACACAAGAGCAATTGCAGCCTGACAGGAATGAGAACATGTGAAAGAAATAGCCCTGCAGACACCAAGACCAGTGAATAAGGAGGGGGAAGAGGTTTTCCAGGTGCTGGAGCAGAGATTACCCTGCAGCCTGTGGTGAAGACCATGGTGCGGGTAGGCTGTCCCCTTGCAGCCCATGGATCTCCACAGTGGAGCATATATTCACAGTGGAGGACCCCATGCTGGAGCAGGTGGATGCCCAAAGGAGACTGTGATCCCATGGGAAGCCCATGCTGGAGCAGGCTCCTGGAAGGACCTGTGGCCTGTGGAGACAGGAGCCCACACTGGAGCAGGTTTGCTGGCAGGACTTGTTCCCCACGGGGGACCCACACTGGAGCAGCCTGTTCCTGAAGGACTGCATCCTGTGGAAGGGATCCACAATGGGGCAGTTCCTGAAGAATTGCAGCCTGTGGGCAGGACTCACCTTGCAAAATTCATGGAGGACTGTCTCCCATTGGAGGGATCCCTGGCTGAAGAAGGGGAAGATTGCGAGGAGTCCTCTCTCTGAGGAGAAGGGAGTGGCAGAGACAATGTGAGGTGAACTGACTGCAGCCTCACTTCCCCATCCCCCTTCACCACTGTGGGGAGGAGGTAGATAATTTGGGAGTGAAGCTGAGCCCAGGAAAAGAAGGCGGTGGAGGGGGGGGAAGGGAAGGAGGGAAGGGTTTTCAAGATTTGGTTTTATTTCTTATTATCATACTCTGATTTGATTGATAATAAATTGAACTAATTTCCTCAAGTTGAGCCTGGCTTGCCCATGACTATAATTGGTGAGTGATCTCTCCCTGCCTTTATCTCAACCCAGGAGCCTTTCATTATATTTCCTCTCTGTCCCCTGTCCAGCTGAGGAGGGGAGTGATAGAGCAACTTTGGTGGGGACCTGGCATTAAGCCAGGGTCAACCCACCATAGACAGGAAAACCAGGCAGGGAGGAGGCTGGCAGGAAGGATTTGCATGTTTTGATGCCTCAGGGGGGCTCCAGCCCAATGCTGAAAGACTGTGCAGCCAGCTCAGATTCTTAGCCAGCCAATTCAGTTAGGGCTCAGTTTGATCTCAAATAAGTACAACTTGTATGGTGGTAGTGCTCAACAAGTGCAAGCAAAGCTCATCATTTTGCTGTCATAGCTAAACCACTATCCCAACACTGCAGCATTGGCTACCAGCACAGAAACAGAGGCACCTCTTCCTAAGGGCTGGGCCACTACCACAGCTCCTGTCCAGATGATACCACGCTCAGTGACCCTCTAGCCTAGATCCTCTCTAGGGGAGAGTGATCTTGACTCCACACAGAGGAAGGCAACAGCGGGAGCTCAGTCTGCATTGGAGAGCCTGCATGACAACAGCACTAGTTGAGGGGCACCTGTCTGGGCTGCTCCCAGGACCTCCAGTTGTGCATTTACCCATCCCCAGCCGTTTGTTACCCAGAGGAACAGCTGCCCACAGCAACAAAGAAATGTCAGTACTTTCCACTAGAAAACTTGCCAGCCAAGTGGGAGAAAAAAATGTTCTGAACCATGTGGCAGACACCAGAAAATCACTCCAGTGTGCTGGGAGGAGGGAAGAAAAGAAAAGAAAAGAAAAGAAGAAAAGAAAAGAAAAGAAAAGAAAAGAAAAGAAAAGAAAAGAAAAGAAAAGAAAAGAAAAGAAAAGAAAAGAAAAGAAAAGAAAAGAAAAGAAAAGAAAAGAAAAGAAAAGAAAAGAAAAGAAAAGAAAAGAAAAGAAAAGAGAAAAGAAAAGAAAGAAAAAAGCTGGAAGATTTGATTTATAAAAGGAATGAGCTGTAAGATAATGTGCTTGGACTGGCTAAGCTGAGGCGGGTGTGAGAAAAGTGGGTGACAGCCAGCAAGCACCAGAAAGAGCCCAGGCAGTGAGAGGGAAAAGCAGAGCCTGCTTGGTGAGAGTGAGGCGCACAGAAAGTGCATGCTAAGTAGGAGTGCCAGAATGACATTTGAAAAGGGGAAAATTTAGGCTAAGCATCAGGAAAAGCTTCCTGACAGTGAGATGCATGCACTGGAACCATCCCGAGGGAGAAACCCTGGAAGCCTCATCACTTGGCTTGCAACGACCGAGCTGGAGGAGAGCTGCAAGTCCTGGAAAGGCCTTATCCAGAGCTCGCTAAAAGTCAAGAGCATGGCTTGGACTAATTATGGGAAGCCTGCCTCAAAGACAAACTCCACAACCAGGAAGATTGTGCAGGAAGAGGGGAACTCCCAGTAGGTGACTGGGTGTCAGCAGATTCCAGGCACAAGCATCACTCTCCCCATGGGAGCTAAGAAAAAAACAGGTGAGTATGGTGGGAAAATAGATGGGGAAATAAATAATCCCTTCTCCTTTAAGGCAACATTATCTCTCAGAGAATAGTTGCTCTGCTCTGGCCAAGGCACAGGCAGCTAGGGCTCAGGCTTCTGTTAGTCTGGGCCCCTGGGAAGGCCAGCTGCCAAAAAGAGGGAAATTTTGCTTTAGTCAGTGGGTAGGGCATGGGTGCAAGGGAGGGAAATGAGAGAGTGAGTTAGCTTTCCACAGGAGACCAAGGGAGAGAGGGGAGACAGGCACGGTGTCTCTGGATGTGTAGCAAAGCAAGAAGCCCATCAGGACAATTGGGACTGGGGGGAGGAGGTAACAGCTGTACGCAGAAGCCAAGGCAGAGAAGTTCCAGGAATGATGCCATTTCCCTCCTATCAAGAAGAAGCCTTGTCCAAAGAAACTCATGTTAAAAACAGCTGGGGCACTGACTCTGTCCCCAGGGCTCACTGAGCCACCAGCCCTCTCTGTCACAGGAGGCAGGAGGTGATTTCCCCTGTGGGGAGGCAGAGTAATTTCTCTTGTAGGGGACTATCCCCATTCCTGGGCATGTCTCTTGGCCAGCTGTGCTCACCCAGGCCAGGTGGAGCCTCTCCATCCTGGCACAAGGAGAGCTGCAGCATGAAGCCCCAGAGCTGTGAGCCAAAATCACAGGTGACGTAATGTGAGCTGAGCATCATCCCACCAATTCCAGTGGCTTTACTGGGAGCTGACATCGCAACATCACTTCCACAGCACAAAACTGAATTTCAAATTTTGATCCCATGTGAGGTCCTTCTACCTCCAAGGATAGTACGTCAGTGCCAAAGGTAGCCACATATTCATGCAGGAGATAGTCAGGCACAGGCAGTTAAAGCAAAAAATGGGCTGTGCACACAGCAGTCCTGGGAGTGCCCCTTGTGTGTGCCATCCATCTCCCATCCCAGCTTTTACTGCTATGTTCCTTTATTCAGAAGCACCACCTTCTCCATTTAAACAGCAAACCCGGGAGGGCAGGAAATGACAGCCCATGCTCTTGCCAAGCCAAAAGAAACGGAGCTAAAGTGGAAAGCCTATTTTAAGAGTAAAGTACAATAAGGTACAATATAAAGAGGTTGCACTTATTTCCAGACCAGGCATTACAAAACCAGGGAATTCAGAGTTAAAGTTATGCTTAAAATAAATTCAAACGTGTTGAAGTGTGGCAGTGTGCAGCCAAGGCATACAAATCGCCAACCAAGGCATACAAATAGCCTTAATTCCGCCCAGCACTGACAAAGCCATATAACTGTGATTAAAATGTTTTACTACTTGCATTCCTAGATTACCCTGATAGATACAATTTTTTTTTCATATTCCCTTGTTTTTTCCCCACCTCCAACAACCCTGTGCCCCAGATATTGCCACTAGCACAGATTTCACTGCCTACCAGAAAAAAAAAAAAGATATATATCACAGGTCCTTCACATCTGTAATGGAAGCCCCGGGCTAAGCATTGTCTTGGAAATACCCTCCCTCCTACCCTCAGATCTGCAGCCACCCCTGCCCAAGGCTCTGAAGAGCACAACTGAAATGTACACCCAGTCCTGCTGAGGAGAAGGGAAGGGCTTTCTTCACACCTTTGATACTACTGTCATCTACACTCACATATTTATTTTACAAACCCATTGAAACCTTGGGTTTAAAGTGTAGAGAAAATAAGAGAGACAAAGAAGCATCATCTGGATAAACAATTATGGCTTTTTGTCAAGGGTTCAGGAGCTAATCGAGTCCAGATCTGTTCCACATTCACATTTGCATGTGAAATTGTACTTACTAAGCTAGAAAAAGTCAGATTAGCATCAAGAGTCAGCTCTGCCCTCATCTACGCAGTGCAAACTCTGTGGAGTGAATGGGGGCTCCCAGGGTGTAACAGAAGGCGAAGTTTGGCCCCAAATACTTGCAGGCTGTTTGGCTGAGATGCACATGAAAGTGCATCTGCCGCATGTGCTGCTCTGCACTTCAGCCCAGTTTGAAACGACTCTCCAGAATTTCTATTTACTTAAGAATGTGGGTGGCCTGAATTGTCACGATGTGTTTAAATATTTGGCACTAAATCACAGCTGCCACTTATTTGCACTTTTGCTGCTGGGCAGCAGGAACACCCCTGGAATAAGTCAGCATGAGATGCATTAATGAGCTAACAGATATATTATGGTTTATATTTTGGACTTCTTTTGTTCGCATAAATACACACCAACTCTCCGCTTCTTTCACAGAACACCACATATTCCTGAACATGTTGACTTTCCAAGCTTTATTTTATTTGGCCTCTATTAATGAGCTTGCAAAGTTTTCTGTTATGCAGAAAAGCACCTTACCCCTAGCAGCCTTTCTGTGAATTACATGCAATCCTGAAGAGACTCATTGTGGAGGGGAAATCATCCAGCTTCAGAGAAGTTTCTCTTCACAAGCCAAAAGCCATCCTTTGCATGTAAAGATCCCAAGTAAATATGGAACCAATAACAATCACGAGCAAAGACCTTTGCATACAGAAAATATTTACAGAGTCTCTGTTACAAGTCTCGTTGGCTGGAGGAAAATGCTTGCACTTTTGCTGTGCAGAAAGCAGGCAATCTTCTGTACAAAAGGAAAGAAAATCTTGTTATCTGGGTTAACGCTCTCACAAGTCATCCATACCACTTCTTCACTGCCAGTAATCTTTTATAAATCACAGATACAGCATAGGTCATGATTTCATAACTCACCAACAAACTGTATCCCCTTCAGTAGGACTGCACATTGGTATCAATTCTTTGCAACTTGTGTGCCTAATGGATGCTAATTGCAAAATATAATCATTTTTTATTAAACAAAATAATGGAGATTTTACCACGGTAATGCTCTAATGTGGAATCAATGGGAGCCGGGATTTGTGTGTGTGAATAAAACAGTTTTTCATTTAAAAAAAATGCTTATTTGCTGACACCAAAGTTTCTTGTGGGAATACATCACTTTTATAATTTAATTTTCATCTGGAAGATTTTTCAGGTCAAAAATGGAATTTCTGGTCAGAATCATAGCAGGGAGGAACACACAGGAAGCTAGGCTCTGAACTGAGCGCAGCCGGACCTCCTTTTTGCTCATTTTTGGCCATACTTCTCCAGCACCATTTCCTAGTTTTCACTCCAGCCTCTCCCAGGAGCAGAAGGTGCAAAACCACAGACTGAAAGCATAGGCCCACTTCGCAATTGTATTTTCTGGGAAGCATCTCCAAACTGGTTGTTGCCTTCAGCCAGAGGACCACAAAGGAGCAACTCCACTGCCAGCAGCCACTCTCACCCACGCAACAGGATCTGTGAGAGGATGTCTGGTTGTATCTGCCTTTTCCTCCATGTGTAGGAACTCACCATATCAACCGAAAGAACCTTTGGTAAAGGCATAAAAGCACCATCCCCCCTGGGAGGTTGCACGCCTTTATCTGTAGCAATGGAAGGAAGCAGGAGAGCCGAGCTGCCAGCAAGCCTTCCTACCCTCATAGCCTAATTCACCAGAAGCCTGGATTCTTTTTGCCACCATAATGCACACACCAGAGCTGGAAACCTGGTTTAGCTGGCTAGTTTGTGACACTCTTGTGTCCACAGAATGGTACCAAATAGCTGGAAGGGGCTGGTGATCCTCTCCATTAACTTCTCTGCATTGCATACCACAGGCAGGCTGCTGCAGCAGAGGTAGAGACTGACCTGTCACCAGTCACAGCGCACAGCCTTGTCCTCCATTCACCTTAAGGAGGACAAGTCAGAAGCGGTTCAGCTCAGCCACAGCAGTCAAATGAGTCTGAAATACTTTAAGGAGGGATCAAAATCACATGCATGCGTGTGCGTGTGTGGTTTCACAACACCTCCCTCTCCCCACCACCAGCCACACCAGTTTCCTCAAAGCAGAACAGTAGAGGACAGACCCATGGTGCACTAAAGCCTTGTTTTTCCCACTGCTTAAAGAACTGACCCAGCCCCCTCAGATGTTCCCAGCATATTTGAATCGTGAGTCAGAGACCACAGTGGAGATACTTGCCTAGCTTGACAAAGTTTTAAGTACATCCTGCCAAATAGCAATCGCTGATTTTTTGCTCTGTCACTCATTAGCCCTGTTCCTACCGCCCTAACCACACAAAACCACCCTGCCTTATTGGGGAAGTGAGGATTACTGTTTGGGTGCTTACTTGTAGCATCTCCACCTTCTCATGGTCCTTTTCACACCAGATGGAAACTTGCATGTATTGAAAGCTCATGGTCTCTCCATCCACTGTGGAAGCAATAAAAATAGAGGATGGAAAGAATAGCAGCAGTACTGAAAAGTGAGGCCAGGAAACATTTCATCTTTACAGGCAGGGCCAAACATTTAAAAGAAATAATAATAATTCAAGAGCAAGATTTCCACGGACTGGTCTAGCACCTCATTTAGCAAAACATCCTAAGGCTTAGGAGTTAATCTGTGATGGACCATCACACCCTTCATTGGGCCGCCACCATTGAGGTTAAGCCTTGGCAAAACGGAGCAACCAGGAGTAGAAAGCACCAACAATGTCTTTCCTCATAGCTAAAGCCACTGCCTGTCAGGAGTTAGCATCCAAAGTGACAAAGTAATTTTTTACTCTTTCTTTTGCAGTGGCAAAAGGCCTGCAGCACTGAGCAGGCCGCATATCATCTGAACAGTTTATACAGCCATGCTAGGGGCAAAAAGATTATTATTGTACCATAGGCCATGCTCATTTCTTATTTGTAAGTTGCCCTACACAATCATGAGTGCTAGAAAGTTTTTTTCTTAATTAGCTTCCCCCTCCCCCGCCCCTTTTTCTTCCATCAAAAGCCAAGATTCTCACACGATCCCAGCACTCTGGCAGAGAGGCACAAGGGCCTTAAGGAAATCCCCCAGTATCACAGCACAAGGCTTGATCTGCAGCTAGGAGAGCTGGCAGCTGTGCAGTGCACCTCAGCCTGGCAGCTGTTGTTCCAGTGGTGGAGCCATGTTGGGAGGAGTCTGAGTACCAGCAGCTGAGAAGAAAAGTCAAACACAATCAAATCCTCCAATGTTACATGAAGTCAAGGCCGTGTGTGTGTGTATGTGTGTGCACTTACTTCACTTTTTTTTTTCCACTGCAACTAGACTTAATATTTCTTCAGAGGATTCATGCTCATACTTGTACCAAGAAATCCTTGCCGTTATCTCCTCCATCGCCTGGGCTACAATGCAGGGAGCAGCAAGCTGTTATCCATCCCTGCTGTCTTGGGTTTGGGACAGCTGGGCTGCAAGGCTGGAGAGACGGGGGAGTTTCTGGGCTCTGAGATGCACAAGGAGGAGAAAGGTCATTTTGTGCGCTGCTAATCTGTCTCTGCAGGAGCACTGCTTTTCACCTCTCTAGCATCTGCCATGGGGAGCTTCAGAGTGGGACACAGGGGCAGCAAGAAAAATAACTTCAAGACAGATTTACTCCTTTCCTTATTAGTTACTGCTTGCCAAAAAAAATGATACAGAGGTAGGGGGTTGAATAGGTCTTAGTGGATTTCATATAACAGATGCAAACATCACACTGACATCTGTCTCTTTTCAGGAAGAAGGAAGCTTTGACTGAAGCTGTCTCTAAAGCCCTAGACAGCAATCCAGGAGCTCTAAGATGTTCTTCCCAGCTCCATCTCAGGCTTGAAATTTCAGAACCATGGTGTCTTGCTGACAAACCTGAGCCACGCTAAGCTGAAGATAAAATACCAGTGATAGTTTCAAACTTCTCTTTTCCCCCACCCGAGCACTCATTGCTCTGAGCTGTGCACATGTACTGGCCTCTCCCAACTCAGCCTTGGTGACAGGGTGATACATGGCCCAGACCTGTACTCCCTGAATGCCCCACAGGCTTTCATCTAGCACAGAGCTAGGCACTGGAGGTGCATAAGAGGGAGCAAGAAAGAAAAAGAAGCTCTTGCAATGTGCAACAAATACAGATCTTAATATGGATTTCCCCCCAGCTGAAAGAAAAACCCTGTTGTACAGCCACAGTAGGTCAGACCAGCTAGTACAGAGGGATGCAGTGCATTTTTAGAGCACACTGTTCTGGACAACAAGCTTTGGAAAGTGTTTCTGGAGGCTGAGCCAACCTCACAGTGCTGGCCCCAAAAATATTTAACACGCGCTCTTCTTAAAAAAGGCATTTTAAAGAAGTCTGGAGTTTAATCTGAATGCAAGCAGCTTCTTTCAGCTCTCCATCCTCAGAGGCAATGCAAGCAGATTCAAGGGGCACAAGCTGGCCACAAGCCCTCAGTTTGCTCCTTGCACCTCTCTGCCGCCCCTGCTAACTCACAGCAGTTAGAAGGGAGGCAGCAGCACACATCCCCGCTCCACTCCACTCCCAGAACTCATATCACCAGCAATCCACCAGGCTGTTACACCCTTACAAGCGAGTTTGGCAGAGCAGCCTCCCCAGCCAAGGTAAGGTTTGTATCAGAGGCTAAAGATCAAATTGTATCTATCTCTGAACACACCTTTGTTAGTTTTGGCTGCACCCTTTCAGGTATCACCAGCCTCCCCAGGCAAACACATTCCTATCCCGAGCGCCCCAAGCCCGCTGCATTCGCCTGCCAGATATCTGCACACCTACTACATCCACAACAGCAGCCAGCAGCCAAGGAGGGAGAGCCCTGGGAACAATGTAACTGCAGCAAGCATGTTGCAGGGAGCAGAGGAAGGAGCTGGAAGCAGATTCATGGTTAGGCTGCTTTTTGGCTTTGCTGGAAACAGGAGTGGAAAGCTGGCACCGACATCCAACCACCCCAACAAACATTGCATTCATATGCAGAGCTACAGAGCAAACGATCTGTCAGTTGTTCATCTGGAGAACAGGTTTCACCAGCCTGGATTAAATGATTACGTTGCAGCAGCATGTGCTTCTTGGTGCTCTCCGAGATAAAGGAAGTAAGGCACAAGGAGCCTTATGGGAGAGAGACCTGACCCTGAAACCCAGCTCCAAGCACCTTTAGCCTTGGAGAAGGTTTGGACCAGCACAGAGCACTGGAGAATGAGGAAGAAGTGCATTTAAAAGCAGAATTTTGGTGCTGATGCGCTGAAATCACTAATGCAAGAAAACACCTCATTTGATATAAAAACAGAAGGTGCACACTTTTCCTCCAATTACTGCCTCCAGATGTGCACCAGACTGGCTGTATTTCTGAGCCTTCTGCTCTTCGTTCCCACAAAGTTGAAGGCAGAGTGAGTGCAGTTGGAGGTCTGAAAGCACATGTGCAGCAGCAACAGGCTCCACCAGAGCCTGCGTCCTGCCTTCACAAAACCCCCGTTGAGTGACTCCCTTAGGATGTAATTGCAGTCGACTTCATTCCAGGCCGTGAGCATATGTCTGGCTACGGACATTACTGCAAGCACACGAGAAAAAAAAAAAAAAAAAAGAAACATAAAGGAGAAAGTGCGAAACAACACTCTGGTAATCCAAACCCAGTCAGGATAATGGGTGTTTCCCTCCACAGAAAAAGGTTACTTCGCTACCTTTGGCAGTCTGGCCAGCTTCCTTGCATCAGTCTCTTGCAAAGCAGAAAAGAAAGGCTGATACCAATTTAGCAGACTCAAAACCAAAGTATTGCACCAAACCCATGGGCCCCAGCAGCACACCCTGAATCCCTCTGGAGCATACGTGGGCAAAACGCAGATGCCCAAAGAGCTAACACAGCAATTTTAGGACTCTCACAGATTTGTGGGGGCCTTGAACCCTTGCACCAGAGATCCCATGGCATCTTTCTCCAAGCTGTGGCCTTTTATGGATCATCATAGCTCACCCCAAGTCCCTATCTCTCAGAAGAGTATGTTTCTGCAGTGGGGGCAGTGAAAAGTGCAGAGATGCAGTCACAGCACGGTGCAGGCAGCAGGAGCTGCAGCCACCACCCTCTGCACCCACCACATTTCCCAAAATGAATGGTAGCAACAGCACTATTGCTTTCATATTTGCCTTTTTTTCCCCCCCCGAGAAAGAGCAAACACATGCATTGGTCCATCTACTGCTCAGGAGCTGTACAAACACTGCTCTGAAGAGAACTCCCTACAAATAGCCTGCAGCAAGCACCCAGCACCCAACACTCCCAGCTCAAACAGCTGCAGGCTGGCAAATCCCTAAGCCATCAAAGTAAGGTCTTATCAATGGGAAATGTCAGACAGACCTAGGCAACACTGAGCTGTCCTTCCCACATCAAGTGGCCATGAAAACATACAGGATTTGTCCAGCTGGGATGGCTCCCGGTCAGGCATTTATAGTTATGGCTCATGGATAGGTTTTTAAAAATACATCCCAGTGCATGTACGGATGTACTCCAAGATACACTTACATCCACAAGCACATGACCCAGGAGGTGGGTTTGAGCTGAAGTGACTCAGCCTCCTGGTTACAGGAACAAAATTAGCAACCACTCATAAACGTCTTATGTCTTAGATGGGGCTAGATGGCACTGTAAGTTAGTTAATGTCCCATTGCCTCAGGAGATTTCACTTTGGCATTATGATCAGTGGAAAACCAGGAAAGCTAGTGCTCCCTAGGGTATACTTTCCAGAGCTGGGCTAGTAATTCACTACAACAGCCTGATTCAACACATTTTCTAGGTACTTAGTTAGGAGCTGTATCCAATAATTTAGTCATTCTTTGGAATTTACTTTTTTTTTTTAACAAATAATTCTTGGCTTGCTGAGATTTAAACATATGTTTTCCCCCAATACTTGGCCTACATTTCCCTGCTTTAATTTATCCCATTACTCCTCATTAACCCCTGCCCCCCCACCCCCGTTGTTCCCATGCTGGATCTTTCTACCTCTCCCAGGAGAGCAGTGATGAAATGACATTTGCCTCCCAGACCTCCTGGCACATCACCCCTTCTCTTCAGGATCAGAGGGCAGAGAGCCCTCTGGCCTGAAGCCCCTGGAGCACTTAAGGATGCACAGCTGAAACGGAGAGAGGCAAAGCAGTGGAGGGAGGCAAGGACCAGGCTTGAAGGGACAGGGCCTGCCTGTATTCTGGTTAGAGCATTCCAGTCCCACTGCCTCGAGTCTCTGCCTGAGCTGGTTAGGAGATGAACGAGTAAGGATCTGCCCTATTCTCACACTCAGACCTTCCAGAGCCTCTGCACTCGAGTGAGCATGCTGTGGCTAATGGCACTGAGCCACTGTCTGGGGGGGGAAGGGGGACCTGCCGTCCCGGTGCAGCACATCTGCCTCTGGGTCTGGGAAGAGGATGGCCACCTCTTTAACAGAGACCCTATCCATCACATCTAATACTCAGATGGGTATCTCTCTCCCATCATTTAATAAAGGAATGGAATTTACTGAAAAAAAAAAAAAAAGAGAAAAAAAAAGAAAATAATAAAAAAAAAAACCAACAACAAAAAAAACCCCCAACCAACACTTTTCCCAGCAGAGCGTCCCATCGGCTCCCTAACAGCCTGGGTCATTCGTGCCTGTGAATCTGCCTCCTCGTTCCTCAAGTAACAGATTAGTCACGTACATTTGCAATGGCAGCGATTCTGCCAAATAGCTGAGAAGAGGGGAAGGAGGAGAACAGCAACATGACAAAAACAGGCAGAGGAGGGGAGATGAGAAAAAAAATGCCTCTTCCTCTTCTCCCATGCCCCTTTGGTTTTCAACAGCGTTTGCATTCACAAGCTGCTAAACAGCTGAATCACATGCCGGAGGTGAAATCCAGGCGTTATCTAGCCAGAGACTTGGACAACCCTGTCTCTCCTCTTTCACCCCTGGGCTGGCAGGAGCATTGCCCAGCAGCCAGAATACTGACAGCTCTTCTGAGGTTGGGACAAAAAAGCCTCCCTAAATATGAACAATGTTTGGCAACTGGGAAAAACAATCACTCGAGTTCCCATCTTCTGAGTGACTGACAAATGCCAGACCCTGCAGGGCTGACATACGCTCGGGGCTGCAAAGTGTCCGGCTTGGAGGCAAGTCGCTCAGAGGGGAAAACAAACAGGCTAAAGGTACCCAAGAATCCAGGTGCTGATTAGTATGTGGTTTACTGCAAATAGTTACTTCCTTCTTTCAATAACATGCATGAAAAATCACCGCTGTGATTAGGGCAGCAGCGCGTGGAGCCTGTAGGCAGGTCAGACTGCTCCTCTGTGCTGTACATGCTTGTGTCAAACTGCCCCTGTCCCAGCACGCTTTCAGATACAAATGCCCCGACAGGTAACAAAGAGGGAGAATCAAAGCAAGAACACCTGAGTGATCCAGTAACAAGAAAAAAAAGTTCAGGCTGTTTTGGGTCATCTGATTTGTGCACACATTCCCAGACACTCAGTCTTTTCCCTGTAGTTCAGGGAAATGCTAAATGGGCAGCATGGCCTAGAGAGACTGTAAAGAGGAGAAAAGAAAGCGAGTGCCTGGGACAAAGCAGATGAGCTGGTTTTCAAGAAAAGTGTTACTACTGAAATAAGAGATAGGGACATATGTAGGCAGTCCCCGACCTGGTAATAAATAACAGCTACAAAACTCTTATTAACCTCCGTAAAATATGTTGGTTCTGCCAGTTCATCCATCACGAAGCTATCTGTCACATGTCAGCACTGCAGTACGCACTTCAGCTCTCCCAGAGAAAGAGAGAAAACACAGCAGGCCAGTCACAGCATCCTACATGCCAGCCAAGGGGAGTCACCATTGCAAAGGACACATGCTTGTAATGATAAAATGGTGCTCCCCTCTTGCATCCTCTGCATTAGGAGGCAGTTCTGAAAAAGAAGAATAAAATACAAGCATCACTTCTGAGACTGTACTTCTGAGACTTCACTGTAACTAAAATATCAAAAAATCTCCCTTAGAAATCTTCTACCTTTCCTTCCTACGAACAAGCAGCCTTGGGGTTTGGCCTGAGCATCTGGCCCAGTGCATTCACCTGCAGTCCAATGCATGCCTGGCTGGCCCCATTCATCAGCAGGGATGGGAAGTGCCAAGTCCCTTCTCCTCTCCCCATCCCACTTCATGGGGGCAAATTCAAGAAACAAGTGGCCTGATACTGTTGAGAGAAGTCCTGTCTCATGCTTTGCCAGGCTTCCCTCACTATCCCATTTCAGAAACAGCATGGGCAGGAGGGAGAAATGCATAAATCAGAACTGTGATATCTGGCACTACACCAGGACATAGATTAAACTACTCAATCACTTTAATTGTTATCCAACAGTAATAATCTATTTAGGCAATTTACTCTAAAACATGCATAGCACTTTGCTCTGCTTATAATGTTAATTGGGGATGTCCTGAACCAAAGAAAAAAAAAACCAACACTTTTGCCACCCTGGGTAGCAAACTGTGTATTTGAGGGGATTTATTTGGTTGGCTATTTCCAGAACTGCACTAGCATAATGTTTTTCTTAGCTTTTTGCTTCAACATATATATTTTTGTCTGTTTACTTGGTAATCTCATGTACTTGGCAGAGAGAAAAAAAGTCAGAGCAGTAACCGAAATTACACATACTTCCCCATGCAACACAGGGCTATTCTTCTATGTCTTGTTCATGCCCAGCATATTTAATTTTGTACTCCTTTGACTTGGGTGCTCAGGAAGGATGCCATTTTTAGAATTACCAAACATAAGTAGCTGGAGCTACATGAACGAGGAGTATGTCAAGACCTAAGGGGAGCCAATGGTTTTACTAGGTTATCGGTCAACCCATACAGACAGGAGTGCAGGGTGTCAGTGAAGAAGATAATCCAGCTCCAAGACAGACCCCAGCATGGAGAGTTTTGTACTTCACGGAGGCACTTTGCTCTCCCTTAAGGAAGATGGGACATTGGAAAGAGTTCGTTCCCCCCCATCCGCAACATTACCACCTCTGTTATTGCAGGTAGGCACTGGGAAGGATGTGCTGGGTGTGCAGAAGCTATTGCCTGCCATATACTGAGTAAAACCACAGGGGAAAAGATGGTGCAGCCTCTGCTGTGGCTGTGTCCATCCCACATGTCAATGAGCAATAAAAACAGAGCACTGAAAAATAAACCTCACTGCTTCAAAAAGCTCCCAGGAGTGTATCTTCAGTGGTATCATATTTTTCCTGCCTCTTTCTGATCCTTTTTTTACTGTTGAAGTTGACATCTTTTTCCTCTTGCTGAACCAGCATTTCCTGACTGCAAACCATAGTCAGAAATTTTCCATCCAGCTCTCAAGTGGATTTCAACATTCAGTGCTTGTTCATGCTTATGAGAAGATGTTAATGTCAATCTCAGAAAATTATCTACAGGATTTGCAAAAGGGTATCACCAACGAGGAGCAGCACCTGCATTTGGGGAAGTTCAGACACTAGCTGGTTTCTTTGCCTCAAAACTGGGGTCAGCTCTTCTCTGCTCACTTACATCTGTAATGGTGATCCTTGTTTGCATGTTTATTGCCCAACTGACCTGTCACTTGGAAAATATCCTTCCACTGGGAACACTGCCTTTCGTGACACAGCACATCCCCTTTCAAACACCCTGGGGACATTCTGATGGTTTTAAAACCAAACATCTTGGAGAAGAGCATTGCTCTCCCAATAAACAGCAATACAGGAAGGCCTCAGAAGCCAAACAAGCAAGGCAGGAGCTTGTGGGAGGAGATGGTAATAAATACAATAGCCAGCTTCTTAATCACCATCCCCAATGCTTGATAATCATTACCTTGTCACAGCTGCCCTGGGCATAGCAGTGATGGGACAGCTCTCCACATTTGGAGGACTTTACCCAGTGAAATCTCCTCAGGGATGAACAAGGACTTAAGTGTAAGCACACCCAAGAACTTTTAAAGAAGTTGGAAAAGGAATATCTCCTGCTCTGCCAGAGAGCCATCAGTCACAAGGAAGCCCAGGAACAGCAGCCTCCAGTCTGCAGCAGTTGCACTTCAGCAATCCCAACAGCCAAGGCTTTTTTGGGACAGGGATGGACACAGTCAAAACCAGCCTGTCCCACCCAGAATTTCTGCCTGCAGGGCACTCACGTCAAAGCTGTCTTAATATGGTTTTAATGACAGTCGAGTGACAAGCAAGGCATCATTCCCTTCAAAGCCCAGCACTCCTCCTCCACTAAGATATCTACAACTGCTATCATCAGCTTAAGGGGCAATAATTTCACCAGGACACAAAGCTGGTTTATGAGGGGGAAGGGGCAGAGTTAGCCCAAAGTCATTAACCCACCCACTATCATCAGCCAGCAGCTCTCAGCTCACTCGCAGGGAGGCAGTGGAGAGACATAACATCCCAGTACCGTGTCCGAGAGAGAATGCATTTTCTAAAGGACACAGCTGATTCATCGCTGTGCTTAAAAATCTCGGGCAGTTTCAGCTGCAGAGGCCTGACCTGCTTGGCATCCAGCCGGCCAGCATCAGCTGCCTCCTGGAAAAGGAAAAGAAAAAACAAAAAGCTTTTAAACGACAGAGTGGGCAGAGGAATTGGGAGGTGGGGAAAGGAGGGAGTGTGGGGGAAAGAGGTGGGCTTGCAGGCTCTGGTTGAGTAACTGGCTAATTCCGCCCTGCTCCCTGACCACGACTCCATCTAATTACCCTGTTTCCTCTGAGCTGATTGGAAAGTGGCCTTGTGTCTGGAAAAGGCAGTAAGCATCTTACATGCATCTGTTCCACCTAATCCCTAATAACTAGTGCCTGTGTGTTCCGGGAGAGGAGGAGGAGGTGGGGGAGGACAGGCAGGGAAGGGTTTCCCATGTATGCTGCCATGTGGCAGTGGGCAGGGCAGCCCTGTTGCCTTGGCCAGGGCTTTCGGGGAACTAACATGGTTCCTCTTCTGCCCGTTTCACAATTTGGAGGCCCTTTCCTCCTTCCTCCTGAAATAATAACAAATTTTATTAAAAAAAAAAAAAAAGAGAGAGAGAGAGAGAACTAGGACTGGGAAGAAGGACATATTTTGCTGAGCCTTGCTGCAGTTGGGATCTGTTTAAGCTACTCGTTTTCCCCTTGCCCTAATCCTACATTATCCTTTAGGCATGACGTTCAATTCCTGAAGGGGGGTGGGAAGCACTCTCCAGGGCCCTGCATGGTTTGCCCAGGAATTTGGATTGCACTTTTTATGTGCAGCTCCGGGAAGGGCAGAGGGACGATTATGCAGCCGTTTAGTAGCCAGGCAGGCACATTTTCAGCGAGCTCTTCCTAGTGGGAGCTAATTCAACAAGAGGAAAGCACAGGGATAAACAGCTCCATTTGCCAGTAAAAGGATTGTCACATCTGGAATTTACACAAGTTACAAGGAGCCAGGAGCCACTATTTTGTTTCGCTTGCATGGTGTCATAAAACATGTTAGCACTTTAAAAGTGTTGCAAGGCAGATGGACACAGGACAACGACATCTCTCATAACCCTGCCATGTCCTTGCAATGGCAGGGGACACCAGACTCAGCCCTACATCTTGCTCAATGCCCTCAACTTTGTTCCAGCCCCTGGGAAGAGAGGCTTTTGGCCTCCAACACAACCAGCTGGCGTCACATCTCCACATTACAGCCCCAGGAGGCTCCCGTGTGGGAGAGGGACATGCTGTGCCCCCTTGCACACCTCGTGGGGGATGCCAGCTTTCCCCGCAGGCTCAACCCACACGGGAGAGGACTAAGTAACCAATCACTTTAAGCCAATTTCAAAAAGGTTGTCTTTGCCTCTGTGGGGTGTTTATTTCCAAGAGCCTTCCACATTTATCCAGCCAGTTTTCCACTGTTTTGCTTTGGGATTTTGCAGTTGTAAGCTGTGAGTGCTCCTACTGCAAGAACCTCCTTGCTTATGCCTCGGCACACCAACGGTGCCAGAGGTGATAAAAAGTCCCAGAGGCTGAGCTGCACCTGATTCCCATAGGAAGCCCTTGTCCTCACCCCAACAAAAATACGGGGAAGCATCCTGCAAAAGAGTGGTGGGATACAGATGTCCACAGGCTAGACCCATCTCATCCGGTAATGGTGGACATAAAAATTAAGAGGAAGAAAGCTGAAGTCAATGGCATTATCCATTTCACCTTTGGCGCTTCAGATCTGCACACAGGCCTTCAGCATAAGCAAGGCAAAACTCAACAGCCCACTTTCCCAATTTATTTTTCCTCTCATTTTGTGTCATAGAGCAGTGGTTACTCAAGAAACCTGCTGCCCACTGACTTTCGTGAAGGACCAAGCCAGACTGGGTGGGAAAACAAGTGTGAGCACAAAAGTCATCTCTCATCCCATCGTGCTGGTTGTGAAACACTGTGCAGAGGTAAAGGTCTGCACGTTATCATGTAGAAACCTAGCTGTGATTTATATCTCCTCCTCATCCTCCCTCCAAGGGACAAAGTGCTGCCTTGAGGAGGCCCATGTCACTCTGCAGAGGACTGGAAGCATCTCTGCTCACTGTGCTGTTTGCTGGTAGGTGACAATTCCAGCTTTGTGTGTCATCCACCTAGCCCATCCAGTATCAGATCCATTGCCTGGAGTCCCACCAGTGCTCACATGTGCCTGTTGGGGGGCAAACTTCATGGCAGGGACAGCTCCCTTGCAGTGGGATGCACAGCACCAGCCCTTCAAGGGTGATGGGAGCCGGAGAGAGGCGGCTGCCTTCTGCTTGAGCTCTCGTGACTGGCCAGAAAAGTGAAGTGAAAGAACATGATGGGAAGCTGCAAGGTCACACTTTGCTTCTAATGCTGTCTTCCTGGTTCACAGGCTTTCCTTTTTTTTTTTTTTGTTTTTTTTTTTTGTTTTGGTTTGGTTTGGTTTGGGTTTTTTTTGTTTGTTTATTTGGTTTGGTTTGGTTTTGTTGTTTGTTTGTTTTTTGGTTTTTTCTCTCAGCAAGATAATATTTTGTTATCTTGATGAGAAAGATGCACCAGGTGAACTTCAGCTTTGTTAACATGAATCATAGAATCATAGAATCGTTTAGGTTGGAAAAGACCTCTGAGATCATCAAGTCCAACCTTTGACAAATCACCACCTTGACAGCTAGATCATGGCACTAAGTGCAACGTCCAGTTGTTTTTTGAACACCACCAGGGATAGTAAATCCACCACCTCCCTGGGCAGTCTCTTCTAATGCTTAACAACTCTTTTGATGAAGAAATTCTTCCTAATGTCCGTTCTGAACCTGCCCTGGCATAGCTTGAGGCTATCCTTTTGCACTATCACTAGTGTCCTGGGAGAAGAAGCCAACCTCCACCTGGCTACAACCTCCTTTCAGGTAGTTGTAGCGAGCAATAAGGTCTCCCCTGAGCCTTCTTTTCTCAGCTAAACAACCCCAGCTCCCTCAGCCACTCCTCATAGGACTTACTCTCTAGACCCTTCACCAGCTTCATTGCCCTTCTCTGGACACACTCCAGCACATCAGCCCTGGTCTTTCTGCCCTGGTCCTGCTGGCCACACTGTTCCTGATACAGGTCAGGATGCCATTGGCCTTCTTGTCCACCTGGGCACACTGCTGGCTCATGTTCAGCCACTGCCAACCAGCACCCCCATGTCCTTTTTTTCTGGGCTGCTTTCCAGCTGCTCTACTCCAAGGCTGTAGAGCTGCCTGGGGTTGTTGTGACTGAAGTGCAGTTCCCAGCACTTGGCCTTGTTGAATCTCATGCTGTTGGTCTTGGCTCATCAACCCAGCCCGTCCAGATGCCTCTGCAGAGCTTTCCTATCCTTCACATGCAGAAGGCATCTCATGTCACTCTAACTAAAATTTAAAGCCCTTTAAGGTAATTTGGTACGACTTTCCCATGAGTAAAAGCTCCTGACACTTTAAGATTAGCAGCTGAAAGAAAAAAAATTAAAAGTGTTTTCAAAACCTCCATCTTTAGGTAACAGATAAGTGGCATAAACATTGTGTGCCCGGAACTACAGGCAGTTTTCTGTTAATTGAGGTTGAAATGCTGAAGTACTTTGAAAACAGAGGTCACCTTTCTCGCAAGCTGCAGAGATGGCTTTGGGGAGGAGCTGTGACCACAGGTGTCCCAGTAGCACAGACTTGCCTGAATGTGCAATAGTTGGCATGGAATATAAACAGTAGCAAACAGATGGTGTTTTAGGAGGAGAAAACATCCAATTGATCAAATTTATGGCCAGAGGTTGTGCTTACAATTGTAGCTGCAGCCTCACTACCTCCTTCTCAATGTTCCTACCAGCCACGCCACAATAGCTCCAGCCCTATGTAAACCTTTTCCACAGCCTGGTCATGACACCCTCAGGGAAAAAAACCCAAACAAACAGTCCAATCTGGCATGAACTCTGCCCCCCAGCTACACCTCCAAATGACAGGAGCTGCAGAGGGGTAAGAAGGAAGAAAATTTGGCTTGAACAGATCTCCTCTAATAAAGAACCAGTACAGAAGGACATTTATTTGCACCAATGTAGAAAGTTACCAAGCATTTATTTGCAGTGCTGGGAGGAGGACGCTTAGGTACCTTGGCTTCCCACAGTTAGTGCCTGTAAGAAGAGCAAATGACACAGTTCAGGAGCTGTGTCTCATGGTCCCATGCTGCACACAGAAAGCTTCAATGAGTCCCTCAATGTCTTGTGTTCTTTGAGATCCTTCTTAAAGCCATTAAAAGGCTGTTTAAAACAACAGAGGTCTTTGCATGACAAATTCCACATGCTGCATGCACAGACATCATGGTTTTCAAAACTTCTAAAAGAATAAATTCACTGTATCCCAGTTCATGCTCTGCATATGGCACGATGCTCTCAGCCTACATGGATGAAATAAAACAATGACTATGTTGTATGATGGGGTTAGCATGAAGTGGCTATTTTCTACTCTGCTTTCACTGAGATTCTATCTTTCCAAGATGAAACCTTCATAAATTTTCCATTTGGGGATACTGAGCAGATTTATTCTGACACTCTTCTCTGGGGAAAGTCTGCAGCTTCTGAAAGACAGGATGTGGCTGCAGCATCTGCATGGTCACAGCCCACTGAGGGGCACTTGTTATCACCCATCCCAACTGAGCTGATTAATCCTCAATAGCAATGGCTTATTTTAATTGTCTGAACTCTGTTAAGGCAGGGCTGGGTCCCCTTAGCTCCTCTATTTCTAGGAGCTGGATTTTCAGATCACTTAATAGGGTTGTTGTCTTTTGGTGTTGCACTGTCTTTGCACTAAGTCACATACCACAGACCATACCTTGGGAAAACCCGTACCTTCAGGTTCCTGTCCTGGACAGGGAAAATACTGATCTAACATGGAATATGACCCTACTTTGAAGGTCCTTTCCAACCAAAGTGTCTCCGAGATAAAGTCATTACACTACTTGAATGGGGATAAGCAAAGCTGAAGTTGCACAAATCGTGCCTTCGCTCTCCCTGTTGCCAGATCTCTTCTTTAGCCACATGATCTATGGTAAAAACTTACCTGCTGCAACTTTATATAACAATTATGTCATCCTTAGATTTCAGACATCACCTGCCAAATCCACTTAACTTACCACACCAAAAAAAAAGAAAAACAATATGGTACTTCAGATGAGAAGATAAAATGATAGCTCTGTTTTCAAGGGTGAAGCCTTTGCAGTTTATAATTAAATTTAACCCTCTGTTTGAGCTATTAACCTAACTTTAATGTAAATCCTTGAAAACTTTACTTAATATTCTGTAATGGGAAAATGTAAATAAGGCATTTCCTAAGCAGATAACCAACTTTTTTACAAACATCAGAATGTGTTTCCTCCACACCACAAATGTTATAGGTGATCCAACTGAGGGGCCAAGCAGACACAAACTGTATACTTTTCCATTTCCATATGAACTGGTGTAAATCAGGAAGAATTAATCTAGTCATTAAGCATAACAGAAACACAGGAGTTTGCTCTGCCTATAGCTTATTCACCTACGGCTTTATATTTAAATATTTTCACAGTATCTTCCACATGGGGGCTTGGGGGTTCATGGGCAGTCAGAGATGCGATTAGATAAAAGGCTAATTTAAGGGCTATTTGACTTTTCATCCTTATTCCTCACTGCCTTGCTTTTGTGGGTTTAAAGCACAATCTTTTGACTAATTAAACACATACGAATATTCCATTGCCTGTGCAATGAATATATAATTAGACTCAAGAGAATGATTATGTGCTCTCTAGCTGACACTAACACTTCAGCATAAAGATACCCCAGACACCACTAAATGTAACCTATGAGCTCCTGCTAATAATGTGCTGCCTCTGATCTCCAGAGGATTATCTTACTCTGGAGCTCTTATAGGAGACGTATATTGAAAGGGGCCTGAAACAGATACCCTGTAATTTATGACTCTTGCTTAGTGCCTCAATGAGGAAAGGTGGCCTTTGCTCCAAATTGTAAGGGTTTCTTTCCTTCTCTTTTTTTCAGGTCTGAAGTTAAGGCACGTGATCTTCAGAGTATAGAATGCTGTAAGGAACATCTGAGTGGTTTCAGGGAAGAAAGCGTATTTTGTTGCCCAACCTCCATCTTTTTTTCTTTTTTTTTTTTTTTCATATTCAGGACCACTTTTTCCTCTTATAAGCACAGAGAAACCTCTTAAATAAATTATAATAGGCAGGGCCCTGTCTCTCTGCTCCAAAATTAAAGAGGCCTGCTGCTTTATCCTCACCAAGCACTACCTCCTAGTGCTATTATTTAGTATACTTCACAAATATCAGAGTCCATTTCCTTTCCTCTACTTGGCGCTTTTCCCATCGCTTCTATGCTGCTAGGTTTTGGGGGGTTTGTTGTTTTTTAACAGAGGTTACCCAGCCACTACATGATAATGATTTTTTTTTTCCGTGCTCTGTGGTTAGACCAGTTCAGACAACTAGATAAATATTGTGGGGAACTGACCCTTAAATATCAGGTTTGCCTGTGTTTTTTCACAGAGGTCTTTATTTCCTTAAATTGTAGGTGGTCTCCTTAAGACAGCAGGAAGACAAGCCTGATGTAGTGAAAGGAGGGGAAAAAGAAGAAGCAGAAAAATCCCCTTAGGATGTTTCCTATGGCAAAACAGAGTAAGGAATATTTTCAGAAATGGTAAGAAATATTTCAGGGCAACTCCAGACAAATTCAAATCCAAATCTTCTGTGAGGTTCAGTGAACTCCACAAATCGTGTGTTTCCTCCAAAACCCCTAACTAGGCAACTTGAACCTGATTTTACAGTGAGTGCTGGGGACACTGGCCTTTCTGTACCCCTTGACAATTGTGAAGAATGCTAGGTGTGACTTTTTAAGATTTCTGGTTTTTCGGAGTAAAGTCTGCTTAAAAAAAAGAATGAGTGAGCTACTGAAAAGCAGCTTCTATCAATTAATGTCAACCAAAGATTTAGATAAGGAGGGGGGAATCTCCCTTTACTAGAAGTATGGGCTCAGTGTAGGCAACCTGCAAATTTCCTCTCATCTTAAAGAGCAAGTGATACTTGGACAGGCCGAGAGACAACAACAGGCATGCAGCCATAATGTTGGTAATACCTGTGACATTGCTAGCATTACCCTCATGTTAGCATGGCAAAGCATACAGTATCACTGCAGTTCAGTCACTTTGCCACAGGGTCTATCTCCTTAAAAAACTTCCTTCAGCAGGAGACTGGCTTACTTTTTTTCTTGTGGTGGTTTACATTGCCAATAGGACGTTTCCTCTGCTGGTACTGAGGACAACTGTACCAGAGAAGATGTAAGACCTTTGTCAGTGTACTTGATCTCCGGATTTCATCACACATAACATGCTTCACTGCAATTGCCTTACTTTACCCCTTGCTCAACACAAAGAGGTACCTGGACTTCAGAGTTTTGTATCTGTGCCTAAGCTCCAAGGTAGACATACCTGAACATCGGGAATGAAGTGCGCATCTCCTTTACAGCCCCAAAAGCATGCCATTTGGAAAGTTTAGGGACAAAGTAATTACTCAGCTAGGGAACATAGCTTATTGGTCCCAGCTGATACCAACCAACTCAAGGTAAAACTGCTTTCCTGGGGCCACAGGTGGTCAGGTTGGCCCCATTGACACCCCTCTGCATCTCACCCTCAGCCATGGTGGAGCTGCTCTGTGCCACTCACCACACTCTGCTTGTGAGGCCTTGAGGGTTGCAGGTACCTGACACAAGGCCTCTGCTGAGACCATTTATTCACTTTTCTCAAAGTCTTTTCCGTTTGGGAAGGAAAACCCAAAGTGTCTGCCTACTCACATGGAAACATACCACATATCTCAATCAGAGCTGCTAAGGCAGATTGCTACACTTAATTACCAGCTCCAAGGTCTGAGATAGTGAATGACAGGTCAATTCATGCAGTGAGCTAGCAAAGATTGCTGATAAATGCTTTCTAATTGAAAGGATGATAAAACACCTATTAGTCACTGAGGAGCTTGAAGAATGAGTTAGTCCTGGGTTTTTTTACACTATGAAGATCAAGAAGTGCTAATCTCATTAGCACTCTGTCGTCATTTCATACCAGCCTAGTCACTCAAAAAGTCCAGGAGGGATTGTGACATTGCAGGAGGGTGACCAGTCACTGTTCTCTGAGTCCTATTAAGGAGATGAATAGAAAGAAGCATTATCAGTGTGGATATGCTGTTGTACTCTGGAGAACATCAGACATTTTTGTGAATTAGGAAAAAAGCAAAGAAAAAAATAACCTCTTACACACATCTCCCTTTGACAAGCAACTGTGTTAACAATATGATGTATCTTTGCACAGCACCTTCTAGCCTGAAGCATAAAACGGAGGTTAGTGGCCCACCTCCAGCAATGATCTGTGTAAAAGCAGTTTGAAACTCGAAGGCTGAACTTCGCCCTATGCAAACGACTGCATGGACACATGTAACTGTTTTTCACTAAGGCATTGGGACAGTCACTCTGGCACTAGGACTTGGCAGTCATATAGGATGAGAAATACTCTTAGATTGTCACAGCATGAAAAGATACCAGAGCTGCCCTGCAAAAGCTCTGTGCCTAGACATGACCCAGAAGTTTCCTTCTGCAGAAGTAGGTGACACAACACTTGCTGCTGGGAAGATACGAAAAGAGCCACCACCCATTAGCAGGAACCTCTGCTGCCTTGTTTCCACTCTGTGCAACACTGGATGTTTTTTTTCCTGCTGTTTCTCTCCTTTCCTTCTTTTTTGCTGGTGCTTTTAGACCATGAGATGTTCAGAGTGAGACTGACAGTGTATTTGCTCTGTGCTTAACACAATGGGCTACAGCCCTCTCTTAAGCCTCTAGGTACTGCTGTCATGTAAACAATAAACCATGACACTTGCACACACCACATTGCTGAAATGTAGCGGTGCTAGAGGTAAGGTTGGGATGTGGCCAAGTGACACAAGCCACAGAACACGTATAAGGTGAAGCTTTGCCAAAGACAAAAGGTCAAGTCAGTTTTGCACCCTCAAGAAGCAGACCTCACCTTATGTGTTAGGATGTGCCTTGCTTTCCCCCTTTCTGTCTCACCAACACCCACACAGAGTTCTCAGTATGCAGTATTTGATATCTACATTAGGAAGCCCAGGGTTTTCCAGGAGGTTGCTGCACTTCTGAAACTGTGCTTTCCATGTTTAACTAGTGACAGATTTACTGTTTCTATATCAAAAATCGTGTAAATTCTTTCCACGAAGAAGGCCATTTCCCATGGAAAAGTGTGCCTAGCTGGCATATCTGACTAGAAACTGGCTTGAAGGGAGAGAGAAAATAGCTGCACTAACCAGTGTGTGAATGAGATTATTAGTGGTGCTTGTATTTATGGATTCAAATAGAGTAGAAGCTTGTAAAACTATAAGACCTTGTTTTTTTAATTGCAGATCTCCAAACTTTTGAAAGTCCAGATCAGTCTTGGTCGGCTCATTCTCGTTGTACTCCATACAGTTTGCCTCAAGCCAAAAGCCTCAGGCTACACACAGACACCCTTTTTCATAGTCAGATGTACAGGTGGGTATTTTGACAGAACTGCGAGAGACAAACCAGATCAGCAGCTCTGCAAGTAAAATCTTAAAGATGTAACTTGCAAAGGAGTAACACTGATGTGCGACTATGGGCAAAAACTTCTTCCATCAGCTGCATCCAAAAGATGTATTAACTAGAAGTATAGTGACTACAATAGTACACTAACATTTAGAACAATGAGTCTCATTTTGTGCCTGGCCATGAATGGAGGTCATCTCATGCCATTCACTTTACAGCACACATCTCAAACCTGCCCTCAATGTACCCTCCAGATATTATAAGTATGCATCAAATATAGTCGTGCATATGTAATTATGTATCGCATATATTTTTTTTTAATTTATGTGGTCTCCAAGGGTACTACACCTGTTGTGCAGATACTTATGTTGGTATAAAACTTCTGTTTACTGACTAATTAAAATATATTTCTATAATATATTTTAGTATATAAGTTTATTTATATATTTGCTTACAGTTACACAGAAATAAAAATTTCTAAATTAGGGATAAGCCATGCCACTCTACATCCATTTAAACTATTAAGCACCCATTCTCACTGCAAGATTTTCTACGAGGCATTTGGAAAAGTTCAGCAGTTGAAGCAGGCCAGTCCATGGTTGTGGTGGTTATACAAATCTTCAGTATACATCCCAATAAAGGCTCCTGAGCCATTTTCACACATACTCTGGAATAAAGGACACATACCTCAATGATACAGAAGCTCTTCTCCCTCTCTCCATGCTCTCATCATCAGTGAACATCCTTTGGATTAAAGATTGTGGTTTGATCCCGGGAAAAGGCTAACATTGATGGCAGTGTTTAGGCAGTTGTTCCAGCTACACAGGTGACTAATTCCTTTTTTTTAATAAAAACATCTTTAATTTTTCTGAGTGTTTTGGGTTTTTTTTACTGAAACATTTTCTCAAGCCACGTTCAGCTGCAGCATCCATCTCATCAAGCCACAGCCCCAATTATCATCCATTCAAATTAATAAGACAGATATCCTAAGTTTTATGTTTCATGCTTACTGCAAAACTGAGAAGATGTGAAGCATGTTTACAAATGCAGAGACATTTTGGGAGTTGCCCTGTTTGATGTCTGGACTTGTTTTTTACACACTCCTTATATTGCTACAAGTTCTTGGAGGAGGATCCTTCCATGGTGACTTTACTAAATTAAATGAAATTAAATGAAGCCTCCTTCTGTTTAAGCCAAATGGAACACGGCTTCGAGTTGTTGTTTTTTTTTTCTTTTTTTACACTTGTAAGATATCTTTTTAGCTTATATCTTACTGTGTCATCAGCAATTAGGCATGTACAGGAAATCAATCTCAACAGGGATATAAGATTCAAAACCTGCCAGTAAGCATTAGATAACAATTCTTTTTAAACATAAGCTCTTCAAAATTATGCTTATTAGTGAAATACAGTGTTGGAATCAAACACCTAGATAACCTAACAGTAATTAATTTTGTTCAAAACAATAAACCTGAACTGTTTTGGTGACCATAGGAAGACAGACCACTAAGATAAAGCCTGGCCAGAGTTCCTCTAGGCTGAGAAGTATGAATAGCAGCATGACAATTGCTAGGAGGGACATCAATGTAAAAAATAAAAAAACTACAACAACAACAATAACAACAACAAAAAAACTCCTAACAGAAATTTAGGCATGGGAAATGCATGTCAGTCAGTAAGGACCTCTGTTCCTATAAGCCTGGAGATTCAGGATGTCCTTACCAGGTGCAAACTAGAAGGACCATTTTTGAGGCATTTGTTTGCTCCAGTGTTTGTTTTTTGCACCAAAAACTTCTCCCCAATAGTTAGAGGAGCTAAGATTTCCCACTTAGGCAGACAGGAAAACATAGATATTTTGTGCTCATATATGTATTTCCATATCTCTGTACACACTTATAAACACAAAGACAAAGATGGTCAAGTGTTGAGCTGAAGGGAGGAAGTGTCCCTTCTCTGGTTACATGTCTGCACACGTAATATCAGGTTCAAACACTGAGGTGATGTAAATTGGAAATGCTGTGTTTAAGTCGTTAGAGTTAGGCCATTTGATGCTGATCCAAAATATCTGCTTTAAGTATGTAGGCAGGCCATGCCCTCTTAAATCTGAGCAGATCCACTGAGTCAGAGGTAGTTTACAAAGAATCAAATAACTACAACAACCTCCTTCACCTGCAGCCTATTAATCCATAAAATTTGGAAAACAACACAAACACACTGTAGTGTATTATTAGATTTTGAAAAGTCTTGCAGACTGTTGGAGTTATTCGCAAGAGTGAGGTTAGCAAAGTTGCTCTAGCAACACAATTCTTGAGATGCAGTCAGCAAACCAAGGCTAAAAAAACAAAGAACCCACAAATCAAGCCCAGAGGAACAGGGAGCTTGTTTCATTGCTTCTGACAGCAAGGTAGTTTAAGCCCTGCTTTCGTTTGGCCATGTGTGTCCTTAGCGATTTTGAAACTGGAAAGGACCTATTGGATATGTTGAATTGGGGTACTGCCAGTAGCTATTGCTTTCAAGACCTTTACACACTGAGATGGGAAGAATGTGTCCATGAAATAGATACTGGAGCCTGTGTGTTTGTGCATGTGTGTGTCAACTTGAGAAGTAAAAAGGCCTGAATGAGTTAGATCTGTAAACTTAGCTCCCTTTGGGAAAACTCCTTCTCCAGAAACGTTCTACTTTTTTGGAAAATACACATTCATGTTATTCCAGCTCTCTCGTATATTTTGTAATTCCAATATGCAGTGAGATCATTGTCTACATTGGCATAAAGGACTCCTGCACAAATGAGGAATAAAATGTCAAGACTGCTACACAGATACACAAATTTATCTATAGGATGCTGCTTAACATTCACAAATAATCGTTTATGGGTACCCAGATACACCTTCATCCTTGCTCTTAATAGTTTTGACTTAATGATTTTATTTAGTCAGAATTCTTCTATATCATAGAAAGAGGCACTGGAAGACAATTTGATGTTGAAAGAACATCACAACACTCTGCCTCTCTGTTTCCATCTTGCATCTATATCCTGTGATTTCAATTCCACCTCCAGGTTGGACTGAAGTGGTGCCCCTCCACAGCATCACTCTAATAGGGAGACAGAGACATGTGTGGGATGGAGAGAGGCTCAGAGGACACATAGCTGACCACTGGTCTCTCTGCATTGCCTGCTGCACCCCTTGACCCCGTGCCACTTCCAGACTTTGAGTGTAGCATTGGTCCCTGGGCCCTTTCATCAACTCCCAGCAACTGCCTTTGTGATTGGAGAGTTACCTGGTTGCTCCATAGCTAGTAAAGGAAGCAGCCAGACAGCTGGAGCGATAGGCAAGTCCCTGTTGCCTCCCCATCACATGGGACGAGCCCTCTCATCCATTTGCAGAGCTCTCTGGACCAGGAGTGTGAGAAGGGCTGAGGTCCTACCCCACATCCACCCACGGCAGCTCAGCTCAGCTGGGAGGCACCTGTAGCCAGCTCCCAGGTTCAACCCCTCCATGTCCAGCAACAGCAGCGGGGAGTCCTCAGATGAATGCTGCTGCCCTGGAACTCACTCCCCTTGGCAATTGCTCAGACCTTGAGTCTACTGACCTTCAGGGCACCATACAAGCTTCATGCATTTTGCTCAATGTTCGATTCACTGAGTTTTCTTCCACAATTTAATCTCAGATTGAGGCCTCCATGGCAAAGAGGAATGAGAAATAAACTTCTTAAATTTTTCTGCAAAAGACAGCAGGGTAGCAAAGTAAATAAGTTACTCCATGCAATCTAAACAAAAACCAGAATATAGAAAAGTATACAAGAAAAAAATTTTAACATTGATAAACCTAAAAACACTGGCAGGGGTCTGTAAAGAGCTGACTGCCTCTGCTTATCTCCTTGACAAAGAAAACAAGGTCAGACATATAGCAAAGGGTCAAAGGAAAATGCACAATTAATCTTTTTCATTGTTTGTTTGTTTTTGTTTAATGCCTGTTATGGTAAGGATGCAAGAAAAGTTTTTCTATTTCTTTTGTTTCTGAGCAATTGCTAGAGCTGCTGCAGAGATATTTTGCAATTGTGAATGCAAAAGGAGGTGGTTTATCTGGCGATCAAGCTGTGGTTCCCATGATGAAAGAGTCTGAGGACTCTGGCACTGGCATGCACATACCAGCTACTCCCTCCTATGATCCTCTGTGCTGCAGCTCACCCATTCTCTCTCTTTTTTTCATGTCAGGACTTTGTCATAAAGTTTCTGAACATCTTGGCTGTGGCTTCAAATCATCTCCCATCCCAAATGAAGGGACTGCCTCAGGAAAAGACAACCTAGCTAAAGGCTTATGTCCTAGTCGCCAGGACAGAGTAGGGGAGGAGAGAGATTTAAGGGATTTAAGGGATTTTAAAGTGTTCCCTGTAATTTGACAGTTATTAATCATGTTCCAGCCCTTTTACTGCCTCCAGCTCCTTCATAACTCAGTATGTACCTGCAGAACTCCAAAGGTTTCTACAGAGCTGCATAAAGTGAAAAGAAAAAAATCTGAATAGTTCCTAAAGTGCTTCAAAATTAATTAGGTAGATTATGATGTTGAGGTTTGTCAAGCTTTTTCTAAAATCCTGACAATTTACGTGGACCAAAACAGGGCAGAGCTGACTTTCAGAGTCAGTATGGTTGGAGCATGTTGTATTTCCTCAAAGATAAGAGAGAGAATCATTTCACACTTTGCCCAGATTTGCAGCAACACTGGAGCTATGTGAATCATGATGATAAATGTTGCAATGCACAGCAGACTCCTGATTCAAAGTCTTCTTTTATGAAGTTTTTATATCGCTAAGAGAGTATGATGCAGCTCTTGGGCAAATCCCAGATGATGGAAACCCACTTCAGCACAAACTGCACTGAGGCCTTTATGGCAGAGATGAGTCCTCTCTTCTGGGCCAGACAGTGCAAACACAGCTCAAACATGCTCATCCTCTTTGGATTGGATCTGGTGAGTCCTGGAAAAAGGAAGACACAAGTACTGCACCTCTTGTGCCATAGAAAAGGACAATCTGTGCATGGCTAACACCTATTCACCTGGACATTAATGATGCATCCTTACACTGGGCTTTCAGCTTTGCATATTTTCAGTTTGATCCCAGGTAAGGCAAGGTAGCATTCAGCACTCATACAGCCTCGCCATTTTGGGGGAACAAAACAAAACCCTGCAACTTCAAAATCTGTATCTACATCCATATTTTGTAGCTCTTGCCCGGCCCTGCTTTGCATTAATAGTTTGGGAAAACACCATTACAAGAAGAAGGAAAAATCAAAAGTTGCCTACTCTGCATGATGAAGAACCCACTTGGGAAATCACCTAACCCACCAGCCCTGCAAACAAGGTGCCAGGCATAAACATTTCATTCAGCTGAAAGTAGATACAGATCCCTCTGCTAAACTTCAGTTCCAGACATACGAAAAAAGGCTTGAATGAAGGAGCAAGGCCAAAAACTAACTTCAGCAGCATGAATAGGCACAGTGCTGGGGGCACAGGGGAGCAGAGGTGGAAATCATTTAGCAAGAGTACATGGTGGGAATTTGAGTGACTCATTATTCCAAAATGTTGGAAAACACCCTTGGTCCCCATACCAAGGCATGTGTGGCCGCACGTGCCAAAGGTGTCTCAGGTTCCAAGAGGCAGAGGCATTTGTGGGACACCTGGGTACTCCTGGGACTTCTCCATGCTCCTTTGATTCCCAGGTACAGTGGCGGGATCTGCACATGCTCTGAAGGGTTGCATCCCCTCTGTTTCAGGCAGTCCACATGGCTGGGGGCAGCTCAGCTGTGTGCTCCTGTAGGGGTACACAGGCAAGGAGATCAGGGTCTGTGTGTTGCTGCGAAGATGAGTTTGATCTTCCTTTTTCTGGAAAAAGTGGTGGGAAGGACAGAGAGGGAAGAGGAGATCACAGAGCATGTAACCACCCAGAAATATTGCCCACCACCTGGGAATCCCCCGACCATGAGAGAGGGCTTCCTTTGCCAGAAAGCTCAGCCAGCTGTTTTCCCAAAGGGCTCCTTGGCATTAGAAGTATCTGCACATAACAAGGAGCATCTTTTATCCTGTTCTGCTGTTTATTAAGGACTTAGTAAGCACTTTCTTAACTCCTTTAATGACATCTTTCCTTCACTTCCCAAAGCCAGTCACGCATTGAAATTACTGACCTTAATAAACACCAAGAAAGAAAAAAACCCCACTCTTTTCATTGAAAAGCTTGGCACTAGTTCCTAGTAACAACTGCAGAATCCTTATGGAAGAAGCCAATTAAGCAATAAAGCACAATAAAGCACAGCCTATTACACTAACGTAATAATTCACACCTACAATATTGCTACTAGAATCACACCTGCAGTGTTGCATAAAGCCAAAAGCCAGGAACTGTTAAAACAAGCTAGCCAGTTTACTATTACAATGTAATTTCTGCCTGGGGATACACTGCAGAAATTATAAAATATTGATATGTATTTTTATTTGAGTGTTAACAAAAATCTGAATTTTAAAAGGGAAATGAACAAGTGATTTAAGAGAAAAGTCAGATGGAGCTTGATTCATTTAAAATTATAAAAGGCCAAATGCTAACAATTAGCCAGTGGGGTGGGGGTCTGCAGCAGAAGGGGAAAGGAGTGGATAAGATCTTGCATCTGCTCTGTGTCCTGCTCTCATGGAGCAGGTATTCATCTGACCTTAGCTGAAGGACTTCATTGAAGCCAACAGAACTATCATGTACATTGAGCTAGCTGTGGGATGGAAGTAATTTGATGGGAAAAAAATTAAGTGCTTAGTCAGAGTATCTAGCATGCCTTCCCTTTGAAACATCCCCCAGTGATAACTATCATAATTATACTTCCTTGCTCAGGTTGGTTACAGAGGAATTAGGCAGCCATCATCCATTCTTGCTCTGTGAAGGATTAAAGGCATCTGAATTAAAGGCATGGGATGTGGCACTGCTCAACTTGTGTCAGCAGCAGGTCACCCCATTCCAAAGCCCTCCCAGACAAGGAAGAACTAAAAGCAACAGATCTAGAAACAGTAAAGATCCCTTCTCTTATGGCACTCCCCAGATAGTTCAGAAAACAAAAAATGTTGTTTTCATACAGCATGAATGGGGTTGTATATTCCCATTTCATTTGGTTATGACCCTAAATGAACCAGTTGCAGGATATAAATAAGGGAGTGGTGCTCTGGTACTTAGGATATGCCCTTTCCATTAAAACCTTGGCAGACCAGAGAGCAGATGTAGCCTGCTCCTGCTCTAACACGTGGTGGGCACTGGGGACCATGGGAGAGTTGCCTGCTGGCATTCATTCTTAGTGCACCTGTAACACAGTGCCTAAAGCCGCCCCTGGTATTACAGGAAAAATAAAGGCATTGCCCATTCCCAAACAACGACTACGAAACCATACTCCTCACTGTGGGCTCCTTTGGCAGGCTGGGGCGCTGACGAACAAGCTCCATAGCTTCTGTGTGTGCTCATCAACCTGATGGCCTGAGGCTGCTCACCTCAGCCCAGCTATCACATCCTCCTCCTGCCTGGCCTCCCCTGCCTCCGCTTTCCTGTCTGTCTGAAGAGCTGCCACAAAAATAACCTTCCCTTCCCACTACTGTGACCTTGTCCCCAGGTGCTCCTGGGAGGCGACAGTCACATCAGATCTGCTGTATAAAGGCTGCAGCCACCTCTCCTGGTAACACTTTAACTCTGAGCAGCCAGGCAGGCAGGAGAGAGGTCAGGGTGGTCCCTGCATCACCTCTGCTGACCAAGTCCATGGCACACCAAAGTCCTTCATACAGGGAGCCTCCTCACAGTGGGTGGACAAGGGTGTCCATCCTGCCCTTGTCCTACCCTGCATTCTGGATCTCCCAGAGTACCTTTGGTACAACAGCTAGTGATGGTGCCTGCTCGCCAGCAGAGACGGAGGACTTCAGGGGTACTTGATCTAGGCCATGTCCCTGTGCCCTAGGTGGCCCCTTGGATCATACCAGACAGTCTCCAGGAGTCCATGCGTGATAAAATCCAGGGGTCCATGCACTTCGTGAGGAGCTGAAGGTATAACCTGTTGGAAACCCCATAAATTACAGCCCAAGGAGTGACTAAGGATTACCACTAGTTAGTTAAACAAACCTCACCCTCTGTGATTTCTACAGAGACTCAGCGGCCCCAGCCTCCACTGCTTCTCTCTGGTGCCCAGACGTAATCAGGGGCACTTGTCTCAAAACTGGGTTGTCTTGCAACATTTTTCTGAAGCACTGTTTGCTTTGGTCTGAGGATTTCTGTGTGCAAAACAAAACAAAACAAAAAAACCAACACAACACAACAGACAAGTAGATAATTTCTAGGAACAAATTAACAGCTTTAGGAATCGAGAGAAGGGAATGAGAAAAAAAACAGTGGGAGCTGAGGGACTTTAGAAATGCCTGAAGCATGCCCAGACCTTGTGCTAAAGTGAAACAGGGTGAAAATGGGTCAGATCTTTTTCTTTTACATTTGTATTCTACCTGTTTAAGTGGCTCCTTGAAAAGTTGTAACAGCCAAAAATGTCTTTCACAGCTCTGAACACTGAAGGGAAGTAAAAGTAATATAGTCTTTCTCGCCTTTTTTTTTGTGAAACAACATGCCTTTGAAAAGGTACAGTGCTGCACTCAATTCAGTTCCCAAGCTGTACTACTAAACTACCACAAATACATACAATTAATTCTAAAACCTAAAAATATAGGGGAAGGGAAGTGACACTCTATTTTTTTTTTTTAAAGAAGCCATTTCTAAAGATGTAGCAAGGAAAAAAAAAAAGCACACAAAGACACATTTTATATTAAGACCAGATGTGGAAAGGGGGGAAAATACTAGGTTTGTGCCAACCAGCATCGAGGAGAATTTTTTATGTTTCAGCTTTGGAGTTGAATCTGCAGCACCATGCACCACATGCTGATATCCGTCAGTCTAATGACTATGGCATTTTAGCAGCATAACACTCCTGCCAGCAGAAAAAAAGGGAGTTGGTAAACTAAAAGCAACCTCTTCTCACCGTCTATTACGGTATAACCTTTTGGACAGTTAGTGAAAACTGGTTCAAACTGTGTTGCCGTCCAAACTTCAGACCCATTCAAAAGCTTGCCTTGGACCCAGGCCAAAGTCCAGTGTTTTATTACCAGTCTCATGTCTTTCTGTCCCTTGCCTTCTATTATCCCCTTATTTTCTTAGCTTTTTAGGAAAAAAAAAAAGTATCCTTATAGTACAACAACTATCTTAACAAATCCTGGTACATGTCATGGACCTTGTTAATTGATTCCACATCCAAAACAGAAGACTTGGGCTATTTTTGTTGTTAAAAGCTGTACATTGGCCAACATCCTCTGCATGTAATTAACCCCCTATTTCCATGGAATCTCTGCATTAACTTATTACAGACTCGGCTGGTAATGAACTCCCGGGAGAAGTCCACATACAAACATTGGCCATTGGCTTCGCTGCCCACGTGGATTAAACAAAAATTAATCTCATCTATTTGGTTATTCATTTGGTGTCTTTAAATTGGAGGCGTTTTTCTGCTTCGTTTGATGCACACAAAGAAAGAGGGATCTGGCTACTGAACTTTATCCAGAAACATCCATGTGTGGAGCAGATTAATGGGAACTTTTCATACCCATAATAGCTTTACAGCAGCGAAGTAGAACACGCAGTTCTCCCTGGGTGACTATAATGCTCTGGGAGACAGGGAAAACAAATGTGGCTAGAAGATAGTAATGTTTTGCTCATCAAGTGCTGTGTAGTTTAGACATCATTAAACTGACATGTTTAGAACTGAACTTGGGAGGAAACCCACGTTTTGTTAATGTGGGGTTTTCTTGGGTTGTGGTTTTTTTCTTTTTTTTTTGTGGGGCACTCAGACTTTTGGACACTGAAATAAAAAGAAGGATGTGACAGATAGAGATGTGTCAAAGCAGCTGCTGGTATCAAGTGACCACATGTAAAATGGTAAAAGGGAACTGACAGGCAGACTAGTAAGGAAAAGCAGCAGCAGCAGCAGGGATTACCAATTCCCCCTCTACCTGCTTCCTAATGGAAACGGTGATTTCTAACTTAAGAGAGCAGAACAGATATTCTTATATCAATTATGACTTAAGTGGTAGTGACTACCAAGCTGAAATCCAGGAGAGTGAGGTCCTTCTCCAGGCTTTGCCCTGACCACAGATCAGTCATCTTACTGCTCTATGCCTCAGTTTCCCCATGGGATAAGCCTGGCTAAGAATAACAGCATCCTCTGGAAAATGGTCTGAGAGCTACTAGAGGAGAAGACTAAGTGGATAACTCTAAATAAACTTGCTTCTTCCCTGCCTCTGCCCCACCTCATCTAACTTCTCAAAAAGAGGGTGGCTTTTGGGGTTTGGGGTTGCAGTCTTCAACAGCACTCATCTTTATACTGTGTGGGGATCTGTCTGGTCCATTATGCTCACATGGAGGTGTCCTGAAGAGGTGTCACAGGGCCTTATGGTCTCTTCTCCCTATCATGGACACAGAATCTGCTTCTTGGCATTAATTGACTTTGTCGGGTCAAAAACATCAAGGTCAGTCCATTTGTGCTAAGGAACTTCCTCAACTAGACCCTTTCAAATTCATGGTCTAACTTTTGTGGACAATACTAATCCAATTTCTCGCATGAGATCCCAACGTAGCAGACCTGCCTTTCCTGTAAACACCCCTCCCTGCCTCTCATGTGATTTCGGTTCTATTTAGAAAAAACTCATTACTTGGAAAGGTATTGATGAAAATTTTCAGTTGAGCGTGGGCCGTGTGGTGTGAAAACCCACAGTACTGCCTAAGTCACCTCCTCATACAGTATTCCTGCTGTTGTAAGACCTTCTGGAAGAGGAGCAGACCTGGCCACATGCCTCAGGGCCCTTGGGATCTTCCCTGGCCCAGACAAGTGATCCTCTTCCTGCAAGCCAGGGATGCAGTTCCTCAGAGATCAGCACCTTCAGCCCACCTCAGGGGTGGCCTGATCAGTCTGGAGAACCATCCACAGTGCAGCCCATCCCTCACAAAGAAGCTGCCAGCCAGGATCAATGCCAGACAAAACCTCTGCCTTTCACTGCAATGCTATCATTTTCAGCCTGAGGTTTTCAGACTCACCTGGCACTTGCTCAGGTGATTACGGTTTGGGATGGCAATTGCCTGCTTACCGGCACCTGAGCCAGCTGGATTAAACCTCACTGGCATTTGTCTACGTGCATCAAAGCCTTGGGCAGCCATGCAGACTTTGCCTTTGACAAGCAGGGGCAGATGGGTTTAGAGGCAGACAAGTGTGGTGGCCCGGCTCCTTCTTGGAGGCATTTCTCCCCTCCTGTCTCCCACCTCTCCAGCCAGCATCTCCCCCATACAGGGGGGCTGAGGAAACAGCCAGCTGTTTACCCCCCACATCCCCAGCAGTTGCTGTCCCTCTGCCACCTCAACATCCCACTGGCATGGTGAGTTACATCTGTGGGAAAGCAGCCAGGGGCCACTGGTGTATGGCAACACACCATCTCTGCAAACAGCTTGGAGCCCCATAACACAGGGAGCACACATGGGTGAAGCCCCTGTGGGAGGAGTGGGCTACCTGCCCTTCACCCCCAGCCTTGCAGGAGGTAGCGGCAGGAGCCATGTACCCTGGAATACCTGTTTCAGATGTATCTAAATAGAAAGCACTAAAAATTGCTGAAGGGCCTGGGGGAAAGTGGCTTACAGAGAGTGCTCACATCCATGGCCTTAAGTGCTCTTCATCTGAAAACCACCAGTTGAGATGCTGCCGTGAGTCTCACAGCAATGCCCCCAGGGTGGTGTGTCCTGAGGTGCCATTGTCACTCACCTCCTGCAGTTTGAAAGATGAGCAACAGGAATGCAACTGGTTGCCCCACTCGTTCTGTGGGGTTTTCAGGCTGGATAGAGAATGGCTACGCTTTGTTTATCCAACGGAGGTCTCCATCCATTTCTGACAGCCTGCTACAACCTACTGGCCAACATCTCCTGCCAAAAAAGCAGGAGAGCAGAAAGCAAAGGGTATGCAGAAAACATAAATCAGGCTTGAGGACAAATACAAAAGCCAGTGGGGAAGTGGGGAAGACACACCCACTTCTTCAAAGCAGCTTTGCAAGTTGTTTTGCCACCCATATTTAACCAGTCAACCAGTTCATCTAGTCAGCTATGTCAGCAAGCATCTCTGCTGCAAACACACTGCTTTGGTCTTCCATGTAGTTGCTGTAGTTACTGACACCAGTGCTGCTCAGGCACATCACTGCCAGCTGGAAATGCTCTGACTCAGGTATTGAGGCCATGCAAAAGAGCAGCAAGGCACAGGAATGGACGAACAGCTGGAGGCCGACTCAAGTTCTCCAACAGAGCTGCCCAGCTCACCTTTTTCCAGACACAGGGTGTCTTTGGCCGGGTAATAGAAAGCTGAGCACAGCTATGACCAGTCCACGTAACAGCAAGAAGACGAAGCAAAGCAGAAGTGGCACTTACGTTGATTGCATCAAACCCAACATCCAAAGGACATTGCTGTCGTTTATTGAAAATAGTGCAAGATAATTTCTGCAGGCAAACAAAACAGTTGGACATGTCCAGGCCCATGTTCATTACCAGCTTGGAGGTGAAGTTTGTGGGATTCTTGTGGTACTGAATTACTTGGCTCATTACAAGCACACATTCTCACATACAAGTTTTTGCACCAGGGTGCAAAAAAGAGTGTGTAAGAATTGTGTCTTTAAGATCAGGATTGCATCTCATCTAGCAGTCTTTTTTCACAGTTCCCATGAAAACAACAGTGTGATTGCCCTTTATTCAACATTTACTAATGCTTCTAAAATACTGGGAAGAATTTCACTAATCATCCATTTCCTTATGCTTCACAAAGGAGCAGAAATAAACCCTCAAAAATTACAAGATGTGCAACAATTAGTGGAGGTCCGTAAGCAGTTAAATAACCAGCCAGCAGATTACAGCACAAAAACCTCTTCAGAGGGAACTCGATAGCAGAGCATCGCTGAGAATTCAATGAATGAAGATTGCCGACTTGCCTCTGAGGAAGGATTTTGCTGTCAATGAGACCCTTGGGGAGAGATTTAGGGAATTCACTTTTCATTCAGCCTGAAGTCTTCTCAAAGAAACTTGGTTATTCACACCAATATCTAAAGCCTCCAGCTCAAGCACCCAAAATTCAGACTACACACAGATCTCACACACTCTCAGGCCCCTCCAGCAGAGTCAAGGTTTGCCCGGTGAATCCAGAGTTACCCCTCTCTCTGTTTCTTATATTTCCTGACCCCATGGAAACTACCCTCAGCACAGGAGGGAGCTGCCTGTATTAAGGGGGAGTGGGGGCTAGAGAGGAAGACAAGAGGAGCAAGCAACTGCTCTTAAGCTGACCTGACTGCCCTGCAAGCTTTACGAGGCTCTGCAAGGACGAGGATGAACCTTAGGGACCTTGCAGTGCAGATGGTTGCTGGGTGACAGTGGTGACAAGCTGCCAGAGGAGAGTGAGAGGTGGCCCACACAGATAAGTCTTTCCCTGGCAGGTCCCTCAGAAGAGAAATCATGCATTAGAAGGAGGTCGAGCTGTGGGTTTGCTCCATGGTGGAGTGCAGTATCCTTGTCTCCATCTTCCCAGAAATCTGGTAAAGAGTGAACCAATTGAAACAGTGACCAGGCAGCAGACCGGAAATCCTGGGATTTCAAATGCTTCCCTCAAGTTTAAAACCTGGTGGCATCCATCACACACTTCCTAATCAGGCTTCCCATGATCATTATCCATTTTTATCTTTACTCTCCCTCTGGTATTCTGGATGAAAGATACCAATCCAAAGATTACCATATCCAAAAGATACCAATCTTTTTCTGTAATCACAGGAAAAGAATGATATAAAAAGTCCCAATAAGCTGCTAGGACGCAGCAATTTCTATAAATCACATTTACTGTTTCAGTTCAGGGAAGAAAAAACCAAAATTGATCTACAGTAAAAGCAGAAAATGGTGTGTCATGCAAGAACTTCCTGGTTTAGCAAGCTGGGGAGTGTCAGCTGGGGTTTTAAAACCCAACCTTTAAGTGTGAAAATGTAAAATTCACAGCAAAACCAGGTTTCCAAAGGTTTAGGTACACAGTTGCAAGCCTTATGTAGGCATGATAAAGTTCTACCAGCTCAACAAATAACATGATTTTTAAAGTGAGATGTTCAGGCCAGCTCTCTGAATGTGTATTTAATTTTCAGTTTATTTTGGTTTAGCTTAAAATTCACTTCAAGATCGATTATTCTGGTTTCAAACCAAGTTGTCCACTTTGTAACAATTTTAAGCTTTGCTCTCAGTTGTGGAAAGCAACTTTCCCACAGAGCAGAGGACAAGACAAGTTTTAATTCACACCTTTGTTTATTTGATAATTCCTGTGTGGAGCTAGTCTTATTATAGAAGAAAAGCGCTCCGGCAGGGACTCAATTAACAAGAGAGTTAGAGCCCATATAATTATTTCCAAACATTCTGTGTGTATGCCAGCTTTGTATCACAACACCCACTCTGTATGCTAGTTCTGATGTCATGACATAACTCGTTGTAATAGGTTATTTGGGGATTGAAAACAAAACAAACAGGTATTATAGGGAAAAATATTGCCACATGAGGGCATGCTTCATCCCTTTCAAAAGCTTGTCTTTTTGACTCAAATCTAAGGCAAGTTACATTTTAAGAGCTAGTTTTAGGAAAAGGGAAAACTCAGTTTTTATTTATGATTTGCTAGGTTTCTTACATACCAATTAAGTGCAAAATTAGAACAAACTTTGAAAAGAAGCATCCTTTATTTCCATCCACAGTAGTACTGTTTTCCTGTGGTGGCAGCAATATACCCTTCAGGCTTAGGGCAGAGGACATGAGCTATCTCAATGCATAATAGTCATATTCTGTACCATTTAGTACAAAATAAACACAGGACACAAAAATCAAACACAAAGTTATGAAAGAACAAATTTCACCTTTTGCCCAACGGGAAGAGCTTCCTGGCCAATAAGCCATGCCAAGACAAAGGGTGGCATCTCTTACTATCCTCTTGCAAAAGAAGGGCGGGGTTGTGGGTTTCCCTGGGGTTTCCCAGCTCTAGTGCATCACTGGATTGTCTCCTCCCAGGAAAGACTGCCCATGAGTCTGTGCCCCCTAGGTCCTGAGATTGCTGCCAAACCTGCAGTATACTTTTGTGGGGATTCCTCAAATCACATGGTCACCCCAACAAAGTGTCACCTGCAAAGTCCATCTTTTAGGCAAAACTACTACCATCGGGCTTTCAGAGTGCACCAAGTCATTTGTGGTAACAGCCCAGAAATTAATTAGGCCTGTAGATGGTACTGGTGGGCAGCAAGAAGTTAATCTGTCCACCCAGAGAGCTGTACCAAAGCAGGAATGATCCTCAAGGACACAAACTTTCTCTGGTCCTCAAAGGAGGAGTTTGGATCCATGGTGGAGTGCAGTGATTAATTAGGAAACAACAGAATCCAAGCCTTTGAGTCACTAGAAGCAATTTTTCATCTAGTGACTCAGAGTATCTGCACATTCTTGCTTCCTGGAAACTTGAGTATTTAAACATTCAACATCCCACTCGAGTGTCATGTCTATATCATGGAAATGATTCTACAAAACACTAGGTTAATCCCACCTAATTCTAGCTGATTCTATTCTCTAGCCAATATCCACTGATGCTCAACATGCTACAGGACCTAGCCTTGAGGTGTTTTGTTAAAATCAAATGGGCAGACGTTTTCCCAAATTCCAGAGGAACAGGGTCACTTGCCAAGTTTCAGAGCCTGACACTCACTTGACCTGGGCTCAGCAGTTCCTGCTCCAGGAGCACTAGATCCTGGAGCCTTCATCACTGGCTGATGCAGGGAACCAGGAAGCTGCAGGGGCTGTAGCCTTCACAGCACCCACTGCACAATTTTGGTAATCTGAGCTTGTGCTTACTAAGATGTTTGCACTGACGATAAAAGCCATCTCACAGGGGAAATCTTTCTTTGGCTTCTCCCTTTATCTCTGAGATGCAAATTCACTACATGTGTCTTTCAGCACTGCACCCATGCTCCAAGATGACTTCATCTGGCCATGGAAAAGACAGACGAAACACGAACACTCTGATGCCTGTGGAGACAGGTGCAGTAAAAGCCATAGGTGGAGCAGTAAATAAATTGAGAGTCGGGTTTTTAATCCAGTAACATGAATAATATTGAATTCCCACATATCTTTGTTGCTGTAAACATGGCTCAGTTATAAAACTGACAAATGCCAGGCTTTAAGTTCTTACTGTAAAATATCACAGGAAAATACACTATGATATTGAATGGGACCTACACAGGTATTCTGTGCTAATTGTGACTAAGATTTTGCTCTTTTTTCTGTGATTTTACCAAAAGCAGTTTTGAATTTATTTCTCAGCACATAAATACCTGGACATTTACAGGCCTTCATGGGGCCAGACACATTGCGACCCTGCATAAGCAGACCTGAAGGAACAAGAACCCTGAATACACACTTGCAGTTTAGAGAGGTATCAAGTTTCTCCTTACCTCCCTTGCCTGGCCATAAACAGCTTTTTTGTGCATCGCCTGGCTTCTCTGTCAGCTTTTTCACTACAGCCAGAACCCATCCATTCTCCTAGGCCACCACTGCTCTGCAGAGCCCTGTAGCTCCTGGCGGAGCTGTGGCTGGCCACCACTAGCTCCTGATGCTTCCCCTTCCTCAAGGACTTTGCACAGCCTCCCTGTCACCCTGGAAGGGCTGCACTACGATTTGCTAATTGGGTGGAAATAGCAGCTGGAGCCCCCTGTGCCTACCAGGAATAAAAGCAAGGGCAGGGAGATGATCAGGCTGTCATCTGCTGAGTGCTAAGGGAGAGGAAAGGTTCCCCACTTGCTTGCCTGGCCCCTGGCATGCACAGCGGCAATATTATCTGCACCTCTGAGCATTCCAGGCTTGCCTGGCACCAGGAGATAAAGAAATTCCATCGTATCTTTAAAGACGGATAGAGTGTATGAGAGGCAGCCTGTGACCCCATTTCAGAATAAACAGGAAAACTCAGTGAGTGTGTGGGAGCAGGTGGCTGCAGGAGTGTGGGACACCTGAGTCACACATGATGAAGACCAGCCTGAACCAGACACCATCACCCAGCTGGGGCAGCAGGATGGCCCTCCCACAGCTCCTCTCCTGAACAGTGTTCTACACGCAGGAATGAACTCCATCACCAGAGGAACAACCTTCCCACCGAGCAGAGAAGGAGGTGCAGAGAGCCGAGTGAGAGGGACTGTCAAAAGAGCGCTCTAGGGAGGGAAGTAAAAAAGATGGAGCTGAGCCAAGCAAAATAAAAAAAGAACAAAGTAAAATTAAACAGAACAAAGTAAAAAATAAATATATAAAAAATAAAGGGGAAGGAGAAGTAGCCACTTTCTCACTGACTCCTGACTCAGCAGCACAGTCGCCTCCTAGATCACAGACAGACAAGGGTAGGTCTCAACAGGACTTTGTCCCTGCAGGAACATCACCCATCAGACCAACCCCCACAGCAGGAGCCTTCTCTCGAGAGCAGAGGAGCTGACCCCACCCACAGCAGTCGAGGAGGCTGCTCCATGACCAGGTGGGTGATGAAGGGGCCTCCACTCTACCTGAGCTCCTCGGTGCCATCTTGACCTGACCCATGCTGCCATTTCACAGGTGGCTCTAGCTGGGAGTCAATAGGAACTCAACACCCCGGTCAAAGGCTGGAGCAGCTCACAGGCTACAGTATTTTTACCAGCACAGCTAGTTCCACCAGTGCCCCAAGGAAAACACAGGAGAGGAAAACACTTCCTTTTTCAGTTCATGTGCTCCTGGATTAGGCAGGACGAGAACATCTGATGTCATCTGCCCATCCAGGCAGCCTGTGCACATCCCCATGGGGGACTGCCACCCAGAACAAAATCTTCAGGGAATATAAGAGGGCACAGGAGATGACCTCTTTCCTGGGTCCACAATGTCAGAGGCATTGGCTGGTTCACCATCTTCCCCAAAAGACATTGGTAGGACACATGCAGCAGGGGCAGGATGAAAAATCTACAAGCCCTTTATTTCATCTGAGTTTAGATGTTGTTTCTGAACAGCCACCACTTCAGCAGGTGGCATTCCAGCTTGTGGGCCATCATGCACTTAGAGGTCTCTCTGCCAAAACTTGCCCTTATTTTACATCACCTCAAGTGTGGCCTGACTGGGAGGGTTCCCTGATGTCTGTGGAGGAACGGAAACAACAACATCCCAGTAGCTTAAAAGCCTGGATTCAGACACTGAAGTTCCTTTGGTGCCACTAAAAATCCCAAAGTCCCAGCACAGACAGGTTATACAAAGCTCACCTGCCCACACACACGCACTGCTGTCCCTAGGACTTTTGCCCCACTCACAGTAGTAAGTCTATTTATAAAGCACCAGATTCCTGTTCCTGCTTCACCACCAGTGCTTGCAGCGTCAACAAGCCTCTGCAGCTGCAAGGCTGCCCCTTGCCACTCGCTCCAAAAGGAGCCAGCAGGACAAAATTCTGCCCACCCCAAAGCATCTCTCTCTGCTCCACCAACTGCCTGCAGCTTTTGGGGCAGCAGCCACTCCTGTGAAGCTGCCGGACTCCTCATGGCCACAGCTGAGGTGCAAGCACATGTTCTGCTCGCCTGATGGCTGGTAACCTGTGGCAGAGAAGCAGTGAACAGCTGGGTTGAGAAAGCTGCTGCTGCTTGCCAAGTCTACATGGTCGCCATAAAAAAAATTGCTAGGCTTTTCTTGGAGTAAGAGCTAAGCACGAGCTCCCACTTCAGCCCAGAGACAACTGCGCCTGCTTCTCTCTCTGCGGAGAATTCCTCTTTGACTGGAGAACAGGCATAAGGGAAACAGCACATGGCAGCAATCATGGGAGAGTGGCAAACAGCCATCCTAAGTGGTGGTCACAAAGCTGTCCAGCAGCTGCAGAGAGAGAGGAGGGGAGAAAATGAGCCAGAGGAAGATGGAGTGGAGGAGGAGGGGAGGAAGCTTTAAAGACAGGAGATTAAGGGCAGCCTCTCAAATGAGTCAAAACTCATTGAGACGTGGTTACAACTCCCTGTTTAGCAGGAGGCATCCACAAGTGAATAAAAAGGAATAAAACCTGGACAACTAGGAAGTTGAAGTCAATTGGATTCATACATATTTAACAGGGACATTCATCTGAATAGAGGCCTGCCTGTGTAGTGTGCTAGGAACAAGTCACACTGCCTGGGAGGCTCACACAGAAAGCCTCGCTCCAGGCCAGCACGGGACAGAATGGCAGTGGATTGTTTGCTGTGCTCAGGGAAAAAGCAGCCCTGATGTGAACAGAGAAGAAGATGAAGGAGCCTGTGACGTGCAGGGGAAAGGGTATCTCCCATGCTGATGAGACACCAGGGAAAGGGCATGCTCTCTGGACCCTGACCCAGGAAGGACAGGACAGACCATGCTCTGTTTCACAGCTGAAACCTTCCTCCTCGCACACCCTGTGGGGACAAGCAGGGCTGCTGCCTGTGGAGCCAGAGCAGCTGAGCTGCAGCCCAGGAGACAGCACAGCTGCTCAGGGTGGATAGCCCCAGGAAAAAGCTTTAGCTCTCTTTTTCTGGTCCAGAGCTCTTGCTTTTAGTGCAGCAGCAGGGCTCTGACAAGAAACCCCCAAAAGCTTCTTGAAACTCGTGCCAGGATCATGACCGATGTTAGGAGGATCAGAAACATCTTCTTTAGTATCTCTAGCAATGGCCTGCATCCAGGTAGGGACTTGGGCTATATAAACCTCTTGCCACACATCCTGGTGGGCTTTTTAAGAACTGGATTAGTGGGCATTCAAGCCTAAGAGAACCATGCTGCATCAAACCACATTACGTCTGCTCCACCTCCGTCTAAGCACTGGCTGAAGTAATTCTCTTGCATAGGGCTCTGCAACAGCATGTCCTGTATCAGAGTTGCTCCATGGGCAGCCCTCAGCAACCTTGGCATTTGATATGAACCCATATAAAAATGGAAAAGCCATATTGGGTACTACTGGCTTGGGAAGTGTCATCACAGGATTCCCCCCTGCCTGGTGTCCTCCATCAGTATCCCTATAAAACACAAAACCAATTCTTACTAAGGCAAGTTCCCTCTCTGTCCAGCACAACCTGTCATAGGAGTTCTGCAACCTGGGCTATGTCCTCAATGACACCTGCTCAACCTCAGAACCCTCCAGGGCTTTGCACAAGCACAACTGGCTGAACTTTCCAGTGAGGCACAGGAACACAGGCACTCTCATCCCACAGGAATTGCTATGGCCCTGTCGACAGGGAGGCTTGTAGGTGGTGTTTACAGAGCAGATTTCCCTCTCTCCTCAGTGTGGAGGCTCTCCCCTGGGACAGAAGCAATGGCTTCAGTCCACCCTGTCATCTGTGGCAAAAAAGCATCAGCCAGACAAGGAGAGGCTCTTATTCAACAGATGGGAGGCAGGACATAGCTGAAGAAAAAAGGGGAGCACACCTAGAGCACATGACAGTAGTACGTGATATGTTCCAGAGATATGTGAAAATGACGGTTATGAAAGAGACAAGAGGGGAAGGGAAAGGAAAAAAAAAAAGGACTTTTGGCCCACGTCCAGGGGGAAAGGTTCATTTCTGTCAGCAGACTTAATGGTTCAGCCTAGGGAGAAATGCAAACGGCATCAGGTCCTCCCTTCTCAGAGAGGGAGAGCAGGGTCAAATGCAGCACCACCTTTCCTCTCCCTGTGCATGCCATCTGCCTCAGCTTGACCCGAGGCGGGAGGTTGTCCTGAGCTGCCATTGTATCTGGGTTTAAAGAGAACAGCAGTGGTCTGGTGATCGCTGCATCATGTAGGGAATCAGAAGTACTTTTGCCTCAGGCAACACAGTAAGCTCAGTAGGAACCAGTTTTCATGCATCAGATATATAACATGGATGCCACACATCCCATTTGGCAACTCCCTCACGTATCGCAAGCTTCTGGACAAAAGGACTCCAAACTCTCTGTATCTGGCACAGCATTCACTTGGGCTTGAATTTAGACTTGCATTCTTGGCCAGCAGCCCCGAGTGCTGGGAAGGAAGCATCCTTATTCCCCCTCTCCTCCCTCCTTCCCACTCCTGCCCCCAGACGGAAGGCATATTGGATCACTCTGAGTGAGGGAGTGCTCTTCTTCTGAAATAACACCCTCTGCATGGGCAGTTCTGCTGGTTCTGCTCTTCTCAATCCACCAGGAAAAAAACTCTGCTGGAATCCTGTTCTGCTGGAATAAAAAGATAAAATACAGCTGATTTCATCAGGATTTTCCTTAAGAATAAAATCAGGAAAACAATGAGTTCCTGATGGTATGCATTGAAACATTTTACAGAATGTTTGAAAGGCAACATAGCTGCTATTTTTTTTTTCCAAAACTACTTTCATTTTAATTTTGATTCTCTTTATATTGCTTTAGATAAGCTGCAGAACTCAAAATCAAAGCTTTCAGTCATTCCAAACAAACAAAAAACAAAACAAAACAAATAAATTCCCCAAATCAAATTCTGAGAAGTAAAAATGCTCTACAAAACATAACCTAAGAATCAATTTTCACCCTCCGTATAAATATTAAACATTATTTGAATACAACTCTCAATCTGTGAAATCCCCTGGTGTAGATGAGCCTTTAGTACTAGGTAGGAAGAGAAAAATGCTGTAAACTGACGTAAAAAGCTGCTATAAAAGTGTTATAACTCCAGTAAGGGGTTCTACCAGTACAACATCTACATTTTTTAAAAAAATACATCTATTTTAGCGCCAATTAAAGTTTACGACTAAGGGAGAAGTTATCTGTACATCAGGATTTACAGGTTTAGAAATTATATAATCCTAAGTGACATTTCCAGCATTTGTCCTCTAGACCACATGACTTTTCAAAACAGTCAAACAACTTCAGCATCCTGTTAACTGTGTCCTCATGTGCATGTATGCAGTTCCATTGGTCTTACAGGTGTAAGTTAGGGCAGGATTTAGTCCATGATATCCACATACCAAAAGAACAATTGCAAATCCTTAAAGGAGAGGGGGGTAAAAAAGAGTCAATAGCCTTAAAAAAATTAGTGAGATTAGAGACAAAAGAAAAATAATTATGTTGAAAAAAACAAAGCTATATGTTAACTTGATACTAAATAAAATCTTAGATACTGGCTAGTAAGTTCTCCACTGAAATCACTGAACCCAACACTAAAATAAAAGCCACTTCTGAGGGGGCAGCAGCTTTAAACCTACAGAAAGCAGCTTTACATACCAACCGCAGGCAGAGAGCAAAGATCACTGTGTTTAAGCAGAAACTGCAGGAAATGTGTGGGTGGCAATAGCCATCCTCCATGCTAGAGTTTAGTGGGTGACCATTCCTGTGGCTGGTCCAGGGGAATATCCATGCTGTGGTGAGATACACTGCCAAGATGCACTCTGCTTTCAAGGCTCAGCAGCTGGACTTTGGATGAGCCTCTCAGATTTGCCAGGAACCAAAACAAAATTAGAAGAGCCAGAAATGAAAGGTGAGATCTTGGACGAAGTACAATAAACTTTGGATCCTGTACAAAAGTCACAGAGATCAGATGTCACCCAGTGATTAGGGGAAGATGGGATAATATCAAAGAGAAGGAAGGCCAGATATGCTAAGAGGAAGAAAACTCCGTCAATTATAGCCCAGATCTACAAGTCAGAAGATCTAGTTTATACTCTTGACAAAGTTGAAAACTTCCTGTGCCATCTTAAGCAAACTAGTTTGCTCCTTGATACAACAGGATAATAATTTACACAGTACAGAGCTTTCCATTAACTGAGGTGCATAGACTGCTTGCAGCTCCCAAGGTGAAACGTGCTCTTACCTTAAAACACGGCAACAAAACCCTCCTCTCATCCATCTGCTGAGCACAGAGGGAATGCTCCCAGTGGGGTACCACACACAGACAGTTCCCACTGATGTAAAACATTTTAGTACTTGCTACTCAGTGCCATTTACAATAAGGTTCCAGCGTACTGCTTCCTTTCCCTTATAACCACCTCTACCACACCACATTCTTTACGAACGGAAACTATTCATATCATTACACTAGGAATAGCCAAGTAAACAAGAAAAAAACCTGAAGATTTACTACCAGGTGCTACGGGAGGGGAGGAGGTGATGGTGATCAGCAGTTTTGGCAGCTATGTAAATGGTACCAAGTGTGGCAATTTTGTTAACTACTTCACTGTCAAGAAAGTCAGAACCATGGGGATTCATATTTAGAGAAGGCTTTCCAACATACTGTTGGCTCTTATCTTAACCCAGCATTGTATATGCTATTAATCACAGGCCATGACAGAAATTATATCAGTATCAGCAGCAAGCAGAGTAGCAGAATATTCTGTGTGGGAAAAAAAAAAAAAACAACACACCACTGTATACCATGAATAATGTCAGTTGCTCTACAGTTTCCAACTTCCAGTTAGGGTTATTTGGCTCTGAGCTGATGAAAGCACTTTCAGAATATCGGCTGGAAGGAGGACAGCATCCAGATGTATTTGACAGGAGTAAAAACCTATGTAAGCCCTACGTTTCTTGTCTAAAAGTCATCACCCCAAAATAGCTTGTGATCTAGTTATTTTTATTTACAGAAGAGCCTGTGCCTTGAGTTTGGATCAGAGTCCAAATTCCACTAGAGTTTCAGACTGTTGTTAAGGTAGGATGCTCCATTTTTGGCCCAGTTCAGAAACAGGATGACCAGTAAGTTAGGGATCTTTTTTAGAGCCAGGCTCAGGCATTAGGGGTGGTCCAGTTTTACAGGTTTGTCTCATACAATAAGTGAGCAGTATTACATGAAAGGGAGAGCTTGTTTCTTGATGAAGGAAGAATTTAAAAACTGTCCCCAATTCCACATTACAGAAAGGCTGCAGGTTGTTTCTTGGTTGCTGGGAAAATTCTGCACCTCACCAGTCCTCAGAGGGTTACCATTTGATAAAGGACAGCATGTTTCACTACCTGAAAATCATAGTGGTGGGTACTAACAGCCCTTCGTGTCAAAGCACAGTCAGCACACACGCAGTTACCATGAGGGCCACACACAGTATTATAGCTTGTTCTGTTTTACTTGTGCATACATCAAGGATCCTTTGACAGTTCTGTATTTTGGAATGCCAAACCCTATAGGAGCTACAGGATCTCTTAAAAACCACCAACATGTTTTCTTCCCCCTTCTTGCCATTTCCAAATGATCCCTTGCACACAGGAGTCTTCTTCATTGCCCCAACTGGATATTCTTAAAGATTTTATTATAACTTGCCAGTTCAGCTTTAACCACGGTGGGAGCAACATAATAATTAACACCAATTTCTTGTAAAGACTGTTAGTAAATTTGGACAATAGTGATCCCTAAGTTACCTGAGGTTCTGCCACACTGTGTACCCACCCTAGAGCTCTTGTTTACCCAGGAGGCTGACACAGTTCCAAATACTCCATTTTAGTTGCTCATGTAACAAACAAGTTCTTCACACATATTTTACTCACATGCTTGGCACATAAAATGGGTATAATACAGCAGATGCATCCAGTAGATGCATCCAGTCCCAGACCTGTCTTCAGACCTGTAGGAGGCAATGCAGGAACTGTCTGGGGCTGTAGGCACATTCTGTGGGAAAGGATTCAGCCGCTTTCTCTCCTCTCCCACCTTTCTAAAACTCAGGGCAAGCCAGTGCTAGTAAACAGCTCACTCTTAAAGGTTAGGAATGTCAGTGAGTTAACAAACAACACCTTTTTCAGCACTCAAAACTGTGTGAGAGGCTTCACCTAACAGATTAGGAAGACCTTGGACCACCTTTTCTAATAGCAGAGCAAGGGATACAAGCGGTATCAGCAGAGGATTGGTAGCAAGCATCTGGAATGGCTGTAAAATTTCCAACCAGCTCAGCTGTTTGAAAATAAATGTCTGTCCACAGCCTTATGGAACTGAGCTGGTACCTCTTCAGACATCCCTTACATAAATCTCTTGTACACTCAAGAGATTTATGATAAACACTTGCTCTTTCCTTAACCTTCAAAACCTTTTCCACCTGCTGAATAACACCAGATTCTTTCCTCTCACCCAGCCTGTTCACTATCTATATAAAGCCTCTAGAGAAGGTTCAGTGGCACCATGGACTGACTTGTCAGCAGTACACATATGACACCCATCTCTCCATCATCTTCACCTCCCATGCAAATGACACCATTACCCAGCTCTTCAAGGGCTTGGCTAAGATCAGCAAATGAATGAAGCTGGCAGAAGCTAAATTGTTGTAAGAGTCTGGGCTGATGAAGATATAGGGAAGTATTTTACACTTTGATAATGCCCATTGCAGACATTAAAGACTAATTGAAGATTTAACATTCATCTGAACATCTGAACATCATCCTGAAAGCCCCAATAGTTGCTGCAAAAGCTTCAACCCTTCAGCATTATTTCCACTCAGATAACCTGAAAGATTGGACTTGGCCCCCTAATGCTTGATTTCTACAACCTAGTGGGTTTAGGAATGACAACCCATACAAGAATGCATCAGGCCATTTATTCAGCAGCACAAGACCACCGAAAAAGCTTAAGCTCTGTTCTTTCCACTGCTGACTACTCAGTCCTAGTTTAAATTCAAGGGTTTGCCCTTATTTTCAAAGCCTTTATGAACTTAGCAAAAATTGATTTAAGGGCATCCACATTTCTGAGACATGACACTGTTGAAACCTGACAGTTATGTTGCTGTGTAACAAAATAAATACCTACTTTGGAGGGTGTGTACAACAGGAATAGAGATTCCCTACTGCCTAGTATGCAACTATGGCCTCCCAGTCACCTGCAGGAGACAACCATACATCTTGAAAGTGCAGAAAACAGAAGCCAGCTTTTCAACTCTGCCTTCCCATCTCTGTTCCAAAGCCATCAGCATGAACAAGTAGTCCATGACGGACAGACAGGATGAAATCTGACTTCCAAGGGCACACTCCAGTGGGAGCTCTCTGGTTTCTGATAAAAGGCGAGCTGAGAGGGTAGCATGTTGATGCTTCTAGCACAAACAGGTTCTCTCATGTACCCATCTGAGTCTCTCTTTCAACCTCACAGGAAATTAACTTCCAGATCTGTATTCTTTTGCCAACGGTCTCAAACATTTGGGGAGGTGGGGAGGGAGGGTACATGGAATCACATACACAGACAGACATACACACAGATTATGAATTCAGAGGCATTGTTTTACTAGGAAAGAGTTATTGGCAAAAGTGCCCTATGTAAAAAACAGAAGAGAAAATGAGAGAGAGGAATGCCAAAAATGCCTTATGTGTTCATTTTCATGAGGTCATAAAGTAATTGGAGGCAGATAGACAAAGGTATACAGGAACATCTGAGGAGTCATTGCTTTCCAACACACCAGTAACAGTCAGGGACTCAGAACCTGGAGAGAATCAGACAAACATTTTCAAATGACAAATGAGTCACTAATGATAATCAGATCTAAAAGACATTTATTTCCTCCTAAAACAAACCCAAAAGCTGTTTTTCAATTATGTCAGATCAAAACAAGACAAAAAGTCTAGAAGATACCATTGAAATACACCTGAATCTATGTCCATAACTCACTGCTACATAGGGAGGGGACCTTGTTTGAAGATTTCATTTCCATGTCACCTTTTCATTTCCGGACCACTGCTATGTTGCAATACATCTAACTATATTTAAATTGCCTGCCAAGCAAAGCAAAACAGAGGTACCTCAATAGGGGAACCAAAAGGACATATATCTATAAAATATTCAGGATAAATGCTCTGACAATGCAGAATTCTCATAATGCATCCAGCATTCCATCAATCCCCCTGGATTTGCTGGTTTTGCTTGGAAGGAAAAACATGCATGTATGAGCAGGGACGTCTGTTCAGAGACACTAAAACAGGTTTATAATATCCCATGCTGTTTTCTTCAGCACAAAAATAAACCCTAAAGAATGCATCTCAGGTATTTTTTTCCGAGAAAAACTGGCAATAACTGTGAGCATTCCAAATGCCAGTCAGGCAGCTTTTCAAATGGTTAAAAGGTGTATGAAAGTTGAAAAGCTCAGAAGTCTTGCCAAGGTTGATAAGACTTTGCAGAATTTGTTAAACTAAAGTTTCCATTAAATTTTCACCACAACAACCATTCAACTTGACATGTGCCTAAATTTGTGCAGACCTTTGTGACAATCTGATGACAAGTAAGTGATCAAGCAGATCATCAGAAGAGAAACTTAGAATCACTGAAGAGGCCCACTCAAAGACTATGCATTGATGAGGTTGTATCTTCTCAGGCTCTTCCAGCTCTTGATTCCAGCAGCAACACTTGGGTTGGCACACTGTGTCGGAGAGCTAGTATTTTTGAGTTACAACTGAGAAGACAAGCAAAAATGAGAAACAAAAGTTATGCTGGTTTAATTATTTGGCAAGGCAGCTAGCATCATCATATAAGCACCCAAATTTTAGTTCAATCCAACCTCCTCCCCACTGTCTCCCAAAACTCTTATCTTCTTGTCTTAAACTGACAATTGAGAAAACGGTCAGAGTGCTGCTTCTTTCTGCCTTGTATCCTCTGCCACACTTGCACATGTGCTTATCCAGTAACAGGCATCACTAGGGAAATGGGATTACGTTCCACTGGTTAAGCGCATGAGCACAGCCCTGGGTGGGGCTGTTGGAGGATCAGCTCTTAATAAGGTGTCCAATTTATAATCTAGCTGGGTGAACAGCAACTGGCTCTCAAGAATGAATAGCTCCTCTGTGTTACCATCTCCTGAGGCTGGCTGCTGAGCTAGACCGTCTCATCCTTTCTTCTCTCTCTCTCTCTCTCTTTCACATGCTGTTACTCTTGTCACTAACTTTTTGGTGTTTCCCAGACTGGAAATATAAAAAGGAAGGAAGACAAGAAGTATCCACCCGTATCTGATCACACACTGTCTGAACAAACCCTCTGCTAGCTAAATAGGACCTTGGTATTTACTTATGCCAAGACGGTTTCGTCTCAGCCCAGGATCCTGCTCTCGGGGACAACCTTTGTGCCACGAGATGCCTTTAAAAGGGATGTCCTGTTCAACAGCCCCCGGTGCGCGGGACTCCAGGCACCGCACGCAGCGTGCAGCCGAGGGGAGCAGAGGGGCGTGATGCCCAGGCTGACGGATGCTCTCCCTGCTTTTGCCCCCAAACCTCCGCGGTGAAGCGACGCCCGGCGGGGCGGGGC